>CM024765.1:103512969-103932579 GCA_014218235.1 Colocasia esculenta | reverse complement strand
TGCACAAGTTTTCCACTTCCTTGAGAAGGGCCTTCACCTCCCCCACACCTAAATTAGCCTTTTCGGGGCCATCATCATCTTCCCATTTGGAAACTTCATTGCCATTTTCCAAATGGATGCCCCTGCCCATCACTTCAACAGCTTTGTCATCAAGCAGAACTACGGGCCCTGCATTGGCCTCCTCCTGCTCATTGCTAGGCAACAACAGCAGGGGTGCAAGATCCTACTCCACCAGCGTTTTTCAGACTGTCCCGGAGAGAGAGTATACTTTAAAAGCAAAGGAATTTGTTTCAAACAGTAGTTGGCAGCATGGGTGCTCCTATGGAGTGGGATAGATTTTGTAGAATTTCTATAAACCAGTTGCACTAGAGACCTATTCCTTAGTAGCCAAGCATTGAGGGTTAAAAACTAAAAATCTAAAAGAAGGAATGCTGCTATTGATGTGGGTCATAACACCAATGTTATTAGTAAATTAAATGGAGGTAGTATACTCATGAGTGAAAAGGCTATTTCCTTCCCAACATTAGAAAGTCTACTCTTTTCTTTTAAGGACTTCCTACTATTTTATTATACATATGGACACAACATTCCAAGAGTAGTAGTTTTCTATATTTAGTGCCTATCATTCAAGAGAATGGGGAGATTTATGACGATGTTGCACATAGGACTAAGTCAGGTTGGTTAAAATAGAGAAGTGCATCAAGAGTTCTCTATGATCGTCGTATACCTGTAAAGCTTAGGAAGTTTTATAGAATGGCTATGAGGCTTGTTTTGTTATATGGTACCGAATGTTGGGCAGTACGAAATAAACACATTAACAAAATATGTGTAGCAAAAATGAGGATGCTGAGATGGATGTGTGGTAAGACTAAAAAAGATAAGAATAAGAATGAGTATTTTTATGAGGATCTGAGGATAGCTTCAATTGATAATAAAGTGAGAGAAAATAGACTCTAGCTTCAATTGATAATAAAATGGGAGGAAATAGACTCAAATGGTTTGAACGCATGCACCGTCGCCCTAACTCGGCGTCGGTTAAAAATGTGATCAAATCTTAGTGGATGCTAGTAAAATAGTTTGAGGAAGGTTTAAAATGAGATGGTGTAATATTATTAGGAAGGACATTGGCTTCTTGGGTTTAAAAATGAATATAACATTCGATAGAAATCTTTGGCGGAACAAGATTCATGTAGATGATGAAACTTTGGGAAAGAGTAATTGAGAAACAAATTCGATGTATGCTACTGTATCAGAAAATCAGTTTGGTTTTATGCCGAGTAGATCTACTACAAAAGCTATTTTCTTATTCCAGCAGTTAATGGAGAAGTATAGAGAGATGAGAATAAATTTATATATGGTCTTTCTTGATTTGGAGAAGGCGTGTGATTGAGTATTGAAAAAATTGATTTGGTGAATATTAAGAAAGAAATGAGTCTCTCAAGGATATGTTGACTTGGTTCAGGATATGTACGAAGGTGCTACTACTAGTGTAAGAACTATTGTTGGAGAGACTTCTGAATTTCCGATCACTGTAGGTCTTCATTAAGGTTTTGCACTAAGTTCGTATCACTTTGCTCTGGTTATGGATGAAGTAACAAAGTAATTGCATGATAATATCTCTTGGTGCATGTTATTTGCAGATGGTATTGTCTTAATCGATGAGAGTATGGAGGGTTTAAATGCTAAGTTAGAAAGTTGGAAGCATGTCTTAGACTCTAAACGTTTTAAAATCAGTAGGAGCAAGTTAGAGTTAATGCATTATAGTTTTAGTAAGGAGAGGGTGGTATATGAAGATATGGTTCTAATTGATGGACCAAACATTCCTAAGATTAGTGGCTTTGGATACTTAAGGTCTATCATCCAAGAGAATTGAGAGATTTTTGATGATGTTGCACATAGGGCTAAGGTAGACTGGTTAAAATGGAGAAGTGCATCAGGAGTTTTTTGCGATCGTCGTATACCCGTGAAACTTAAAGGGAAGTTTTATAGAACGGCTATGAGGCCTGTCTTGTTATATAGTATTGAGTGTTGGATAGTACGAAAGAAACACATTAACAAAATGTGTGTAATAGAGATGAGAATGTTGAGATGGATGTGTGGTAAGACTAAGAAAGATAAGATTAGGAATGAGCATTTCCGTGGGGACTTGGGGATAGCTCAAATTGATAGGAAAATGAGAGAAAATAGAATTATGTGGTTTGGGCACGTGTACTGTTGCCTAACTCGGCGTCGGTTAAAAGATGTGATCAAATTTTAATGGTTGCCAACAAAAGAGTTAGAGGAAGACTTAAGATGAGATGGCCTGATGTTATTAGGAATGACTTGAATTTCTTAGATTTAAACACAAATATAACACTTGATATAAATTTTGGCGAAAAATGATTTGTGAAGCCGATCCCAAATAATGGGATAAGGCTCAGATGATGATGAACATGATTCATGTAGCTGACCCTAAATAATGGGACGTTGGACGTAGAATGAAAATTATGAAATGTTTTTTTCTTTTCTTTCATGTCTATTGGTAAGGTAAGAAAGAAAGGGGGAACGATGATACTCGTTCCGAAGTTGTAGGCGTGCCAATCTGTTTAACAGACAAATTTAGGATTCGCTTGATGCGAGGGATTGTGTGTCCATTCATTGGACAATTGCGCTGATATTTCGAGTATTTGCTCCCTGTATTTATTTGATCAGGCGAATTGGGTTTCATGTATTTACATTGGCTTAAAGTCCGAACACCCTTGATTAAATGTGAGAGAGATCTTTAGACTCTTTTCATAGCTTCTGATGAATAGTGCATGTGATTTCGCAGGCTCATTATAGATTGTTATTCATTCTCAATAGACCGTGATGGACATGGAGGAAAAACCTTATAATCTGGAGGATAAAGACATAGACAAAGGCTACATGTTTTTCCGGAAGATATAATGAAGGATCTTGGACCTCGGGTCCATTTTGGGGATTTTGGAATTTTAAGGGTATTTTGGTAATTGCGGCCATGTCAGGGGTTTGATACAAACTCGAGACTTGTAGAAGGATTTTAGTATTTTACTACAATTTCTAACCCCCAAACATTCTGAGGTCATTTTTGGAAGGCTAGAAGGTCATTTGGAGACTTTCCGAATTGCAAGAGTATTTTAGTAATTTGTCCAGACTCGAGGACTTGGTACAAGTTCGGGGTGGGCAGAAGGCATTCAATGTGTTTCTCAACTTTCGAGTGCACTGAGGCTACTTTAAGAAAGTTTGAGGGTGGTTCAGTCATTTTTTCGGACTCTGGGGATTTTTTTGCAATTTGACACAGGTTATTTTTCATTGAAGATACATACTACAATGCATGGTCGGCTGTTGACACAAAAAATATTCATTATGTTTTTTTGAATGTTTTGGTGATAAATAAATTATACATGGACAAATTTGCTAATTAAAATGGTATAAAACCATAGTCATGTGACAAGGGCAAAAGGTCCAAACAGCCCCAAAATTCCAAAATTCCTGAAATATCAAGTTTCTAGGAATTATCAGAAATTTCAGAATTTTCAAAATTCCTGAAAAACCAAAAATCTAGAAATATTTTCCAGAAAATACTATCTCTCAAGACACTCTAGAAATTTAAAAAATCCTACAAAGCCGAAAACCCCAAAAATTAAGAAATTCCAGAATTGTCATATTTCTCAAATTCCAGAAATATCCAAACAAAAAATCTCTGAAGTACCTCATTTCTACAATTTCCAGAAATCTTTGAAAAAACCTAAAATCCCTCAAATATTCCATTTCTGCAATTTCCAGAAAATCCCATGAACCAAAATTCCTGAAATATATCATTTCTGAATTTTCAGAGATTTTTAAACCCCAAAATCCCTAAAATATCTCATTTCTGGAGTTTTCAGAAAATCTTCAAAATTCTGGAAATGCAAAATCTCAGAAATGCCAAAAATACCTGAAAATCCTAGAATCCCTCAAAAATATCATTTCTTGGATTTTCAGAAGCTCCCAAACTCCAATTCCAGAAATCCCCAAAACCCAGAAATTTCAGAAATATTAAATTCCCAGAAAACCCAAAATTCCTGAAATATCTAAATTTCAAAAATATCTAAACTTCCATAAAATCCTTAAACCAAAATCCCAGAAATTTCAAAATCCCAAAAAGATATGGGCCAAAAGGTGCCCCATCGGAAGGTGGGTTCCTATGGCCGATGGGTGCCCCATCGGAGCCCACCCCACCCGGGGTCCACCCATAGTGGGCCCACCCTCCGATGGGGTGGGTTCCCATCAGAGCCTGTGCCCCCCCCCCCCCCCCCCCCCCCCCAATTGCATGTGGTGGGCTCCGATGGGACTCCCATCGGAGCCTCCCACCAAATGGGGGCTCTGATGGCGATGGGGCTCTCTCTCTTCATCTCTCTCTCTCCTAAATAAATGAAAAAGGGAGAGAAAGTAGAGACATTTAATACCATTAAAAAGGGCTCTGATGGGTAGGGGTGTAAACGAGTCGAGCCGAGTAGTATGCTGCTCAAACTCTGTTCGTTAACTTTTAATCGAGTTCGAGCCAAGGTTTGCCATATCGGATCTCGGCTTCGTCTCGGGAGGGTCAAAGAGATCTCAGAGAGATCTCGGAGATATCTCGGGAGATCAGGATAACATAAAAGTGTGGATCACATAAGTTCACATAGATAATTCCATAAGGAACATAGATAATTGCATACATTCTCAAGTGAAAAATCTCATGAGTTTAGGTGATGATAGCTTAGGCTTGACCAAATCCTGAGAGGTCTCAAGCAAACTAAGTGTTGTCAGTAGGAGAGTGGCTCCATTGGAAAAGTCATATACACGTTTGACTTTTTTTATTGGACTTTAGATTTTAGTATTCCATTAGGTTTATTTGAATTATGAAAATTTTAAATATGTCAAATTATGAAAGATTAGAAAGTCGCTATTTTGATGGAACCACCGAAATCACGATTTTCTTCTTGGATGGGAGATAGGACTTTTATTTATAAGAGAGATGATTTTTTTGATATTTTTATTGGATTCAAATGGGGGGTACTTCCTTATTTACATGTAATATCTTAAGTAAATGAAATTACAAATATAACATTTACTTAAATGATATTCAGGTAAATAAGGGGATCCTAACAACCCTGCCTGAAGAGGATCCTGAGTCCTGACAACCCTGCCTGAAGAGGCATTTCGGCCTTCTCGTTTCTCGGGAAGGGGCTGAGATCGATATTCTCGCAAGATCTCGCGAGATTGCATACCATGGTTCGAGCCGAACTCGAGTATTGAAAATGTCTGTTCAAACTCGGCTCGTTTAAATACTCTCGAGCTCGAACCCTTAACGAGTATCTTAACAAGCTTAATTGAATTTGCGAGTTCGTATATATAAGTAAATCCAATCCAATCTATAAGTAAAAAACTGATCGTTCATAAGACCTAAACTTATCTTATTTCAAGCTTATATCTCAATAGTTTTGATAAGTTACTTAATTTAACTATTTTAATATAATGTTTGAAATATATTCATAATTTGTCACAAGCAATATGAGATTAATAGATAGATACCGTAAGGAGGGGGTTGGTGTGCGACAAGGTAAGGGCGGTGCTGCAACTCCCCTTCGCACACCGCCCAGAACCCCCTTTTTTGCATCGTCGGTGACGGTATTGCGGCCGCTGAGAGCACCGTTTTCCACTAACGGATGATCCACAATGGTCGTCGGAGATGCCAATGGCCGACAATGCGCCCCTCGGCCCCACAGGGGGCTCACCTACTGCGCAGGTCGGTCTCATGAAGAAGAAGATGCTTGATATGTTGGGGGACCTTGCAAGACTAAATTTTGTGTTCATGCCCCTATTTACATGATTGTATATATACCCTCATTTGCATAATTTGTATATACACTGTGAATTTAGTCTATGACATTTAAGTCCTCATAAATATTTTATATTATATAATAACTGTACAAAAACAAACAAATATTTTTATATCAATATATACTTATTATATTTAAAGAAATATTTAAACGAAATGTTAGCGAGTACTTAGATAAGCTCTTAACGAGTATTTAATCGAGCTCTTAAACGAGCTGTTCACGAGTATAATCGAGTCGAGTTCACATGTGTTTAGACTCACCTCGTTTATGAATTGAGTTTTTTTTTGTTCAAGCTCGACTTGTTAATTAAATAAACGAGCGGACCAAGTTTATCGAGTCGAGCTTCGAACTACTCGTCGAACGTATCGGCTCGTTTACACCTCTACTGATGAGGTGCCAATGGGGGCTCCGATGGGGTTCCAAAAGGGGCTCCGATGGGCCTTTTCCTCTCCTCCCAACTCCTATAAAAAGAGGCCAATACCTAGAGACTTGGAGACTTGGAACTTGGAGTTTTGGGAGTTTGTTTTGTTGAAGACTTGGGAGGAGCAAAGAGTTCCCTTCCCCCACCTCCGTGTTGTAAATTTTCTGCTTTAAGGAAAGGGCTGCAAACCTCTCCTTGTCCTTGGATATTTTGCAAAGAAGTCCTTGAAAGTTGGTTATTTGTAAAACCACCCAAAGTGCGAAGGAAATCATGTTTGTCATGAAGACTCCTCCATAGAGAATTACAAGATCACTTGTTTGTCCTTGACATGATGTGATGGACTTGTATTTTACATGAAATGGCAAATTACAATTATACCAAGTTGTTTGTATAATTGCACAAATATCCCCAAAGCTTTGATTGCTTCGGTTGGTGGGGAAAGATTCAATACACGACACCAAATTGTCTGATAAAATAAATAAAGTTGGTCTATTTTAACAGACTGGCACGCCTGCACAAAATAAATAAATATCACAAATTATCTTTTTTTTTCTAAAAGATAATAGAGTGTTTGGTTGTAGTTTTTTATTTCTTTTTTCTCTAAAATTTTAAAAAGAGAGAGATCAAACACAAAGACATGTTTGGTAAGTATTTTTTTTTTAGAGAAGAACTTTTACCCTATGGTGTAAGAAAGGTCACTTTAAGAAGGATGTAGGCTCCCAAAGAAAAAGGATCAGGGGTAGAAACATGAAGAAGACTCTGCAATGTCATGACAGCGAAGTCCAAGATGCTCTGATTTTGAGTGTTAACAGTCCCATCGAATCTGGATTCTAGATTCTGGAGCATCCTTTCACTCTACCTCATGTAAAGAAACTTTACAAAATTATGTTGCTGGTAATTTTGGAAAGGTTTATCTGCTGATGATGAGCCCCTAGATATTGTGGGGAAGGGTGATGTTCAGTTGAAAACAGCAAATGGGACTGTATGGAAGCTGAGGAATGTAGACATGTCCTAGCTTGAAGAGAAATCTGATCTCATTGGTCAGCTGATGATGAAGGATATGTCACTACCTTGAATAGGTGCTGGAAGATAACCAAGGGTGCCATGGTTATAGCACGAGGCAGCAAGACTGGAACTCTTTATATGACTGCAAATGACAAAGACTTAGTGGCAGTGACAAATTCAGAAGAGGACTCCAAGATCTGGCACTGCAGACTTGGACACATGAGTGAGAAGGGAATGAAGATGATGGCTGCAAAAGGGAAGTTAGGTGATCTAAAGTCCATAGATATTGGACTGTGTGAAGATTGCATTTGGGAAAGCAGAGAAAGGTCACCTTCTCTAAAGCTGGAAGAAGTTCTAAGCTAGAAAGTTAGAACTTGTGCACACTGATGTGTGGGACCAGCCTCTGTTCGATCCCTTGGAGGCTCACTCTATTATGTCACCTTTATTGATGACTCCACTCGGAAGGTATGGGTTTATTTTCTTAAAAATAAATCTGATGTATTTTCTATTTTGCGAAGTGGAAGGTTGAAGTGGAAAATCAAACTGGTGCAAAGATCAAGTGTTTAAGGTCAGACAATGGAGGAGAATATAGCAGCAAGGAATTCAAAAATTTCTGTGCAGTACATGGCATTCGTATGGAGAAAACAATTCCAAATACTTCACAACAGAATGGGGTTGCTGAACGCATGAACAGAACTGAGAGCTAGGAGCATGAGGCTACATGCTGGCCTACCAAAGACCTTCTGGGCAGATGCAATTAACACAACATTATCTGATTAATAGAGGACCCAGTGGTCCTCTAAATGGTGAGCTACCAGAAGAGGCTTGGACCGGTAAGGAGGAACTCCTCACAATGAGAGTATTGGTTGTGTTTCATATTTGCAGTTGATTCCAATGACAGAGACAAGTTAGATCCTAAGTCAAGGAGATATTTTTTCATTGGGTATGGTTCTGATGATTTTGGATACCGCTTCTGGGATGATGAAAGTAGAAAATCATTAGACAAATGAATGTTATATTCATGAAAAATACTTTATAAGCATAGATCTGATGTGGAATCTGAAGATGCAGGTCAAGAAAGTCAGAAGTGCACAGGTTGAGCTGGAGGAAATTTCAGAAGAGGATGTGCTGAGAAGATCTCAAGAAGATCCTGAGAACAGTACAGTGCAACCAGAGGTTCAATGAGAAGATCAAGCAGATTGCGCAAGCAGTTGAACGGTTTCTTCTGCAATGTACTACTTGTTGTTGACTGATGCAAATGAACCTGAGAGCTTTGATGAAGCTATGCAGGTGGAAGATTCAGTCAAGTGGAGTTGGCAATGAAGATGAAATGAACTCCCTATACAAAAATGAAACTTGGGTGCTGACTGAACTACCACCCGGCAAGAGGGCACTGCAAAATAAATGGGTTTTTCGGTTAAAGGAAGAACATGATGGCAGCAAGAGGTACAAAGCAAGGCTGGTTGTGAAAGGTTCCAACATTAGGAAGTATTGATTACACTGAAATTTCTCTCCAGTTGTCAAGTTAACCACTATTAGATTAGTGCTAAGTATTGTTGCTGCTGAAAACTTGCACCTAGAACAACTTGATGTAAAAACAACTTTTCTCCATGGTGATCTGGAGGAGGACATTTATATGGTGTAGCCAGAAGGTTTTCATGAACATCGTAAAGAAAATCTTGTTTGCAAACTGAACAAAAGCTTGTATGGTCTGAAATAAGCCCCAGACAGTGGTACAGAAGTTTGATGGATTCATCTGTAGCAATGGGTTCATTAGGTGCAACATGGACCATTGTTGTTATTTTAAGAAGTTTGATAATTGCTATATCATACCGTTGTTGTACGTGGATGATATGCTCATTGCAGGATCAAGTATGACAGAGATCAACAAGTTGAAGAAGCAATTGTCAAAGGAATTTGCTATGAAGGACTTGGGAGCAGCAAAACAAATTCTTGGAATGAGAATTGTGAGGGATAGAACAGATGGTACTCTAAAACTATCTCAAGAAGGTTACATTCAGAAAGTGTTGGGTAGGTTTAACATGCAAGATGCAAAACTAGTCAACACTCCTCTAGCAAGTCACTTCAAGCTGTCAAAAGAGCAGTCACCAAAGACCGCTGAAGAGTGTGAGTCCATGAAGAAAATCCCTTATGCATCAGCTGTGGGAAGCCTGATGTATGCAATGGTTTGTACCAGACCGGATATAGCACATGCATTGAGAGTGTGTGCAGGTATAGGCAGATCCGGGTAAACAACACTGGGAGGCAGTAAAATGGATTCTGAGATACCTGAAAGGCACTTCAGGTAAATGTCTTTGTTTCAGAAAAAGTGATGTCTTTACAAGGCTTGTTGATGCAGATCTTGGTGGTGATCTGGACACAAGAAGAAGCACCACTGGTTATGTGTAACCTTGGGTGGGACTGCAGTGAGCTGGATTTCACAATTCAAAAAGTTGTTGCTCTTTCAACCACAGAAGCAGAGTATGTTGCTGTCTTCGAAGCTAGCAAGGAGATGGTGTGGCTGAAAAAATTTCTGAAGGAATTGGGCAAGAAACAAAACAACAGTGTGCTGTTTTCTGACAGTCAGAGTGCAATTCACCTTGCCAAGAACCCTATCTTCCATGCAAGGACGAAGCACATACAGCTGAAGTATCACTTTATCCGTGGGTTGATTGAAGATGGTACTCTATTGCTTGAGAAGATATGAGGGACAGAAAATTCTGCAGACATGTTGACAAAGGTCGTCACAAGAGAGAAACTGAAGCTATACCAAGCTTCAGTTGGTCTCCATGAATGATTGATGGAGGGGATGCCACAACCATCTTTTCTTTTGCTATATTGAGGAGGATCAAGACTTTGAGATGCCTGCTATTGTTTGGAGTTCAGACTCCAAGTGGGAGATTGTTAGAGTGTGGAGCCTGAACTCTCAAAGTGGACCGGTTCGGCTCGCGGATCGACCTGCGCGGTCAGGTCGCGGGGGTCTGGGGGCAGCGCCCCCTGCGGGGGTCTCCGGGGGCAGCGCCCCCGGAAGCTAAATTTGGCTTATAGAAGAGCATGAGTCGAAGTCTTCATAGCATTCGAATTCAGCAGTCGAATTCGGCATTCGACTTCAGCATTCGACTTCAGCAGTCGAATTCAGCATTCGACTTCAGCAGTCGAAGTTCTCAAGGCAGTCGACTTCACACACCCCAGGACAGGCGACTCTGTGTTTCTGAGTGAAGGGCATTATTGTCCTTGTAAATCTCGATTATGGCGCCTTAACCTCCCAGTATATAAAGTGGGGCGGATTCTCCTTGTACGTGGTTGTTGTTTTTGACGTATAGTATTGGGATCGCTGCTGTGGCCGTGGATGTAGGAAGGCTTTGCCTCCGAACCACGTAAAAATCTGGTGTTCTTGTGTTTCTCTTCTCTCTTCTTTCAATCTCTCCTCCGATCTCTACTTGTGAGTCGTGTGAGAGAGAGGGCTGCCGATCCGGTTCAGGATTCCCAACAGAACTCGAAGCTCGCCAGCTTCCTCTGCTGCCGCCACTTGCCGCCGTCCACGGCGAAGATCCTGTCGCCAAGGAGATCATTCACGAGCTCATAAGTATATGATCCCTGCAAACATGCAAGCATGATCCAACACTTAACAACTAATTAAGCAGGGAAAAAAATAAAGGACCCGTGGAACGACGGATTTCACATCGAAGCAGGATGCCAAGAAGAAAGGGCTTGAAGGATTCCTCATCTGAGATCATCGGAGTGGAAGATGATGCCAAATCCTAGGAAAACCCGCCATGACAGTTCCCATGTCTCTTCTGCCGAAGCCTACTGCTGCACCCTTCACCGTCGGGGACGCTGCAGCTGCCGCTACCAGGGTCGACGAGGTTGTCTCCAGGACCCCTCGTACGTCTCATCAAATCCGACCTCCTCACGGTGCTCGTAGAGCTGCAGCGGCAGGATCACTGTTTTCTTGCCCTCAAGGTGTTCGTGGCTATGCACGGGGAGCTCTGGTACCGCTCGGACTACGCGTAGTACGCCCAGATGGTGGCGGCACTGGCGAGAAATGGCATGGCGACGGAGATCGACGATCTGGTGGCGGATCTACGCGCAGTACCTCTCCCCCTAGCAGGTTGCCCAACGGGCCAACCCGTCCAAGCCCGGCAAGAAACGGGCTAATGTCTGACCATTTTATGGGCTCAGGTTGACTGACTGGGGTTCAGAAAGCCCTTTGACCGGTTAACTAGGCGGGTTTATGGGCTGGCCCGGCTCGTTGACACTCCTAGTGTTAAGGACTCCTCCATTGAGGGTTAAGACTCATCAGATTTGTCTTCTTCAGATGATGCCACCTGCTCCACATGCTTAGTTTTAATCGCGGGGTTACCGCTTCAGCACTGCTCCACATGCTTAGTTTTTAATCGCGGGCTTACCGCTTCAGCAGTTGAACTGACCCTTGGTTCTTTTGTCGGGGGAGTCAATATAAAGGGGACTTTGCCTGATGCTTGAGTTGTTGGAGCCGAGGTGGATGCCATCGAGGAATCGGGTATGAAAGGGACACATCGAACCCAAACTTCGGGGATAGGTCATGTCGCCTCCCCTCTGAACAATATTACTTAGTCAGGAGTTGAATTGCCTTCAAGTCATGGTTTGATGGAGCGGTGAATCAGACCAAATCAGGTTCTCTCTGTTTCGGTTCGATTCGCATGGAATCGGACCGAATCGGCCCGATTCGCATAGGATTAATATATATATTTATGTATATATATATATATGTGTATATTACCCATGGGAGAACACAGTTTCTTCGTCATACTTATTTAAAGTAAATGTTAGTATTTATAATTTCATTTATTTAAGATATTACATATAAATAAGGAAGTACCCCCCATTTGAATCCAATAAAAACATCAAAAAAATCATCTCTCTTACCAATAAAAAGTCAACTCTCCCATCGAAGAAGAAAATCACAATTTCGGTGATTTAGCGAAATGTTAACTTTCTAATCTCTTATAATTTGGCCTATCTAAAATTTGATAATTCAAATAAACTATATGGAACACAAAATCCAAAGTCCGGTAAAAAAGTCAAACGTGCATGTGACTTCTCCAAGGGAGCCGCTCTCCTACCGACACTTTTTTCTTAGTTGAAGGAGATCACCTGGGTGATGTGCTAGGTATGGGACCAATCTTCCTGCCCTACCTCTTTTGCACTTTGACTTCGGATCTTTTTTATTCAACTTTGCCTTGCTGGGTTGGTTGTGATCTTTGTGCTGCCCGAGGATACTTTAGGTTGGGCTCGGGATTAGTTCCTTGAGCCACAATTCTTGAATTTGTTTGTGGAGCTTGTTTGCGGCTGCCCTTGCACACTGTAGCACCACAAAATTTCCTTGAGCATCAATTTGCCCTCTCTGGATGCGACGCTCAATACAGTCCCATACATCGGGGCACTAGTCAGGTGAGACCCTGGCATGATATTTGCAGTAGAGAGGGTGATTTTTTGCCGCCTTATTATAGTAGGATGGAGGTTCATGTGTTAACACACAACTTTCTTTTAAGCTTATCAAATATCTCCCCGACATTTTCCACGGGGAATGAGTATTAACAATGTGACGACTACAACCAAGGGTACCATAATGTAGGTTGCCCTCAATAGGAATTAGCCTCCTCAGATATTAGTCTCCTCACTATCCGATTTCAGAAATATAAAGGAGACCGGGGTGTGTATTACATTGGCAGAGAATTCCGACCTCTGTTCAGGCAATTCTGGCGGGTGGACCAAAAAGTCACCCAAGTTGACCCCCTTTGAATTGATCAGGTCCTCAGTGATGTCTTTGAAGACGTGGCAATCTTCGATCACAACGCCTATTGTCCGGTGGTACAGACAATAATTTTGATGCTGTATGATGGACCTTAGGGGTGTTCATATTTCAGTCCAAATTGAAAAATCGAATCGGACCAAACTGAATTGTCCACTTCAGTTCGGTTTCACAAATTGTGAAACCAAATCAAACCGTATAAACCAAATAAATCATTTTAAATATAATTATAGTATATTTATATAATATGCATATATGAGTATTACAAATAATTATATGAATAAGTTTACATATAAATATACATATTTTTAATTTAATTCTTATTTTAATATATAAATATTAATAGATTTAATCATATTTAATTCAATTTATAAATTCGGTTTGAACCGAACCGAATCGAAATAATTTTGGTTCAGTTTGATTCGGGTTGGCCATCTGGCTAAGCTTTTACAACATATAATAATGACATCTTTAGGAGTTGGAGGATTATCGCATCTCATGCTGAAATCCCTCCATCTCTTAATGAAGTCTAATGCCGATTCTCCCTTTTATTATTTGAGAGAACACAACTTTGCAAGAGTAATCTTATGCTCGACCGTCAGTCGATGAATTTCTTTTGCATGTCAGTTCAGTCGGAGACCGAATTGGACTTGAGCCCGGAGTACCATTGGAAGGCATCACCAGTGAGGGACGTGGTAAAATATCTGAGGAGGTAGGACTCCTCCAATGCCAATTCGCCCATGAATGTTACCTAGTACACCAAATGCTCGTGAGGCAAGCCCTGCTCGTTGAACTTTTGTAACTTTAGGGCTTTGGGGAAGTCGGGGGTTAACCTTCTGAACTGATGGTGAAGTGGATACGACACACTATATAGATCTACAGTGGTCACACCCTTGCCATGTTGGGTGAGCTTGGCTTCGACAATTCTTTCAATCATCTGTCTTTAGGCGACCATGTTTTCTACGGCCGGTGGGACAGATGATCTTACGTTAGGTTCCCGCTGTGGCGTCTTCAATTCGGCGGCAACTAGGGACTTCTGGAGATTTTCTGAAATATTGGCACAAAATGGGGCAGGTTGTTGAGAAGGCTCTACCCCCACATGCGCTGTTGGAGATGGGAGGTGAACCTCCCTTTCTCTCATAAGATCTTGCAAGAGACTTTTGAGCTCGAAATTCTGGCAACGGAGGTCTTCCAACGCAGAGGACTGAGTAGACCTTAGGGGTCATCCTCAGGTGGAAGCTTCTGGTCTTCATTGGGATTCTACACATCTTGTTCTTCATCCGCTTGCACAAGATCATGACGAGATGTGCCAGCCATGTCGGTGACCTGTTGCATGTGGGTGATAGCCCTAGTGACAGGTCTTGATTTTCTTAAATATTGAAGAGGCTCTTGCCTTTCGTCTACCTCTTCTTCTGACTGCTTATTAGCAGTGGATGTAACAGGTGAATATCTCGAGTGTATCGTCGATCACCTGAACCACTCTCTTCTTCCTGGGAGGTTGCCTCACTGGCTTCTATACCTCCCCCAATCTATCAAAGACAGACACTTGAGGGGTCGATGTTGGAGTAGGAGAGCCCTCCTCTGTACGTACTGAGCTGGCAAACAGAGTGGTGGGTCGAACCAATTTTCGACCGCCTCGAGACCTCTGCCCCTGAGGGCATCAAGCTGTAGATCACATAGAGTTCAGGGGCTCAAGGCTAGCTTGACTCTGCATCCGCCAAAGATCAGACATACGGAAAGGCCCTTATTGTCTCTTATCTTTTGATGGTTCGAGCTTCCTCTTTGGTGACCCAAATTTTCTTCGTTTGGAATTGACGCTCGTCTATAAGGTTTCCCCCTGACTTGGATCGGGGTAGGGTGGACTTGTAATGAAGCATCTGCCCTCGGCTTGCCGCTGATACGACGGACTTCCTGGACCTTGCTCCGTCCTCCCGGACATGCCAAAGGGACTCGAAGCGATTGGAGGTGGAGATAGTGGGGATGTGCCTGTCCCAAGAATCATCTCACCACCATCGAGCCATATGCAGAGATTTCCGACAATCACTGTCTTACCGGAGTTGCCGCAGTTGGCTGCGTGCCTTTGCGACCCTGATGACGCCCCCGTTGGCTACGAGTGTTGCTTTGGCATGATGTCACCTCCGTCCTAACATTGTGGTGGTGACGTCATTGTCCCCATTAAGTAGGGGCAACATTAGCTGATATTTAATTGACTGAGAATACTCGGTCAGTAGATGGGACTGAGGGCCTAACACCCTTAGTCATTGACAAAAAGATGAAGGGCAGAAAAGGTCCCACTAGGTGTGCCAACTTGTTGGATGCAGAATGAAAAATTTGAAATGGTTTTTCTTTTCTTTCTTGTCTAGTTGCAAAGAAAGAAAGAAAGAAAGAAAGGGGGAACAGTGAAACTCGTTCTGAAGTTTCAGCCGTGCCAGCCTATTTAATAGACAAATTTAAGATTCGCTTGATGCGAGGGATTTGTGTCCATTCATTGGACGATTGTGCCGATATTTCGAGTATTTGCTTCGTGTATTTATTTGATTAGGTTCGAACACCTTTGATTAACTGTCATTATGATGAATAGTGCAGGTGATTTCGCATGGCTCACTATAAATTGTTATTCATCGTCAAGAGGTTTAAGGGAATTAGGGTTTCTCGATAGACCATGATGGACTTGGAGGAAAAACCCTATAATCCGGAGGATAAAGACAGAGACAAAGGCTACATGTTTTTTCCAAAAGGTATAATGAAAGAACTTGGGCCTCAGGTCCATTTTGGGGATTTTTAAATTCTAGAGGTATTTTGATAATTTCGGCCAAGTCAGGGGTTTGATACAAACTTGAGACTGGTAGAAGGATTTTACTGCAATTTATGACTCTCGAAGACTCCGAGGTCATTTTTGGAAGGCTAGAAGGCCATTTGGAGACTTTCTGGATTGCAAGGATATTTTAGTAATTTGGCCAGACTTAAGGACTTGGTACAAATTTGGGGTTGGAAGAAGGCATTCAATGTGTTTCTCAACTTTTGGGACCACTGAAGCTACTTTAAGAAAGTTTGAGGGTAGTTTAGTCATTTTCCATACTGCGGGAATTTTTTTGCAATTCGCCATGTGGCTATAAAATGAACACACAACTATGACAAAAAAGGGTATTTTTCATTGAAGATACAAAGTACAATGCGCGGTCGGCATATGTTGCTTTTACATAGTGAATTCCTGCACTGACGCAGGTTACAAGGGCATAGCCATAATATTTGATAATTGCAAGGTATAATTGTAATTTGCAAGACTGAAGATGTCCGGTCTGTGTGGAGGGACATTTTCATAACTTCTAAGAGTTACACACGGCCGCCGTCCACTAGAGTCCTAGACACACGGACAGTACATAGTCTGGACCTTTCAGGGTATAAGTGCAAAGTCCAAGGGTATTTTCATAATTTCATACCCTTAATGGACTTGAACAACCAGACCCAAGCACGAACCATGAGCCACGTCCACGAGCCAACCGCTTCCAACTAGGTGCTCTTCCAAGTGTGAACACCTTTTTTTGTTGGGTTTCGGATCTCCAAAATAGGGCCACCGGGGGCCAACATGGCCTACAGGGGGTTAGCGGGTTCAACAGTCCCCAAAATGGGGCTTTTGAACGCGCTGGGTGTCCAAAAATGGGTTTTTGAACCTGCTGGACCCCTACTAGGTCCAAAACTTCTTTTTGGCCTGATCAAATCTGCTGGGAGTCCCAGCGGGTTTGACCTGGCCACCCAGCGGGTTTGACTGGCCTTAAAATGGCCAGTTTGAACCTGCCGGGCTCCAGCAGGTGCTGCTGGGCCTGCCGGGAGCCAACTGGTCCCAGTGAGGGCCTAATCAAACCCCTTGGATGACTGCTTGCCCTTTTTTGTTTTTGCGCCATATGTGCGTTGAAAAATGGGTGCAACATGGGATAAGGCTCTGATGATGATGATGATGTTTCCAGCATTTATAGGAAAACCACATATTACTTTCTTTTAGAGTATTTGTGATTTACATCCTTCCAATATGATGAAACTGTGTTGTGTTTTCTAAGTATAATATTTTCTTGCCTTACACATGTATATACTGCTTAATTGCAGGTGAATTCAAAGTTGGCCTCATCACATTTGACATGTCCTTAAGCATGAACGTATCAGACCTAGTGCCTCATATTTCAGAACTTGCTGTGCTTATTGCACGAGACTTGGATGTTAATGTATCTCAGGTAAAATAAAGTATCGTCTGTTTTTTTTTGGATATTTAAGCATGCTTTTTGCTGTTATTGACATATGTATGTGTAAATTAAAGGATCACATATGAATACTTTTAACTAAACTTTGGTTATTGTATGGGTGTCTGCAGGTTAAAGTGATGAATTTTGAGGGTGAAGGAAACATTTCACTGATAAAATGGGGTATCTTACCATCAAATCCATCTGGTTTTATTTCTGGCACTGCAGCAATGGTAAGTATTTCATGGTTTAGGAGAATATGACTTGGAAGTTTTCTAATTAAGCTGGAAGTTTATGGCACATTCGCAGGGAATAATTTCTCGGTTAACTGAACACCGTGTCCATCTTCCTGAAAACTTTGGAAGTTACAAATTGGTTGAGTGGAAGGTCGAACCACCATCTGGAAGGTAATAACAAGATTTTGGGTAATAAATTTAGTTCATCTTTGTATTTATGTTATTGGATCTTTTGTTTTGAATTAGTATGAATCTTAAGAACTGGATATGAATCTTAAATATTGTCCATATTTGTCAAGTGGTCGGCTACGCAACCAGGCACCTTTTGAATCCCAAGGTGCAGGCCCACCTTCTGCCCCCCCAAAAGCAGGCCAGGTCCACCTGGGTCCCAATGTAACACCCCATCCCTAGCCCCGATCAAGGCTTTGGGATTGGGGTTTGCCTTGCTTGCTAGGGTTCCCCCAAATCTTCAGCCAGGGGTCCAGACCCCCCCCCAACCAACCCAGTAGAGGGCACTGCACTTCCTCCACCCCCCCCCCCCCTCCCCCCCCCCCCGCCCTCAACCCCTTTGTGACCTGATCATGCAGGTCGATCTACAATGCAAGGGCAGGTCGCCATAAACAGTTCCCCATCTACCACCTCTCCTCTCTGTTGCTCAGAGTCACCTATACACTCTCTCCCACTCCCTCTTCTCTCATGAACATGCTGCCCATGGAGTGCCTAGGCCCTGGGGGCTCGTGGGCACCAAGGTGCCTTGGTCACCTTGACAATTATGGATATCATGGCTGATCTTGAATTGTAATTTTTTTTATTTAATTTCCATAACAGAGATAAGAAAACTAATTGTAGAATTCATCCTTGGAGATAATTTTTTCTTGTCGATGATGACCATCATAGTAAAGCCCTTTCACCCAAAATTGTTCCAATTGGGGATCAAAATATTGGACTCTCTTGGTGCAAATTCCTGAAGGAAACTTTAGAGATCAACACAGTATAAAGCTTGCTGAGGCAAGTTTACATTTGTACTGTTGTACCATAAATTTCCTCAGAAAGAGTGCAAATAAACATTTAATGTCTGATATGAAGAATTTTTATCTCTAAGATTCAAGTGCTGGAACATAGCTTTATTCTGATTTATCAAATTCTTTTAAGACTCCAGTTATCCTCAACTCTTCTTTTGTGTCTGTGATGTGTGGGCATAAGTTCACACAGAATAGAAAATATATACGCATCATGACCAATTATGCAGAGTACATTCAGTATCACTGATTAGGCATTATGCACAACACCAGCCTAGGAATTTCTTTTTATTGGTAGTTTGATAAAGTATTCAACTTTCTAGTTTTCTGACCCATCGCAGTGTGTTCAAAGTGTTTTTTCTAGATGCTGCTTAAGTCAGTGTATCTTGATTCTTGGGGCTGGAAGACTTCCTTAAGAAATGGAAATTCTGTGCCCAGAAGGTGGCATGCATTTTTAAAGGTATAGCTGGACTTCCTTAGGTTACCGAGCCAATTGGTCCATACAATTCTGGGTTTGAGTATACCCATCCTGGTTTGCCATCTCTTATGGGATCTGTGGGATCCTGTCTCTCCAAGAGTCCTGAGTTAGAATTTCTGCTGAGATCAAGAATATGAGGGATATGGAGTAAGGATGGGGTTGTATAGAGGAGGATGAGAGGAGAAGAAAAGAAGCTAGAGAAAAAAAAAAGAATAGGTGGGGACAGTGACAGTGGAGGGGTAGCTCTCCTATATGCTGTGATGGCTGTGTTCTGGGAAGCCATTCTTGCACAAATGCATTTTAGCATTATGCTTGTTTGTTGAATGACTAAATATTTAAAGTTTAAAATATTTTTCCAAGAAGCATATGACTATCAATTCGTGTTCTTTGGCCACTATTCCCATCTCAGATCTTTCTTCCCCTGCCTTCCAAGACATTGTTGAGATCCGATAGAACAAGACTGGGACCCATTTACCTCATTGCAACCCATTTTGCAGCCCTAAATATCTTCTTAGAATCCAATAATCATAGGTTCTGTAAAAATCATTTTCAACACAATGAGAATTTTGTTAGCAAATATTAAATGAAATCCAATTGCTTACTGAGACTACATGCCTTAAAACAGTTGTCGGACGTGGAAATATATTCACCCTCTCTTTTCTTTTCTTTCTTTCTGTTTTGTTTTGCGGGCGGCCATTTGTACAACAGACAAATTTGGGCTGTCCATTTATTGGACAACATTTATTCCGCGCATTTATTTTATCAGACGATTAGGGTTTCGTGTTCTGGACCTTTCCCCACCACCGAAGTCAGTGTTAATTTACATCGAGTCGAACTCGAACACCTTTGATTCTCTGTCAAAGAAAGTCTTTTGTCTCTGTTTGTTGTGACCACATTGACCTTAATGGTCGCCCTTTATGTGTACCAGACTCTTGCAAAGACAATTAAAGCTTTAATATTTGTACACATGTAATTTAAATTACACTTGGTCTTTCAAGACCTGTACAAAGGGTCCCGATATATAATCGGGTCTTCAACACTCCATTGGTCACGATCCGATTCTTCTGAATTTGCTTCAGTCACGATTAGACCGTTGACTGGATTTCATCACAATGAGACTGTTGGATCGCCAAGATGATCACTGCCAGTCCATTGTATTTGCTTCATAGTCACCATCACCATTTGATTGTGACGGGACCTTTGAGGAGTCTTGCCAGGCTTCAGCAAGTTTATACCTCTTTGGGTGCTTCTATCATTTTCGGTATCCTGCGGTCTTTTCAGGTCATTTAATGACTTCTCGGGGTACATTTGTAATTTCTTGGCTCCCTGGGGCTTTAGGACTTTCTTGACCTCCCAGGGCTTTTCAACCATTTCTTTACCTTTACAGAGTTCTTGCCATTTCTTGGTGATCCCAAAGCCAGGATGGCCAGCCATGAGCTGAGCCCAGGAGAGCCGCACACCACTTCAGGGAAGTGATGTGGGTACCGCTCCACCGAGTTGTGCAAACAACATGCACCATATGGTTTCCTCCCTTTAAAGGGACTTTTCTACTATTTCTTGCTTTTGAGGAGTTTACTGCAATTTCTAGCCCTGTAGGGACTTTTCCGTAGTTCTCCGCCCTTTGAAGGATTTCGCTGCAACTCTCTGAACTTTCTAGGACTTCTGCAACTTTTCCTTATCAGGATATTTCTGCAAGCATCGATTGCCATGACCAGAAAATGGAAAACTTGGCCAATGTTGTCTTTTGAAGAAGAAATTTGGAGGCATGGACAACATTATATTCATAACTGTCCGGGGGCCCCTTGTCATTTACTGACATTTCCAGGTGCTTCTGCCATTTCCTGGCCTTTCCTGACATTCTGCCATTAGCCGACATCATCGGATTCTTTCCGTCATTTCTTGACTCCCCCGAGTAGTTTCCGGTATTCCCATCATTAATTGACTTTTCCAACTACTTATGCCGTTTCTTGGTCTGCTTGGGCATCCTCGCCATTTCCTGGCTTTCCCAGACATCCCTGCCATTTCCTGTCTTTCTGGGACATCCCTGCTATTTCTTGGCTTTCTCAGACATCCTTGCCATTTTATGGCTTTCTGGGACATCCCTGCCATTTCCTGGTTTTCTGGGATATTTTTGCTATTTCCTGGCTTTCTTAGACATCTCTGCCATTTTTTGGCTTTCTCGGACGTCCCTGCCATTTCCTGGCTTTCTCGAATGTTCTTGTCATTTCCTGGCTTTCTCGAACGTTCCCGCCATTTCCTGGCTTTCTCGGACGTCCCTGTCATTTCTTGGCTTTCTGGGACATCCTTGCCATTTCTTGGCCTTTCTGAACAGTCCCGGGTATTTCCGCCATTGATTGACTCCCCTAGGTACTTCTGTCATTTCTTGGCGTTCTTGAGTGCTTCGGGCATTTGTTGACTTCCTCAAGTGTCTTCGCCATTTGTTGACATACTCGGACATTTCCGTCATTTATTGACTTCTCCGAGCATCTTTAGCAAGTGGGATTAGCCCGAGTCCGACCCATATGGGGATTTGTTTTTAATATCCCCTTTAATCCAAATTTGGTTTGGAAAAGGGGAAGACAACTTGACATTTATGCGACTCTTTTTCTAGACACAAAGGCAATTTCCCAACATTTCTGGGTATAATTGCAATTTAAAGAAACACATGACAGAAATATTTCATGAGAGTATTTTTTCTTTCTCATGGTACATGATATTTCTGAAACCCGAGCCGATGCTGTTTACACCTTGGACCCTTTTTCTAGACATAAAGGCAATTTCCCAACATTTCTGGGTATAATTGCAATTTAAAGAAAATACAGGGCAGAAATGTCTCATGAGGGTATTTTCCTCCTCATGGCACATAATGTTTTCTAAAAAAACATGGAGGACATGACATCTTGGGATATTTATAACATTTTTCTACCCCAAGTTTACAATTTATAATTTAAAAAGAATGAAGGACTTTCTTAAAATTGTGCCAAGGGTTGAGGCCCTTTTATGGCACTGTCTTCTTCACCTGGGGCAGTGTTGGAGCAGCAGGTCTTCTCAATTTGAATAACTTGTAGAAGAGATCTTCTTCAAGTTGGGTGGGCCCAAAGTGGCCAATAAAACCCCCACTTGAAATTTCTGCAAATGGGCCAAAAGAATGGGCCCAATTCAACTCCTCCCACGTTTAGCAGCAGGGAGCCTTGGAGAGGCCCTCTTCTCCACCCAGCAACACACAGTTTCTTCACGGGGAGAGGGCCAGCAGGAGCAGAAACAGGGGAAGAGTTGAAGGATTCCAAGTCTTCTCCCCTTGGCCTCCCCCTCCCCTTTTATAGACCTGGGTAGGGGTAGGAAGGGGACCGCCCCCCCAACCGGAGGTACCCCCCCCTCCGGTTGACAGTGAGGGGGGAACCGGAGCACCCCCCCCTCCGGTTGGAGGGGTGGAGGGGACCGGAGCACCCCCCCTCTGCTCTGTGCAGGGGGGAGGGGAACCGGAGCACCCCCCCCATCCGGTTGGAGGGGTGGGGGGCTACCGGAGGTATCCCCCCCTCCGGTTGACAGGGGGGGGACCGGAGCCAGGCCCCCCTCCGGTTGGGCCAGACCGGAGGGGGGGGGTGCCTCCGTTTTGTCTGAACCGGAGGCACCCCTACCTCCGGTTGCACAGGGCAGCCAGAAGGGGGGGGGCATGGGCCCGCTCTATAAAAGGAGAGGGAGGGGCCCTCATGCCCCACCTCCATCTCACGCACAAGGGGGGAAGGTTTTGGTATTTTTCTGGAATTTCAGGGGCAATTTTGAGAAGAACTTTCTGAGGTTTTTCTGGGGTCTTTATGTAATTTGGTAGATTTGGGATTTTGGGAAATCTGTTTGGTTGGGACTTGGGGGATTTTGGTGGATTTTGGGCTTTGGGAAATCTGTTTGGTTGGGATTTGGGGGACTTTGGGTGGATTTTGGGCTTTGCCCCTTGTGGAATTGGGGTTTAAAGGGGTATTTTCTGGATTTATTCCAGGGGCATTTCTGGAATTTGGCCTTTGTGGCACTTTGGGAATTTTGGGTATTTTTCTGGATTTGTTCAAGGAACTTTTTGTGGGTATTTTGGGTTTGGAAATATTTGGAATTGCTGGAGTTTTGGTTTAGTTTGGGCCATTTGGGGTTTTGGTTATTTTGTGGGGTTTAAGGTTTGGGGATTTTGGGTATTTGTGGGGTGTGAAGTTTGGGGATTTTGGGCCATTTCCTTTTGCCTCCCATGGACACGGTTTAATACCTTTAGCCCATGGAGAGTTGGCTTTCACGGTAAAAAATAAATAAATGTCCGTTTTATATTTCTATATATATATATATTACAGCCAACAACAGTGCCTAAAGATCCTTCTTTCTAAAAGCAGTGCCTAAAGATCCTTCTTTCTCTTATTCCTCTGCTTCTCGTCTATTGTTGCTTATCCTTTTTTATTCAATAGATATTTCCACCACTCCCCCCAGACCATATATAGGGGAAAGAACCGACCTGACTAACTAGGTCACTTTGGACTTATGCTTTCAGCTTTTTAATCATAAAATGTTTAAATTTCACCCTTTAATTTATTTTTATGAGGCCCTTCTAGTTTTGTAATCAGACCCTTAGGAGTCTTATTGACCATTTTAGCTTGCATTTATCCACCTCAATATCATTTAAACAGATGTTTCATCTAGCACGTTCCTTTTTAAGGGGTTCATCTACTAGATATTATATCTAAATAAATGGAATTGGTCTTCAATTCATTATAATGTCAAAAAAATCAAACTCTGTTGACTAGAGTTATATTTAAACGAAAGGGAATTAGTCTTGAATTCATTACAGATGTCAAAGGAAAAAAAGATCAAACACCTTAATAGGGGACACCTGTATCTTGATATTTATCAAAGTTTTAGACTAGGCAATTCAGTAAGGCTGGGATGTTAAGGGCAGTACTAGGAAGTCACAAGCATGGTTTGTCAGATATCCTGTGTAATACTGCCAGTTAACCCTTGTTTGATTGTAGAAGAAAGAAGGGGCCTGCTGAAGGGAAGCTGTTTAACATCCCCAGTTAAGTCCAAGTCATCATAATAGTTGTCTAGTGAGTGTTGAGGAATTTAGCATGTGATGGTGCTCGTCACTGTGTTTATTTCGATCTCATGTCTGAGCTCATATTTGAAGCGGAAATTCTGTAGATTGCCAAATGTGAATGTACAACCTTTTCAGTTCAGTGAACTAATCTCCTACAGCACCACAAATAAGTATCAACCCTCGTTTTGTTTAGTGATTATAAGCTGCTAAACTATCATCTTAGTAAGCTAATTTGGCTGATCTTTGAATGTTTCAGGACATGGTGGAGAAAGCATCTGCTGGCCATCATCATGGGAGTTTCAGGGGTTGTGCTACTGAGTTTCTCAACTTTCTTTATATGGTACTTTTGGAAGCACCGGCTGGGGCCAGGGACATACAGGCCTGTGGATTCTTCTGTTCCTGAGCAAGAGCTTCAACCCTTGTAATTAAGATTTTGGGTATAATGAAGATAGTTTTTTTCTTACTGATCTGACGATATTGTCACATGAAGAGCGTCACAGAATATCGCTAAGGCATATATCCTTTGGCGTATTGACGACTGGAGCAGATGGGGTGGGTTGGAAGTAGAGAAAATATTCCATTTCACGTATAAGGTCACAATGATTTATAATATGACAGGAAGTGTCTTGTTTTGAATATATCGAGGAATTGACGGTGTATCTGGACGTACGAGTTTTTCGACGGTGTAATCTTGCACATCGAACCTTTAAACCACGTTTTGCATTGGGGATGTGTCCTACACTGCCTGAAGAAAAGCAAGTATAGACTTGCATGTACCAGAACCAATATTTCGGTGCCGCGCAGTGTCTCCGTGGTCAGTGGGAAATGCGCTTGCTAGCAGGATAAGACAACCATGCTTATTCTAAAAAATGAGGGTGGTTTGATTTTCTTTGAGCTTTCCTTGCTCTGATTCGGCGAAAGTTTTAAAATTTTCAGGAACTTCCTGAAAAATGTTGTGGTTATCTCATGTAGGAAAGAGAGCAAGCCAGTAATCTTTTTTGACGAATCAATATGCTTCCTAGTTGGACAAAAAGGGGATTGGCATCTCCGGAAGTCTTTCATTTTTTGCCTCATTCTCCATAAAATTTATTTTATTATTTGTCTCATTTATCAAGACAAATAATCAAATAAGTAAGATAAAATAACTAAATAAATAAGATGATGATAAGTGAGTTAAATAAATTTATAGATCAATTATAGCCTACCCTCCCATGCATCCACCAATCCTCCGGTCCAGGAGTATACGAGAGTTCAACAGGCTGCCAGGCTCCACATCTTGGTTTGTGCAATAACGAGACATGAGCAAGAGAGTCCCCTTGCCGAAGGTAAATGATCTGTTGGTGTGAGGACGACGATGACAATCCCCACACACACACACACACGAAAGAAGAGAAGAGAGAGAGAAAGAGAGAAGAGTAAAAAGAAATCTCAGGCGGGGCGCCGCCCAGCCTGGCGTTCCCAACCCACTTACCCCCCAACACCAATGCTACTTACTTCCACCACGACCACGGCTGCTGCTGTTCGACATCATGCTGGCAGCAGCTGAGGCGCTCGCGGCAGCTCCACTTCTCGATCTTCTTCCACTCGCCTCAAAACCGCCACCAAGAGACCGGTGGTGCTGCTGCTGCTTCAGGTGGTGACGCTGCTTCTGGTGGTTGTCCGACGCACCGATGAACTCCTCTAATCCCCTTCCCATGGCGTCGTCCCCGGCACCATTGTTCGACCATGACGACGTCCAACAACGGTCCGAGGAGTCGGCGGAGTTGGGCTCCCGGGGGGAAGCCCACGGCTGTCCAACAAAGCTGTTGCTGCCCGCAGATTCTTGCGGCTCCAAGTCAACCCCCGGGTCCCTCGCCATCGCGGTCGCGCTCACGTTGTATTTGCGGAGGCTCGGCTTCGTCAGGTCTTCCTCGTCTTCAGCAACCGCCAGATCAGATTCCACAAATTGGATCTGACCTGCGGTCGTCATCTTGGCAGTGCCCGCACCGTCGTTGATGTAATAGTGGTGGCATGATCCGTTCACCGAGGCATGGGAACGATCAGCTTCGGGGACCTTGCTGTTACCGGAGGCGGCGGCGGAGGAAGAGGAGTTTAGGTCGGCCACAGCCTCGAGGATGGAGCAGGCCTTGGAAACACAGGCCGGCAGGGAGAATGAGGGAGCGTTCTTGTGGTGATGATAGTTGTGGATATCTTCGAGCAGCAAGGACGCGTAGGAGGCGGGTTTGAGGAGGGTTTCCGCCGGGTTGAAGCACGGGTTTGCGTCTAGATCTTTGGAGGACCTCCTAGAAGATCTGGTCCTCGTTAGGGCCGTCGGGTTGGGGACTTCTGCTCCCGAGCCTGTCGTGGGAAGAAGGACCTGATCTACCGCCAGATTCTCTGTCGCTGGCTGCCGCTCTTGCCTGTGCTCCTTCACTCTGCAGGACATCACCTTCTCCCTCACGCTTCCGCTGGCGGTATTATTGCCGTCGCCGGCAGCACTCGTTACTTCCGCCGCCGCTCCATTTCTGATATCTTGTCTGCGCATCTGCATAGTGTTTTCTCCGCCTCTCAGCTGCAAGAGTTACAACGTCATGAAAACTAGCAAACTCAATTCCCGAAAGCTGACACACACACACAGAACCGAAGCTAAGCTTGGAGATGATGCCCCCCCCCCCCCCCCGGATCACCTTACCTGTTGCTGCTGTGACGACTGAAGAGGCTTCCTCGTTCCCTCGTCCGCCTTTTTGCTAGTGCTCTGCATTTTGTTGTCGTTCTGCATCTGGAGGTTGGCCTTTGGGGGTGGCGGTTGCTCCATTCTCGAGAGGATATTGCCATCGACCTCAGCCATAGGATTTCTTCTGTAAGGCGACTGCTCGGTCTTTCTGGACGAGCTCCGGCTTAGTGACTGGGGCTGTTGAGGAGGAAGGTGAAGCTGCGAGTGGGTGTTCTCATTTGTACAGGATCTGGTGGGGTTAGCTGGAGACCTGGTCCTAGGAGAGGCACTCCTTAATCCCCCAACCTCGCTGCTGCTTCTCTTGTTGCCGCCGTCAACAGCAGCAGATAAAAGAGGTGCTGCTGTCGTCGCCTTTCTCACACTCATCCCACAGCCAACCTCTGAAGGGACGGTCGTCGTCTTCTCCCTGGCCGGCACCGAAACCATCTTTCCCGGTGGCTGCCTCGACCTGTCAGTGGAAGAGGTGTTGGAGGAAGAGGAAGCCACCAGTTGGGTGTCCGATCTCCTCCCAGGCGACCGGCTCGTCCTCCTCCCCGCGCTACTGCCGCTTCCCCGCTCCCTGCTGCCAGAGCGTTTGTGTTCGCTGTTGTCTCCGTCCCTGCTGGGGGTCCGCCTGTGCCTGTGCCTGTGGGGAGAGGGCCTACTAAACGAGGGCTTCTCTCGCTCCTCCTCATCCTCGTCGTCGACGTTCCTTTCACCGCAGTCGAAGTCATAGCTTCGTTTCCTGGATCTGTGGTGCCGAGATTCAGCTCCGGAGGAGTTCCTGCTGAGCCGACCGCACTGGATGAGGATGGATTCAACCTCCTCCTTGGAGCAGCTTGAGGTCCTCACGGTGGCTGCTGCAACTTGAGGGTCTTCCTCAGGGGCAGAAGGCTGTTTAGACGACGACGCGTTAGCTGCGGCTGTTGATTTAGTCGTCTTCTCCGTTTCTGCAGCTGCTGTCGCTGTTGCTGCTGCTTTCACCTCTTCAGTGCGTCCTCCATGTTCGTCGATGTTGTTGATGCTGCTCGGAGTGGTGCCGAAGATCTGTTTTTTACTACCTGGGGCAGCGGCGGGGACGGCTTGTGACTGCTGTTGGGTTAGGGACGGTGTGGTTGCTACGGCCTCCGCCGTCTCCGTCTGGCGGCGGGGGAGATGTTTGGGGGCGGTTGGTTGTGACGAAGCGGATCGCGTGGGAGACGGCGGCTGTCCATTCTGCAACAACTTTTTCTTGCTGAAACACATGCCCATGGTGAGTAACTGAGTATGGAGGAGGTGGAGGGTGTGGGTTGTAAATTGAAAGGCTTGTTTGCACTGGACGGGCAGGGGATGAGAGATAAAACAACGGACAGAGAAGAGGAACGAAGAGAGGAGAAAGGAAAGGGGTAGTAGGTGGGGATATGGCCTGCAGCTACTTCTGCCCTGCCTGCCTGTTGAAATCAAATGATCCCCCCCCCCCCCCCCCCCCGCCTCCACCACACATGATTTCCCGTTATCCGTTGGTTCACAGTACCCCTCGATTGGAAAGGATGGGTAGATTCCCAGCCACTTTGCGGGGCAAACTCAAATTTTGAATAGGGAGCCGTTAGACACTCACTTACCGACAGGTGTCAGTCGACAAAAGCACCCCCAACGCAAACCGTACAGTAAAGTTACCGGACGCGGGCCCCTTCCTTCTCCATCAAACCCAGCAACACAAGCATGTGCAACCCTCTTTGTTTAAAATTCAATTTTGGCGATTTTTTTTGCATAAGAAAAAATAGAGGTTGTTATAATTAGTTTAAGAAAATGACAAATTAATTCTAGATTTCTGTGACTTATTTTCTGATCCCTATTAAAAAAATATGCCCCAAATAGTCTCTTCTTTTGGTAGACTTTATCAATCAGTATTTGAAAAGATAATTTTATCTTTTATTTTTTTTCTTGTTTTAATTTTTCATCTATTTTTGTGCCATCAGATATGTATGACCACTGTGTTCATATTTTAACAACATTTAAAGTCTAAGCACTAAGACGTTAAA
The DNA here is from genome assembly GCA_014218235.1 of Colocasia esculenta. Classification (NCBI taxonomy): domain Eukaryota; kingdom Viridiplantae; phylum Streptophyta; class Magnoliopsida; order Alismatales; family Araceae; genus Colocasia; species Colocasia esculenta. The sequence goes on along the minus strand of CM024765.1, from coordinate 103,903,752 downwards.
AAAAGAGTTTGAAGTTATTAAAGTGCATGTGTGTAAGACCCGACCCCCTTGGGCCTCTGGCCCCGTCCTCAGGGTCGCGACAAGGTCGCGCCAGAGCAGCCTGCCGCGACAGGTTTAAGGTCGCGCCGCACCTGGCCGCCGCGTTCTTGTCGCGGCAAGGGTAGCTGACGCGTCCTTGTCGCGGCATCTGACGGCGTCGCGACTGCTTTTCTGACAGACGTGACCGCTGTCCTTTCTGTCAGAACGGCTTTGTCGGGTGTCAGGCACGCGCAGTGTTGACGCGGCCTGATAAGCCGTCGCGATTGCTTTTCCGATCTTCGAGGTTTGACCGCCTTTTCGGGGTCGCACCGGGGGTGGCCGTCGCGACATGGTCACGCCGCCTACGGGCGTCGCGACACGTTTGTTGTCGCGTCAGGTCGGCCAATCGCATTCTGGGGGCCGTCGGTTTAAAACCGAATGCCGTGCCCCATTCTCCCCCTCCCCCTCTTCCTCTCCTTCTTCTCCCCCTCTTTTTCCCTCCGAGCTCCCTTGCGTTTTCTTGGCGTTCCAAGCTCCCCTTGCGTTTTCTTGGCGTTTCTTCGAGCTCGAGGTATCCGTGCTGAGGAGGGTGTCGTCCCGTTAGTGCAGGGGACGTGGTCATGTCGTTTGGAGCGAGGAGGAGGCGGCCATTCCTATGAGAAGGCCTCAACGGGTTTGCTCTTCGCATGGAGGTAGGGATCCTTGATCCTCTCGCCCTAAGAGATGTTGTCTCCTCGTGGTTTGTGGTTGCAGGAGAGTGAGGATCTATGCTCGTGGTTGAGTGAGTTTTCCCCTTCGAGCGTAGATTCTTGTTAAATCCATGTTTGTGGGGTTGTGTGGGTGGTTTGCATGATTTACAGCTTTAAATACATGTTAAGCATGCTCCCCCCCTGTGGAATGCTTGTTTCATGTTTTTGGGGCGGTCTCCGGAAGAAGCAGTCCGGACATGACCGCGGTGCTCTTGAGTGTCGCGACCTGGTAGCGACGGCGGCGGCGGCCGCGACAGTGTCGTGACATGGTGGGGCGTCGCGACAAGGTCACGACGGCCCGATGCGTCGCGACCTCAGCCGTGAGACAGGTTTTGGTGTTCGCCGTTTCTGCTTCTTTTACTGTACACGTGGCACCTGTGCTAGTTTTCTAGTACGGTCCTACATAGTCGTTTGCCCGGTGCGCGACACTTGAGGGCTTATCCTGTGTGAGAGGTTGTTACTGTTGTTTGGGACCCCCATCCTCGGGAGCCTGTTGAGGGAGTACTCCGGGCTACGATTGTGCTCGAGTTGGCAGCCCAGAAGGCGGACTCTGGAGCTGAGGGGAAAACGGTGGTTAGGACAGTGACGTTGAGTCGCTTGCAGAGCTCTCGTGGTTGGTCTGGGACGTCGAGGACAATTAGGAGTTCTACCCGGCGCAGGCCAATCAATCCTGTTTCTCACTGCCTCACTCCTTACGGCCCCGGAACCGCTTGGAGAGGTCAGGCGTGGGACCATAGTCCGGCCAGACTACGACGGTTACTGTTGTGTACTTTGTGTCCTACCTCGCTCTGACGAGAAGTAGGGTCAGGACCTGGGTCGAGGGTAAGACGTCGGTGGGGGCACCTGACCCTTGACTAGTGGTAGTGTTTTCCGTAGCTAGTGTTCCTTGTCCAGGCGGAGTCCCCTCTATCTGTGTTTGCTAGCCATGTGGTGGTCACGACGAGCAGTCGTACGGAGTTTTCGACCGTGTTGTGTTCCCGTACCGTGCTAGTTGTAGCTTCGCTTCCGCACTTCCGTTTGTAGGTAGAAGATATAAACTGCTGTCATTTATTTATTATATTCTTCTGCCTATTAGAGCCAGTAGGAGATTGGTAGTCCCTACTGAGCTTCTGTTGTGAAGCTCATCCCTCCTTTTCCCAGGTGAAACTTCTCAGCAGCGGCAAGACGCGCGTCGGGCGGAGGAGACGGGGCGGTAGGCGAGGTCCCCGTAGCTAGCAGTGGTTCCCCTTTTTCAGTGTACGTCACCCTCGGGGTATTCCCCTAAGGGACTTTTTCTTCCCCTGCCTTTTACTTGTACTAGCGTGCGTGCGTTGTGACTGTACTTAGAGCGGTACGCAGCTGTCTCGCTCTCTTTTCTGTTTCCGCTTGTACGCTTCTAGTTTAGCAGTTGACGTTTACTTTTGTGACATATCCTGTTAGATTTATAATTCAGCCCTTCCAGGTCTCCGGATCCATGGGTGGCGACCGCGAAAATCGGGTCCTCGGCGTGAGCCGAGGGTCGGGTTCTCGGGTCGTTACCGTTGGTATCAGAGTGAGAGTCTGATAGGACTTGTAGTGGATTTAAACTGCAATGGAAGGTCCCAACGGTAGTACAAGTACACTGCTAGTCGCCCGAGTGGTATTGTTAACCTTTTTTGGTTGTGTGCCGTGCAGGACATGGCTCCGCGCAGGTGCAGGCATGCTAGAGAGCTAATTGAGCAATTTGAAGGTTTTCTTTGAGCTAGTCACTTTGTTGGTTGTGTGCCGTGCAGGACATGGCTTCCCTGGTGATGTTCAATCATGCTTAAGTTTCTTGAACAAGAAATCATATTCCACTCGCAATTTGAAGGTTTTCTTTGAGCTAGTCACTTGGTGGAGTTGGCCAGTGCGACTCCTGTCTGGAATTTACTCCCTCCATTCATCCAAAACAGCTTAAATATTCCCCCTGATCCGTCTTGGTTGCGAACCGCTCCCAGGCCTTCAGTCATCGTGACCCGCCTGGCACTCACATGTCCTCCCAAGATGAAACCTGCAGGCCAATCGGCTAGGGTACCTCTTAATCAAGAGGTTGATCATCCTTCTTTTACTTTCCTTTTTTGTCGTTCCAGACAGGAGCCGTCCGTGCTCGCCCTTCCTTGTGGTTTGTTCGGAGTCTTCCTGAGAATTTCTATCACTTATTGGTTGTGACGGGTGTCTTTTTACCTTGATGCCCACTTTTCAGTCCACTCTCCTTCTTCCTCGCTCCATTCCATTTCATTACACTTCGCTCTCTTTCCGCTTCGCTACCTTGCAAAGCGGGCATCAAGGAGGGGCAATCTGTAGACACCCGTTTTTGGCTTATAAGTTGGGCACATTTCTTGTCCATATCATTGATGTCCCAAATTGATCATCACTTTGGAGTCCTTCTCTGGCCCATCATGAGCCCATTCACCCTTAATTTCAACCCCATTCTCGAGCCCATGACCAAACACCACTTGAAATATCAAAACTGTGCAATCTGCCCATTCTTCTGAACATGCCTTCACTTTGAGAGCTCATAACTTCCTCATTTCTAATCCAAATGTGGCATATCATACTATCATTTTGTAGCCCTCTAAGTCTAGAATCCAACGCAACAAACGGCTCATCAATCCGATGTCTGTGTAGAGAGTTATGACCCTTTTCATGGGACCTACGCGGACTGTCTTATAGTCGCGGCCTGGTGCATGGACGCGACAAGAACGCGACCCCACGATCTGACGCGATAGCATCATGCACGTAAACACGTTTTTACGTGATTTTCGGCCTCTCTCTCCATCCTAGAACCTATCTAAAGTCTTTTTGAGTTTGATTACGACCCAAACCTCCTATCCTCATCCCTAGGGAGCCCCCAAGCCCATCCAAACTCTAGATAGACTCTCAAACTCTCCCACAACTTGGACTCTCTCTCTAACTCGGGATTGGACTCTATCTCTCACTTGAACATATCCTAGGACTCTCTAGGGGATAGAGGAAGGCTACCACCACGACGAGAAGTCCCTGGAGGCTCTGCTCACGAGGTCCCATCGTCCCCAAGGCAGAGGAGAAGCTGTTCTTCCCGTTTTCCTCCTTTCTCTCTCCTTTTTCTCTCTCATATCCCCTCCAGGACCAGCAGTGCTTGCACGGCTTGTGGAGATCGAACCAGGCCAGATCTTTTCGAGGTTTCTTCATCAAAGTTACTCCCCACAGAGCCCTCTTCAACCTCGAAGTGGAATCACATCGATTGGTGGCTTGTGCGAAAAGTTACAACATATTATTCTTCACTTTCTCTCTCATATCGAGATCTGCACATGCGGGATTATCGCCTCTTCCACAGCCCAAACCAGGTCAGATCTCTTCAAGATGTCTTCATGAAAGTTGCTCAAGACGTCCTCCTCTACGACCTCCAACTAGAATCACATCAAACGGGGCAGTATCTGTTTAGTTTTGATTTTTACTTTCTTTTCCACGTTTTTACACATGTATACATGAGTTAGGATTTCTTCTCTTCCATGATTTCTCCCCATGCATATTCCTCCCCACGTTTTCCTACTACCCAAGGGGTTTAAAAACCACCCCCCAGGTTGTTCCCTCCATGCTCCACATCTTTCTTTCATTTAAGAATAGCTACTACACTTAACATAGTCTAACAGGGTTTTATTTCTTGTTTTCATTGTTTTGGCAGGCACCCAAGCGAAGATCCACGAGCGGCTCTTGTCCTCTGGCCGGCCGGAGGGAAGGAAGAAGGTCCCAACCATCATTCTCCCGCACTGCAAGGACGCGGCAGAGGAGGGCGACGCGACAACATAGACGCGCCCTGTACGAGCGTCGCGATAACAGGCCCATCGCGACGGGGTCACCAATCGCGATCTCAGTAAGTCCACTGTCCTCTTTCCTGTTCCTAGCATAGTTAGCTTACTTAATTCTTATTTATGGCAACTATCTAGGTGGCGATCACATTCGTTATTTCCATATTATTAGATTTAATATCCTGTTGCGTGTCTTTGGGGTGCACATTCCCCGTGATTACACCTTTTGGCGATCACGGTGGGACCTTCAGTGCTAGCTTCGCCGATTTTGCTTGTGTGCCTGCCATGATGATCTGTTTATGTGCTTATTAGATACCCTGTTAGGTTTGTTCCTGTGTCTTTCTTGTCCTTTTGTTCTCAGTTGTTAACGCGGCGCATCGCGCCGCCACGATAGCATCGCGTCCATAAGGGCCGACGCGACTACATGTTCGTGTTCTCCCTCTTCCTCATGTGTTGTTCCTTCACTGAAGGTGTATCCATGTCTTCCCCATGCTGTTCTGCTATGTATATTCGCGCTTCTGTCTGTTAGAGTCCTGCTAGGGTTCGGGTTTTCCTTTTCTTTCTTTTATAAGTTTTCGGGTTCTGTCACGGCGGGTCTTGAGGATGCTACCAGGTCGCGCCGTGGATGAGTGTCGCGTCTACAGGTACGCTTTGTGTGTTATTGCTTTGATCCATGTGTCGGTTTCTGGGTGCTTCATGACCTCTGTTAGATTGATCTTGTGATTTCATGCTCATATCATATGCTAGGTTAGTCTGTATGCTTTGTATTTGTGACTGACTGCTGTTTTTCGGGGCTCTGTTCATTTCGCGGCAGACCGCTCTGTCGCAATAGGGTCGCGGTGTATCTGGCCGCCGCGACTCTGCCCGAGACCCTGTTGGTCACCCTGCTTGATCATTCTTGTTACTTGTGCATACATTTTGGGCACTTAGGCCCTTGCATACACTATTGATCCCATTGTCTAGGTTCCCCCTTGGTTGAGTGAGCCCTCTCACCTACGAGCACTCGTAGGTTGACTCAGGCCGCCTTCCAAAGACCTCCGTAAGTCCTCGTGACCGTACGCACGTTGCGGTTCACCGGGCCGGTTGTACTCGTTGCACCCCTAGTTCGAGCCATCTCCCCGTGTGAGTTGTGTATCCCCCTTAGTATCACCGGAGTACTTGAGTTCATACCCATTAGGGTCTTCTTTAGCCGAGTTTATTTCAATTAAATCAATCCATTAAAAGGCTAAGTGATAACCCTACAATCCTAACGCTTATCATGTTAACTTGGGTGTTTGCTTGAGAACTCCCTTCTCGTCCCTTTCTTGTGTGATTGTAACTGTTGTTGTACCCTTATTTGTAGCTTAGTGTATCCTTTTATTTCCCCATTTCTCATCCTCTCATGGCTCCTTTCCACTTCACCTATCCCCCAACCTCTCCTCCTCATGTAGACCCCTTGTCTCATGAGTCTATTCCAAATTTGGCCCAGTCCAAGGCCCATCGGGCCGATGAGGGTGCCCATTCCCGATCTATTCCGTCGCCATCTTCTTCTAATGAGGCCGCTGAATTAGAGAGCCTCCTGCTTGAAATGGGCCCTGACCAGGCCCGCGAATTGTTGTCCACCTTTGCTCTACGGTCTTCTTCTAGGATGGGCTCAACAGGCCCACATTATCCTGCTCATTCTAGATCCACTCACATTGGCACTCCTGGATCGGGCCATCTTTTTGTTCAGCCCACATCATCACAACCGGCCCATTATACTCAATCTGTTCCGGACCTTGACTCTCGACTCCGCTCTCCTTCCCAGGCTGGCCCTCGCTATTCACAATCTACCTCGGCTCAGGACTTCCAATTAGAGTTCGAGTCCATGAAGCGAGAGCTTAGCCACCTACGGAGGCAACTAAATCCCAAGCCCTCTTTCAATGACACACTTCCTAATTTTCATGGTCTCCGGATCCCTCCACTTTCTCAGCTCCCTGTTTATCGCAAATATAGTGGAGCCGGAAATCCTTACATCCATCTGAAGGAGTTCCTCTATGACTCGGTGTCCTATCAGCATGATCGCCGCTTATTGGCTTACCCATTTAGGCGGTCGTTGGATGGGCCCGCTTTGGAGTGGTTTTATTCCTTGCCTCCCGATGAAGTTGAGAATTTTGAAGTTGTCAAGGTCAGGTTCATACAGCACTATCAAGACTGGGCCGGGCCCAAGTATTCAATGGCTGATTTGGTAGCTGAGCAGATAAGCCTGGCGAGGAATTTGCAACTTATGCTGACCGGTGGCGTCAAATGTCCACGCATGCCCAAATGCACATCCCGGAAGAGAAGAAGATCAAGCTCATCATTGCCAATGCAGCACCTATGTACCGCCACATCTTGGCTATGAACAATATCACATCCATGCAACAATTATACAGCCATGCTCGCTTTGTTAAAACCCAACTCATTGACTCTCCCATGCCATCCTTGTTTGAGGCCCAACAACCCAGTTGCACATTCCAAGGGCCCACTTATGGGGGAGTCCAAAACCATGCCCAAGTTGATGCCATCCACCACCCTATGTCTACCCACTCCGCTAATCATTATACACCTCCACCTCCACAAGAACAACCCCCTCGCCCGTGCCACCGCACCACACCATCCCATGCTCATCCATCCCGACATTCACTTGGCCCAAAGCGAGCCCGTTATCATCCGTTGCCTGAGTCCCTTTCTGATGTCTTCATGGCCCTGATGTCCATCAATGCATTGCAACTCCCTCCAGAAAAGCCAAGTTGGGACATGACAGTGGACCAATCTGAATATTGCCCATATCATCGCCATCCAGGGCATACAGTCGCGAACTGCTGCGAATTCCGGGATGTGATCTATGATCTAGAGCACAAGATAAATTGGGCCGAAATGCATAGACTCATCCTACATTGTCAAGACAAGAGCAAAGCACAGGGCCAGGGGCAGCATCCCTCTCCATCGCAGGTAGCGGGACAGCCGCCCAAGCAACCGACAGCACAGTCAAGACAGCAAGCACAAGCATCAAAGCAGTCGTCATCTCCACCAGTTCAAGGCCGACGGCACTTCTTTACTTATCCTCCAAGTGCACCACTCGCTCCGTCACAACCTCAACAACCCCCTCCGCCAACCCTTGCTCAGGCTATCACCTCCACACCTACCGCATCGCACCCTGATGACAAGCTATTAGCTCGACCCATTGTGTCGGTGCGCTGTCAGTCATCTCCACCAACGCCGCAAACCACTAACCCCTCCACTCCTGCAAACCCTCCATCTTTACCCCTCGCCATCATCTCCACCCCACTACCACTTGCACCTGAGCAAGCCATTACCGCCACACCAAGGCTCGAGCAAGCTCCACTCACCTCTGAGCCCGAGCAAGAGTTTCCTACTCCCAAGAGTAAGGCTACTTCAGCCTCTGAGTTGGAGGAAGAGCTCTCTCTGCATGAGCCTATTCTTACCATCATTCGATCACCTCACATCAAGCCCTCCGCATCTGATGAACCCACCATAGCCACCATACATCCCATCACCACATCCCAATGGAGCGGGTGTGCATCACCAGCAGCATGCCTTGAAATTAATTCCCCAATGCAAGATGGACCGAGTAAAGGTAGCCCAGTTCCGGTCATGTGTTTCGACCCTTACAACTACATCAGTCGCATGCCAGTCTGTGTCCTTATCTCAGGCACATTCGGGAAGGATGAGCCTTCATCTCCTCAAAAGAGCACTGTCAAAAGGAGTTCCCAGGCCCTAGTGCCAACCATGTCCAAAGCAGGGACGATAGCCATTACGTTGCTTATTGGAAATGCTACCATTAATGCCATCATCACTCCTCGCTCAGTTATTTTGCATATGGCTGGTCAAGAGAAGGGGTTCTCTACAAATGTTGTGCTATCTCACGTGGCTGCTAAGGCCATCATGAATCAGCTGTCACTCAAGGGGCAAGAAGTCACGCTGCCCGAAGCATCCAAAGCCCTCCTTGCCATGTTTCAACCTGACCATGGGCACATTGCTATGTCACCAAGAACACTCAAGATTTTGCCAAGAGTCCTTTGCAATTTGCCTCAGCTTGTCAGTCAGTTGGCCGTGCTAGTGGCACCCATCACACTCCCAGAAGCATCCCCTCTTCAACTGTCAAGGGAGTTGGTCTTCATGCCAGATTGTCAGGCCAAGATGCCAAATCTCAAGTTGCTGGTACCACACATCAAATTCCCATGGATCTGCACTGTCCACTTGTCAAGGGAAACCCTCTCAGCAAAGGAGACTATTTATGGCATTTCCCCATGGGTGTTTATAAAGGTTGGATATGCAAATGGTAGCCAAGGGGCAAGTGTGAACACGGCAGTCATGACGACTATAATTGATGAGAGAGCCGTATGGCTGCAGAGAAGAGCGAGGCCATCTGCTGCCTGGTCCCGCTATTTAAGAAGACATGTCAAGATGAAACCGTCGTATCTGTATGTGAGAGCGAAGAAGCTATGGCGTCACAAGAAGAAATCTGCCAAGAAGCAAAGGAGGCTGAGATTAAGATTGAAATTCTTCAAGAAAAATATCGATCTCCCTATCTTGTCATCTCCTGACCTTGATCTTTCAATACTACTCATTTTGGTCAATCTGGTTCCCAGAGGAGGCGCCCGATCTCCCAATTCTGGACTGGTGCCACATTATTCCCCTCCTACTCCTTTAGGGTCTTTGGACCCTCACTTATCTCTTCCTCCTGAGCCACCCGATCACCCTCGGGGTTCCCAGGTTTTCTCTCCATATCCACTTGGGTCACCTGACTTTCTTCCTAGTGCTCAGGATTCCCCTTTTCCTCTTCCACAAGAGCCTCCTAATTATAGGTCAGGTCCGCACTCTCCAGGGCATATGATTCCCCTCCTTCCACTTCCCCTTCTAATCCTCCAGATCCTCCACCCTCTATCCTACAGTTCCTTCCTCCAACCTCTCCTGCTCACGGGTCCGACCCGATTCCTCCCTCACTACCTATTCGGGGTCCCGACCCTTTCTCTCACTGTTCCCGAGGTTTCAGTCCTCACTAACATTTTTCTCCTCCTTTGTAAATCCTTCTTGTTTGAGGGTTCTTATCCCTCATCTTTATGTAGCGTCATGTCTCCCTCTTGTTTGTGTTGAGTTGGCTCCAATTCTTGCTGACCCCTACTTTTTACAGTTTTCTGCAAATGAGCTAATTAAAATCAACCAAAATCAAAGTTCAAAGACTAATGCAGGTCATTCTTTCAATAAAGGGGTCGTGTTGCTCACCAAATAACCATGTAAATTTTTGTTTCATCACAAAGAACATCAAAGAGAGTCATCTCAATTCACAACTAGAGTGGTCGAGTCAATCTTAGGTTTACTTTGCTTCTACAACACTCAGGCTAGAGATTGCTCCGCGCTAGGGAACCGACGTTCATTCCCTGTCATTAAAGGTCACCTTAAGCAAGGATCATCACACACTCACATGGCAACCTTAGTCGGCTCCTCTAGCAAACACCGTTGCTATTTAGGCCATACTTAGGAGGTGCAAAAGCTGTTCTCTTCTTTACTCGGTCGAAGTGCAGGGGCAAAGGGCTATTTGGGCAAGGCAACTAACCCAAGCGCATCTCGATGAGAGGAAATCTCAAATAGGGACTGTCAATCAAGCCTGCAAAAGAAAAGAAAAGCAAAATAAAAAAAGAAAAGAAGGACAAATGAACAAAAATTGAGGAATAGGGGCATGACAAAGAGTGGCAGTACAGTTCCCCGCGGGACGCCCTTGAGCCCGGTCGTACGCATGCCCCCAAACAAGAAACATGCACAATAAAGTGACCAAAAGTCCCTCCTCAACAGATTGAACCTCTAAGAGGTATGCCGTGGAAGGAAGCTAAGCCTAACTTGTCCTTTAAAGCTTGCCCTAGACTTATCCCCAAACTTTCTTCTCTTTCTCTCTAAAAGGCTGGGTCGTCTCCCGGGTATGGCCTTTGTAGTGGCACCACAAGCTAGGGGCAACCATCTACAGGACGCCACCATCTTAGTGCACATCCGACCTTTTGGTGGTCTTTAATGAAAGGGGAATGAATGGGGACCCTTTGCCAGTAGTTTGATCTTGCTTTAGTACTGTAGTAGCAAGGGTGAGTACCTTCCGTCTCATGTGTCTTTTTAGGAAGGGCTAACGTCGGCTTTAGGCGTTATTCAAAATCCAAAAAATTAAATATTTCCAAAAATCCAAAAAAATAAAATAATTTCAAAACTCCAAAAAAATCAAATGTTTTCAAATTAAAAATAACAAAAATGAGCAAATCTAATCATACATGCTAAGTGTGCAGGTACATTGGCTCCTAAGCATTGCTCGCTCAGATCTCCATATTTCTTCATTACTTTTGTCTGAGTCTTGCTCACATCATCTTTACGATCTGTCTCTCTTCCTCAGTCCCACCCATGATTTGAATTTCAAACACATTATCCCACCAAGTCCTTCCCAAGTCCCATACATATTCTCCCTCAATGGCTCCATGAGAGGACTCTCTATGTGTGAACCTGACGGTTCTTCAGTGCTTTGTTTCAATCATGTGGATGACTAAGTTGTTTATGCCTTTTGTTGTTAGCTTGTTTAGTGCTTTGTTTATTGCTTCATTCACACGAAAACAAAAAAAAATCAGAAAAAGTAAAACCCAAAAATGGCGAGTTCTGCGCTCCACAGGTAAGTTCAGGTAAGTATCCCTATCCCTTCTCCGTTGCATTACTATATGGTACTTATGCCACTATATTATCTCAAGGACCGGCTGGTTCTCAATGTGTTCTGGGATTTGAGTTCCCCTTTACCAAAAACAGTGATAATCTAGGTGCACATTGTTAATCGTTGGATAGGCCGTTGAGTTAAATAAGTTCGGGACGATGGATTCAGGCCTACACTGCGGTTGCAGGTAGTTTCTTGACCCATTCTTATTCATCTTAGCAATATTATCCTTGAGTATTTTCTATTTTCTCTTTTCTTTGTATATTGATTTGATGATTTCTTTTTATTTTAGACCAGCATGCATCATGTAGGACTTTCAGCTTCATACCTCATGATTTGTCGAAGGTTGCTTCCCTGGTGATGTTCAATCATGCTTAAGTTTCTTGAACAAGAAATCATATTCCACTCGCAATTTGAAGGTTTTCTTTGAGCTAGTCACTTGGTGGAGTTGGCCAGTGCGACTCCTGTCTGGAATTTACTCCCTCCATTCATCCAAATCAGCTTAAATATTCCCCCTGATCCATCTTGGTTGCGAACCGCTCTCAGGCCTTGAGTCATCCCCGCCTGGCACGCACATGTCCTCCCAAGATGAAACCTGCAGGCCAATCGGCTAGGGTACCTCTTAATCAAGAGGTTGATCATCCTTCTTTTGCTTTCCTTTTTTGTCGTTCCAGACAGGAGCCGTCCGTGCTCGCCCTTCCTTGTGGTTTGTTCGGAGTCTTCCTGAGAATTTCTATCACTTATTGGTTGTGACGGGTGTCTTTTTACCTTGATGCCCACTTTTCAGTCCACTCTCCTTCATCCTCGCTCCATTCCATTTCATTACACTTCGCTCTCTTTCCGCTTCGCTACCTTGCAAAGCGGGCATCAAGGAGGGCAATCTGTAGACACCCGTTTTTGGCCTATAAGTTGGGCACATTTCTTGTCCATATCATTGATGTCCCAAATTGATCATCACTTTGGAGTCCTTCTCTGGCCCATCATGAGCCCATTCACCCTTAATTTCAACCCATTCTCGAGCCCATGGCCAAACACCGCTTGAAATATCAAAACTGTGCAATCTGCCCAATCTTTTGAACAAGCCTTCACTTTGAGAGCTCATAACTTCCTCATTTCTAAAGCATATCATACTATCATTTTGTAGCCCTCTAAGTCTAGAATCCAACGCAACAAACGGCTCGTCAATCCGATGTCTGTGTAGAGAGTTATGGCCCTTTTCATGGGACCTACGCGGACTGTCTTATAGTCGCGGCCTGGTGCATGGACGCGACAGGAACGCGGTCCCACGATCTGACGCGACAGCGTCATGCACGTAAACATATTTTTACGTGATTTTCGGCCTCTCTCTCCATCCTAGAACCTATCTAAAGTCTCTTTGAGTTGGATTACGACCCAAACCTCCTATCCTCATCCCTAGGGAGCCCCCAAGCCCATCCAAACTCTAGATAGACTCTCAAACTCTCCCACAACTTGGACTCTCTCTCTAACTCGGGATTGAACTCTATCTCTCACTTGAACACATCCTAGGACTCTCTAGGGGATAGAGGAAGGCTACCACCACGAGGAGAAGTCCCTGGAGGCTCTGCTCACGAGGTCCCATCGTCCCCAAGGCAGAGGAGAAGCTGTTCTTCCCGTTTTCCTCCTTTCTCTCTCCTCTTTCTCTCTCATATCGTCTCCAGGACCAGCAGTGCTTGCACGGCTTGTGGAGATCGAACCAGGCCAGATCTCTTCAAGGTTTCTTCATCAAAGTTACTCCCCACAGAGCCCTCTTCAACCTCGAAGTGGAATCACATCGATTGGTGGCTTGTGCGAAAAGTTACAGCAGATTATTCTTCACTTTCTCTCTCATATCGAGATCTGCACATGCGGGATTATCGCCTCTTCCACAGCCCAAACCAGGCCAGATCTCTTCAAGATGTCTTCATGAAAGTTGTTCAAGACGTCCTCCTCTACGACCTCCAACTGGAATCACATCAAACGGGGCAGTATCTGTTTAGTTTTGATTTTTACTTTCTTTTCCACATTTTTACACATGTATACATGAGTTAGGATTTCTCCTCTTCCATGATTTCTCCCCATGCATATTCCTCCCCACGTTTTCCTACTACCCAAGGGGTTTAAAACCACCCCCCAGGTCCGTTCCTTCCATGCTCCACATCTTTCTTTCATTTAAGAAAAACTACTACACTTAACATAGTCTAACAGGGTTTTATTTCTTGTTTTCATTGTTTTGGCAGGCACCCAAGCGAAGATCCACGAGCGGCTTTTGTCCTATGGCCACCCGGAGGGCAGGAAGAAGGTCCTAACCATCATTCTCCCGCACTGCAGGGGACGCGGCAGAGGAGGGCGACGCGACAGCATAGATGCGCCCTGTACGAGCGTCGCGATAACAGGCCCATCGCGACGGGGTCACCCGTCATGATCTCAGTAAGTCCACTGTCCTCTTTCCTGTTCCTAGCATAGTTAGCTTACTTAATTCTTATTTATGACAACTATCTAGGTGGCGATCACATTCCTTATTTCCATATTATTAGATTTAATATCCTGTTGCGTGTCTTTGGGGTGCACATTCCCCGTGATTACAGCCACCAGTGTTCCTCGGTGAGTATGATCCAGACAAGGCAGAGAGCTGGATCCATGAGTTAGAGTGCATCTTCGAGACCATGGAGTGAGCCGAGGAGGACCAAGTTCGACTGATGGTGTACCAACTCAAGGGAGCAGCCCATGAGTGGTGGAGAGTTAAGAGGCAGACTCACTTTCAGAGGCAGCGGTTGGATCATATCACTTGGCAACGGTTCTTGGAGGTCTTTCATGGCGAGTACTTCCCCGACTACGTTTGACGTGAGAGACGAGACCAGTTCCACGAGTTGGTTCAGGGCGACCTCACAGTTTCTCAGTACCACCAGAGGTTCGTCAGGTTGTTGAGGCATGTTCCTCATGTCGCAGGCAGTGAGCAGGCGTGTGCAGAGAGGTTCATAGTAGGATTGAGGCCAAACTTGAGGTGGGGTGTGACAGCTCACATGTGTTCCACGCTGGGAGAGGCCGTGGCAAAGGCCACCGCCTTGTCGAGGGAGACGTGGCAGCCCCAGTAGCAGCAACAGCAGGGAGGAGCCTCTTCCAGGTCCTCGCCTTACCAGCGTCCCACCGGGAGCCATGTTAGCGCAACTTCCTCTTCCTCAGGCTCGGGCAGTTCCGGCAGCTCCGAAATTTGCTCGCAGTTCAGGAAGTTGTCTACTCGTGGGGGCGGACGGAGCCGGCAGCAGAGGCGTCAGTCCAGGTTTGCAGAGCAGCCAGCGTAGCAGGGTGCTGAGCAGGGCAATCAGGAGGCAGTTTGCTACAGTTGTGGTTTGCTGGGCCACTTCTGGAGGGAGTGCCCGACGGGGCAACTTCCGCAGTAGCAGCAACTAGTTCAGTACGTGCAGCAGCTACCCCAGTACCAGTACCCTCCCCAGCAGCAGGCACCTCGTCAGCAGCAGCTGGGGCAGCACCAGCGACAGGCTCAGCAGTTTTCGCAGCTGCAGTAGTACCAGCCGTACCACCAGCAGCAGTAGTTTCCTCAGCACCAGCAGCCGCAGTAGCAGCAGCCCCAGCAGGCGCCGCAAAGTGGGCGTGGTTGTGGTCGCGTGATGGCACTCACCTGGGAGCAGGCAGAGGCATCAAACATGGTGATAGGTACTCTACCTATCCTTGGCAGAGTTGCTCGTGTTTGGTTGACCCCGGTGCTTCCTTGTGTTTTGCTTCCGAGGAGTTTTACGAGTTTTGAGCTTGTCACACACCTGAGAGGTAGTGTGACGTGATGGTCGATCTCCTGTCTGGTGACTACATGCGTTCTTTTGGTTACCTGGAGGGCATGACAGTCGAGGTTGAGGGGCACCAGTTGCCGGCCAGGTTGTACCCGTTATAGATTCGTGACTTCGACGTCATCCTGGGCATGGACTAGTTGGAGGCTTACTCGGTCGTGGTTGATTGTCAGCGGAAGACCGTTCAGTTCGAGATACTTGGAGCGCCCGTTCTCTGCTTTCGAGGTATCCAGTCTACCAGTCGGCCATTCATTTCCTTGTGTAAGGCTCGTCGTTTGATCCGTGATGGCTGTGTCGCCTACCTTGCTTCGGTTTGTTCCTTGGAGCCTAGCGGATCTTCAGTTTTTGATGTGCCAGTTGTTTCTGAGTTTCCTGATGTCTTCCCGGAGGATCTACCTGGTTTGTCGCCTAAGCGGGAGGTGGAGTTCTCCATTGAGCTTTTGCCTGGTACGATGCCTTTGTCCAAGGCACCTTATCGGATGGCTCCGGCAGAGTTGCGCGAGTTGAAGCGCCAGCTACAGGAGTTGCTTGAGCTGGGCTTCATTCGCCCGAGTCGTTCGCCTTGGGGAGTGCCTGTTTTGTTTGTGCGGAAAAAGGATGGTAGTTTGCATTTGTGCATCGATTATCGGCAGTTGAACCAGGTTACTTTGAAGAACAAGTATCCACTGCGGAGGATCGATGATTTGTTTGATCAGCTGCAGTCGGCCAGGGTTTTCTCGAAGATCGACTTGAGGTCCAGTTACTATCAGATGCAGATCAGAGAGTCAGATGTTGGCCTGACAGCTTTTCGGTCCAGGTACGGTCACTATGAGTTCGTCGTGATACCGTTTGGGCTGACGAATGCACCCGCTGCATTTATGGATTTGATGCATAGGGTGTTCAATGAGTACCTAGATCGTTTTGTGGTTGTCATTGTTGATGATATTTTGGTCTACTCGGCTTCTGAGGAGGAGCACGAGGAGCACCTGAGGATCGTGCTGGAGACCCTGCGGAGTCACTACCTTTATGCCAAGTTCGACAAGTGTGAATTTTGGCTGAGGGAGGTGCACTTCCTCGGGCACGTGATCTCGGGTGCTGATGTGGCAGTGGATCCTGCTAAGGTGGAGGTAGTGTTGTCGTGGGAGCAGCCCACGTTAGTGTCAGAGGTTCACAGTTTTTTGGGCTTGGCAGGTTACTACAGGAGATTCATTCAGGATTTTGCCAGGATTGCTGAGCCGTTGACCAGGTTGACGAGGTAGGACGTTAGGTTTGTGTGGTCAGAGGACTATGAGCAGAGCTTCCGAGAGCTGAAGACGAGGTTGACTTCAGCGCCAGTGTTGGTCTTGCCGTTGGGCAGTGGAGGTTTTGTAGTCTACACTAATGCGTCGAGATCAGGTTTGGGTGGCGTGCTGATGCAGCATGGTGGGGTCGTTGCCTATGCTTCTCGGCAGTTCAAGAAGCATGAGGAGAACTACCCCACCCACGACTTGGAGCTAGCAGTAGTGGTGTTCGCTCTCAAGTTGTGGAGGCACTATTTGTATTGAGAAGCCTTCCAGATCTTCACCGACCATCAGAGTTTGCAGTATATCTTCACCCAGAAGGATCTGAACTTGAGGCAGCGTAGGTGGATTGAGTATTTGAAGGACTACGACCTTACCCTCTCCTATCACCCAGGGAGGGCTAACGTCGTAGCCGATGCTTTGAGCAGGCGCGTTCCCTTGAGTTCACTGATGGTCAGAGAGTGGAGGTTGTTCGAGGAGCTGTCCCAGGGAGTGTTCTACCCGTCGAGGAGCAGAGATCATGCTGTGGCATCCAGTTTGTCAGTTCGGCCGTCAGTGTTCATGCATGTGTTGCAGGCACAGCGGGCAGACCCACAGTTGGCAGACATTTTGCAGATGCCAGATGTTGAGCTTGACGAGGACAACGAGGTCAGGTTCAGAGGCCTCTTGTACGTTCCCGAGGAGGTGAGCCAGGCGCTTTTGTCAGAGGCTCACAGGTCGAGATATGTTGTTCATCCTGGCTCCACCAAGATGTACCATTGCTTGAGGAGGTTCTTCTGGTGGTCAGTGATGAAGAGGGGCGTAGCAGAGTTTGTCGCTCGGTGCCTTACCTGTTAGCAGGTGAAGGCTGAGCATCAGCGTCCTGGTGATGAGCTGCAGCCGTTGCCTATTCCAGTGTGGAAGTGGGACGACATCACCATGGACTTTGTGGTTGGTTTGCCCCACACCCCGCAGAGGCACGATGATATCTGGGTGATCGTGGATCGTTTGACTAAGTCAACACACTTTTTGCCAGTCAAGATGTCTTGGTCAGTGGACAGGTTAGCCAGGCTATACGTGGACAGAGTCATTCCGTTGCACGGTGCTCCAGTTTCGATCGTCTCCGACAGAGATCCAAGGTTCACGTCAGGATTTTGGCACAGTCTGCAAAGAGCACTGGGCACAGAGTTGAGGTTGAGCACATCATACCATCCGCAGTCAGATGGGCAGTCAGAGAGGACGATCCAGACCTTGGAGGATATGCTGAGAGCGTGCTGCTTGGACTGGAGTGGCACCTGAAAGTCCCACCTTTCGATGGTAGAGTTTGCCTACAACAACAGTTATCACTCGAGCATCGGAATGGCACCATACGAGGCTTTGTATGATCGCCCGTGCAGGACCCCACTTCACTGGTTCGAGGTGGGAGAGAGGCAGGCGAGGCCACCTGGGAGCTCGAGGATGAGATGCTGGAGTAGTTTCCCTATTTGTTTGATTGATTGGTATGTTATTTCTCCATGTACTGCTTTCCAGTTTGAGACCGAGTTGTTTCTTATTTCGAGGGCGAAATGTCTTAAGGTGAGAGGGATGTAAGACCCAACCCCCTTGGGCCTCTGGCCCCGTCCTCAGGGTCGCGACAGGTGCCCTGGTTGCGACAAGGTCGTGCCAGGGCATCCTGCTGCGATAGGTTTAAGGTCGCGCCGCACCCAGCCGCCGCGTTCTTGTCGCGGCAGGGGTAGCCGACGCGTCCTTGTCGCGGCGTCTGACGATGTCGCAACTGCTTTTCTAACAGACATGACTGCTGTCCTTTTTGTCAGAACGGTTTTGTCGGGTGTCAGGCACGCGCAGTGTTGACGAGGCCTGATAAGTCGTCGCGATTGCTTTTTCGGTCTTCGAGTTTTGACCGCCTTTTTGGGGTCGCACCGGGGGTGGCCGTCGCGACATGGTCGCACCGCCTACGGGCATCGCGACACGTTCGTTGTCGCGCCGGGTCGGCCGGTCGCGTTCTGGGGGCTGGTTTAAAACCGAACGTCGTGCCCCATTCTCCCCCTCACCCTCTTCCTCTCCTTCTTCTCCCCCTCTTTTTTCCTCCGAGCTCCCCTTGCGTTTTCTTGGCGTTTCTTCAAGCTCGAGGTATCCGTGCTGAGGAGGGTGTCGTCCCGTTCGTGCAGGGGACGTGGTTGTGTCATTTGGAGCGAGGAGGAGGTGACCATTCCTACGAGAAGGCCCCAACGGATTTGCTCTTCGCGTGGAGGTAGGAATCCTTGATCCTCTCACCCTAAACATGCTCCCCTCCCCTTAGAGATGTTGTCTCCTCGTGGTTTGTGGTTGCGGGAGAGTGAGGATCCATGCTCGTGGTTGAGTGAGTTTTCCCCCTTCGAGCGTGGATTCTTGTTAAATCCATGTTTGTGGGGTTGTGTGGGTGGTTTGCATGATTTACAGTTTTAAATACATGTTAAGCATGCTCCCCCCTCTTGGAATGCTCGTTTCGTGTTTTTGGGGCGGTCTCTGGAAGAAGAAGTCCGTAACCCCTCTTGCTAAAGACGCGACCACCATGGAGGTCGCGATCTTGTCGCGACGGCCAGGCCGGTCACGACATGACCACGGTGCTCATGAGTGTCGCGACCTGGTCGTGACAAAGGCGGCCGCCGCGACAGTGCCGCGACATGGTGGGGCGTCGCGACAAGGTCGCGACGGCCCGATGCGTCGCGACCTCAGCCGTGAGACAGGTTTTGGTCTTCACCGTTTCTGCTTCTTTTACTGTACCCGTGGCACCAGTGCTAGTTTCTTAGTACGGTCCTACGCTAGTTGTTCGCCCGGTGCGCGGCACTTGAGGGCTTGTCCCGTGTGAGAGGTTGTTACCGTTGCCTGGGACCATCCTCGGGAGCCTGTTGAGGGAGTACTCTGGGCTACGAGTGTGCTCGAGTTGGCAGCCCAGCAGGCGGACTTTGGAGATGAGGGGAAAACAGTGATTAGGACAGTGGCGTTGAGTCGCTTGTAGAGCTCTCGTGGTTGGTCTGGGACGCCGAGGATGGTTAGGAGTTCAACCCGGTGTAGGCCAGCCAGTCCTATTTCTCACTGCCTCGCTCCCTATGGCCCCGGAACCGCTTGGAGAGGTCAGGCGTGGGACCGTAGTCCGGCCAGACTACGACGGTTACTGTTGTGTACTTTGTTGGGTTGAGTGTGGTTTTGATGTATTTCTCCTCATAGTTTTGATGATGACATGTTGTGTTTTTAATGTTTAATGGGTGGAACATGTTACATACATCATTTATGTAATAACAATGTTCAAAAAGTATGTTTCAAATACTTTACATCTCATACTTTGATGATAATACCTTGTACTAATGTCTTATGTGTTAAATTCTCAGGGATATATAGGTTTTATCATGGTAGTGTCGACACACCCATTGATGGTGTCGACACTGAGTCATAGTCCCTGAAGCTTTTTCATGAAGACAGGGTCAAGTGTGTCGACACAGTCCATGGTCGTGTCGACACTAGACCCAGCTTCCAGGAGATCCATTTGTCTGACTGGGACAGTGTGTCGACACAGTCAGTGGTCGTGTCGACACTAGACCCAGCATCCAGAAGACCCTTTTTGCGCAATTGGGACAGTGTGTCGACACACTCAGTGGTAGTGTCGACACACTCCGGTTGAAATTTCAACTTATGTTTTATCTGGACACGTGGATGGCTGGGGTTCAATGGAATCTGTCTTGGATCATGTGCCCACGCACTCCAAGGGTACAATTGGACATGTGGGGCTATAAATACCCCACTAATTGGCCCCCAAGCCTTGAGAGACCTCCAGAATATTCCAGCAAGAGCCTTTGGCGGCAAAAAGGGGAATCTCCCGTTCCTGCTCCTGTTGTTGCTATGGTGATCTCTCTACATCCCTGGAAAGCACATGGAAGTGAAGAAGATCTCTGCAGAAGAAGTTGAAACACTTCTCAAGGGAGCAGATCCAACAGAAGCTATCAATTGAGGAAGAATCTGAGGGTGACTCGGAAGCAATTGAAGCAGAGCATCGCCCAGTGATTCAAAGCATCAAGAATCTCTTCAATCCAACCTTCTGCAAGGGATCTCCATTGAAGAACAAATATTGTATCTATTCCTCTCAACTCTGAAAGTGTTCTTCTGGTTTATCCATGGGAATTGTGCATAAAGTGTTGCACAAGTTTCTATGAATGAATCTCTCTTGAATCAGATCATTGCTAGAGGATCTGATTTATGTTGATCTTGATCTAGCTTGTGGTTTGTGAGCTATTGTGCTCGGTTGTGTTGAGTTGAATACTCAGTGTGTGTATGAGCAAGTGTGCTTAGTTTCTGGAGCGGTTGTGCTCTAGAGTTTGTGTGTGAGTCATTGAACTCAAGTGTGTTGGAGTCGTCGTGCTCCAGTGTGAGTTGTACTCGGATTTTTCAGTAGTGTGTCCTCACTGTGTGAGGGGTGGACGTAGGGATCACAGGGGTGATTTTCGAACCACCTAAAAATCCTATGTGCAATGGTTTGACTTGTTGATTTGCGCTAGATGATTACATATGATTGCAGTTTCACACGAGTTGCTCAATTGTCTCACACCTCCTTTTACACACTCGCACATCAGATCTGGAAATTATTGTGGTGATTAGATCTCTGAGTCAAAGTAATTTTAAGTCTCATTAAGCTTCCGCAAGAATTGGCTACAGATCTATTCAACCCCCCCCCCTTCTAGATCTGTTTCCCTAATCACTTGATCCTACAATTGGTATCAGAGCGGGTTCAGAATTGTTCTGATCTGATTTAGTGTTTTGTTTACTTTTTGTGTGTCACTTGATTGAATTGATTGATTGTCTTGTTTCTGTTTTGCTTCCTACTTAATGGATTCTCGAGGTTTTATTGCTGAAGGTCATTCCATTAATAGCCACCATTTTTCAATGGGTCTGATTACTCATTTGGAAAAATCGCATGCAAGTTTTTCTTAGGGCTCAAAACTATGAAATCTGGAAGGTAGTTGAAGTGGGTCCTTATGAAAATCAAGGAGATGAGGAGAATTGGACTAGAGAACAGATTAGGAGGGCCACTCTTAACTATAGTGCCATGAACATGCTTCAATGTGCAGTCCATCCTAAAGAATATTCAAGAATATCCATGTGTAAATCTGCTAAAGAGATGTGGGATAAACTTGAATTAATGTATGAGGGAACATCTCAAGTTAGGGAAACTAAAGCAAACATATTTGTTTCTGAATATGAATTGTTCATGATGAAATCTGATGAATCAATTTCTGAAATGTTTGCTAGGTTTATGACAATTGTCAATGGACTGAAGGCACTAGGCAAAGAGTACACTGATGCTGATTTGGTAAGAAAGATTTTGCGTTCTCTCTCATCTATCTGGCATACTAAGGCCACTGTGATTGAAGGTTCTAAGGATTTGTCCAAAATCTCTTTGGATGAACTCATAGGATCTTTAATGACATATGAAATACATTTGAAAAGAAATGAAGAGCATATGCTTAAGACCAAACTAGTAGCACTTAAAGCCTCATCAAGTAACAAAGAGAAAAGTCAAGAGAAATCAAGTTCTGAAGAGTCTGAGTCCAATGAGCATAAACTTGCCCTCATGACTAGGCAATTCAGAAAATTTCTAAAATCAAGAAAAGGAAGATTCACTGGAAAGAAGAAATTTTCTTCTGCTAAAAGGAACATTTCTTTTTCAAATGCTAATTCTAATAGAAATCAAAAAACTGATGAGATTATTATTTGCTACAGGTGCAACAAAGTAGGACATATGAAAGGAGAATGTCCGGAGAACAAGAAGGACAAGTACAAAAAGAGCAATAAAATGAAGAAGCCTAAAGCTATGGTAGCAACTTGGTCAGATGATGACCAAAGTGAAGATGAAGAAGAAAAGTCCTCAAGTTTAGGGAATGAGGAGCTATGTTTTATGGCCAACAACAGCGATGGAAAGGTAAGCACTTCCTTTGAACAATACTCTATTGAAGATTGCCAAGATGCATATGCCGAATTGGTTGAAAAGTTTTCTGAAATAAGAAAGGAAAACAAGTATTTGAAAAGGAAATTTGAAAATGCCATGCATGATACCTCACTGAATAGAAGAATCACTAAACTTGAAAATGAGGTATATGAACTCAATGAAGAAAAGGAAGAACTTTTGAACCAAATTGATGAACTGAAAATTGCATCTCAAAAGGCCAATAATAACTTTGAAAAACTCTTTGAAAAAATAGAAGTGCATCAAAAGGAAAAGCAACAAGAAATTGATGAAATCCAGAAACTTAAGAATTGTTGGAAGAAAAGGAACAGTAATTGAAAACTTCACAAAAGGAAAGACAATCTCGATGCTTTGTTAGGAGCAAGAATGAGATCTGAGAAACATGGACTAGGTTTCACCACACAAAAATCCTTGAAAAATAAATCTGGTGAAAAGGAAGAAAAATATTCAAAAACTCCCTTGATAAAATTCGTTAAAAGTGTCAGTCCAGAAAACAACAATAAACAAGTGTCAATTAATACATCTAAAACTCTCAAAAAATAGAATAAAAAGGATGTTTATAACCAAAAGAAGCAAAACAGGTCAACACCAACCAACCACAAGATGAAAGCTGTTGCTGAGTCGACACCAGTCCAAAACGTGTCGACCTGTTCAACTCTGAAAATCAACAATCAGCTAAACAAAAAATCAAACAAAAATTTGAAAAATCATCAAAACACAAAAACAAAATTTCATGATAATTCTTGGACATCCAAGACAACACATCAATCTAATTGGATCAACTCTTGGAATCATTGGTATCACAATCCTTATTGGTACCATTCACAATTCTTTCATCCAAAATTTCCAAGATACCAACAAAATCCTTGGTTTGAATTTCCATACATGAATGATCATGCCCAATTTCATAATCTCGATGCTCATGAAAGAAAGAACACTGGTGTTTTCATTCCAAAAAGAAATGCTAGGTTGACAAAAAGAAAAATCACTTCTGAAACCAAGGAAATGTCAAAAACAACTTAAATATGGATTAGAAAAGATCTATTGCCTTTACTCAAACAAACTGATGGTTCCAACAATGTTTAGGTACATAAATCTTTTCTTCTCTGATCTAATTTTTGCAGGAAGGTCGTGCACCCAACTCCAACACTTGGTTTCTTGATAGTGGGTGTTCACGACACATGACTGGAGACAGAACAAAGTTCTCATTTCTGATTGAAAAGGAGGGAGGATCTGTCACATTTGGAGGTAAAAATAAAGGGAAAATCATTGGATATGGAAAGGTTGGTAAATCCTCCTCAAACTCAATTGAAAATGTGCTGTTAGTTGATGGCTTGAACTATAATTTGTTGAGTATTAGTCAACTGTGTGACAAAGGTCACAAGATTGTGTTTGAATCAAATTTTTGTAAAATAATTGATTCCTCAACTGAAAAATAAATTTTTTGGGAAGAGAGAAAATAATGTCTACATGATCAATCTTGATAAAAATTTTGCTGAAAACATCTGTTTAGTTGTAAATAAAAATAAAATTGCATGGACATGACATAAAAGACTTGGTCATGCAAGTTTCAACACAATAAACAAACTTTTAAGGCTAAATCTGGTTAAAGGACTTCTTGAATCTTTTCAAAACATTAAAAATCAACTTTGTGAGATATGTGCTCAAGGAAAATAAACCAGAAAATCTTTTAAAACCTTCAATGATGTACTCACATCTAAGCCACTAGAATTACTTCATATGGACCTTTTTAGACCAAAAAGGATCCTTAGTCTTAGTGGCAAAAGATATGGCTTTGTCATCATTGATGATTTTACTAGATATACATGGGTTATTTTCCTATCCCACAAGAGTGATGCTTGTCTAGAATTCAGGAATTTCTGCACCTCTGCCTTAACAGGTTTTTCACATAAATTAAAATCTATTTTGACTGATCATGGGGGAGAATTTGAAAACAAACATTTTCTGATTTGTGTGCTGAACTAAACATCTTCCACAGATTCTCTTCTCCAAGAACTCCAGAACAAAATGGAGTTGTGGAAAGGAAAATAGAACACTTGTGGAAATGGCTAGATCCATGCTCTTGGAAAGCAAACTGCCCAAATCCTTCTGGGCTGAAGCTGTAAACATAGCAAATCATATTCTAAATAGAGCATTGGTCAGACAAAAAATCAGAAAAACTCCCTATGAATTGTTGAAAAACAAAAAGCCAACATTGTCTTATTTTAAAATCTTTGGTTGTAAATATTTTGTACATAACAACAATAAAGAAAATCTTGATAAATTTGATGTCAAAAGTCATGAAGCCATTTTTCTTGGCTATTCAGAAATTTCTAGAGCTTTTAGAGTGTACATTCTCAAAAATAAAACTGTAGGAGAATCCCCACATGTAGTTTTTGATGAAAACTCTTTCTCAACTGATGACTCTACATCTTGCAGGGTTCCTCAAAACAAGGAAGAAGATGATTTAATTGTTGACCCTTCACCAACTGTTGAGGAAAATAAAGACTTTCTTGAAACTCTGGACAACCATTCACCTACCACAAGTGGACCATGTAATATTGTTCCAGACCTGAATGCACCTCAAGAGGTAATTCCTGAAAATAGATTCTTGAGAGATCATCCAATTGAGAATGTAGTTGGTAATGTGCATGATAGAGTTAGAACTAGATCATCCTTTTTGAATGCAATTCATGAAGACCCACTAGCATTAATTTCCCAAATTTAACCTAAGTCAATTAATGAAGCTCTGATGAGTGAAGATTGGATCAATGTCATGCATGATGAACTTCATCAATTTGACAGAAATCAAGTGTGGGAATTAGTACCTAGACCTAGTGACCAATCTGTTATTGGCACTAGATGGGTATTTAGAAATAAACTGAATGAAAATGGTCAAGTTGTTAGGAATAAAGCTAGACTAGTTGCCAAGGGGTACAATCAAGAGTTTGGTATTGATTTTGAAGAGTCATATGCCCCTGTAGCTAGGCTAGAAGCTGTGAGGATATTCCTTGCTTTTGCATCATCTCTGAAATTTAAAGTTTACCAAATGGATGTCAAAAGTGCCTTTTTAAATGGTTACATCAAAGAAAATATTTTTGTAGAACAACCTCCAGGTTTTGAAAATGAAAAATTTCCTGATCATGTTTTCAAACTTCATAAGGCTCTTTATGGTCTCAAGCAAGCTCCAAGAGCTTGGTATGACCGTTTGAGCTCTTTTTTATTGGATAAAGGATATATTCGAGGTAATGTTGATCAAACATTGTTTACAAAATCAGTAAATAAACAAATAATTGCTGTCCAAATTTATGTTGATGACATAATTTTTGGATCCACAAATAAAGGGTTGTGCACTGAATTTGCTGACCAAATGCAAACTGAATTTGAAATGAGTTTAATGGGTGACTTACAATTCTTTTTGGGACTGCAGGTTAATCAAACAAGTGAAGGGATCTTCATAAGTCAAATAAAGTATGTCAAAGAACTTCTGAAAAAGTTTAACTTTCAGAACCTCAAGCACTCAAGCACACCAATTGCAGTAAATGTAAAACTAGAAGAAGATTCACTTGGTAAGTCAGTAGACCCAAAGACATACAGAGGTATGATTGAATCTTTACTTTATCTTACTACTTCTAGACCTGATATTCAATTCAGTGTATGCTTATGTGCAAGGTTTCAAGCTAATCCTAAGGAAAGTCATATGTTAGCTGTCAAACGAATCTTTAAATATCTTGTTGGAACATGTGAACTTGGCATTTGGTATCCTGCTGGTTGTAAATTAGATTTAATTGCTTATTGTGATGCTGATTATGCGGGTTGTAAGCTTGATAGAAAAAGTACTAGTGGCTTGTGCTTATATCTAGGTGGATGCCTGATTTCTTGGGCTTCCAAAAAGTAACACTCAGTTGCTCTATCCACTGCAGAGGCTGAGTATGTTGCAGCTGGGTGTTGTGGCACTCAAATCCTTTGGGTGAAACACCAGTTTTTAGACTATAATCATGAGTTAGGATGCATTCCCATTTTAAGTGATAACACTAGTGCTATCAATTTGTCTAAAAACCCAATTTAGCATTCCCGCACAAAACACATTGAGATAAGACATCACTTCTTAAGGGATGAGGTGGCTAAGAAATCTTTTGAACTTCTTTTCATTGAAACTGAAAAACAAATTGCTGATATCTTCACTAAGCCTCTTCCAGAAAACAAATTTTCATCTTTAAGGAGAGAGTTTGGGTTATGCAAATGCCCTCATTCTTCTTGACCTCTCTACCTTTGGGTTGAGTGTTGTGTGTGTCTTTGTTCATGCACATTCTGAGGGGGAGTCAATGCTTCATGATGTAAATATTCCCTTCTTTTTCAATTCTTCTTTCTATCTACATTTCAAATAAACACTTTCCATTTCTTTTTGCAAATAAAATTTCACTCTCACATTGCATTGAAATTCTTGGTATATCAAATGATGATTTGAAGAAGGACAAGTTAGGCTTGTCTGGACATTGTCACTATGCGAGAGTATATGTCTCCGCCAAGTATCAAGAGTCATATATGCAATTGTTGTGGGGGAGTCCTTGTTCGTCAAAAAGATCATTTCAGTTTTCTTTTAAAATCTTTGATTCTCCTTATCTTGCTGAAAGATTTCTGGGATCAACAATTCAGGGGGAGTTAAAGAATTCATAATTCTTTTCTTACATAAACTCAGAATTAATTCTTTGAGTTGTCACAACTCCTATTCATGAGATGTTCATTAATTCCTTCAAAAGAAACCACAGAATGACTTTTTGACTGATCTACTACATCTCTCCAGTCAATCTTCAATCATATTCTGAACTTCGACAGTAATCTAATTTCCTTCAAGACATGAAGATCATACGTGCATTGAATTTAGACATCTCTTTTACAACTGATGAGGGAAAATGTTGTATTTAGTTTTACCATATTCTCCTTCAATGTTTCTTCAACAGAGCAATGACACTAATACTGAGAAACTACAAACCTTCACAAAGAATGAAGTGCCATGTATGTCATGAAGTGTTCTTGCTATCTCTGTTCAAAGGGGTTAAACAAAATAAATAATAATAAAACAAAATTTCTGACAATATTGATGATAACCGAGTAACTGGAAATATTGGCGTCTGATAAACGTATATTTTCATGTCAAAAGGTTATCATTTGCCCCTTGAAACTAGATAATGAGCAAATCTTTAGTACCCATGGACTATGGTGTGTAAAAAGTATTAGTTCTTGTGTGAACAAGATTTACTACATTTGATAGTTTGATTAAAAAAAAATTTCAAGGAGAATCCATCAAAACAAACAACCTTGCCCCAACTCAGATTGTTTAAGACTATTTTGGTTCATCACAACTGACTTCAATTTAAAAGAAATTCTCATTACTTTGGTTTTGAAGAATATGAAAGATTGCCATTGACTGTGGTGAATGTCCTATATCATTCAAAATGTCATTTCAGTATTTCTTTACAATCAATGAACATATCTTGTAGGTTGTTGTTTAACACTTGAATTAATAATGGATTTTTGTTAAGAAATGCCAGATTAATTCCTTGACATATTAAAAATCCTTGACAGTTGATTCTATATATCTTTCATCATTATAAAGTTTTTCACTCCAAAATTTCCTGTACATATTGTTAGTTTTTGACTAATTAGGTCAACACAGTCCTATTCATGTGTCGACACAATCTCTGGTCAGGTCGACACAGTCACCTCCTGTGTCGACACTATTGCTTCTCCAGGCAGTTTTCTTCTTACCCCTGTTTAGCGTAAAATGTTCCGGCGGCACACCTCACCTCTTCATCTCTTGCGTAGGACCTTTTTATATGCCCTTTTGCATAGGTCAACGCAGGCCCCATTTCATACCCCCATAGCCAGGCGATTTCTCTTGTTCCCGCCATCTCTTCCTCCTTCCCTTCCTCTACCTCTCATCTCTGCTTGCTACGATGCTTCCCAAGCAGACGCCAAAGCGGGCACAAGATCTAGGGCTACTGCCCCTGGGGTTGTCATTGACGAACCCCCCACGGAAAGAAGGAGTAAGCGCCGCCATGATCCGGCTCAGCAACTGGGTCTGTCTTCACCCTCTCCTACTCCCTCCAAGCGAGGTAGCTTGTCTTCTTCTAGTCGTGGCAAATCTGTTAGAGTGACTCGTCATCCTCGAAGGAAGATTCTAGTCGATACTTCAGAGGAATCCTCCTCCACCTCATCTGGGTCTTCTCATTCGTCTGAGGCTACACATTCCAAATTGATCACTGAAGGAAAACCTATTCTCAAGCCACGAGCCGTTGACTTGCAAGATGAAGCTTTTGCCAGTGCATTTCCTGACGTCATTATTTTTTTCAAGTTTCAAGGCTGGCTGCATTTTATTTCTGCGTTCCGCACTTTCTATCCTCGATTGGTACAAGAATTTTGCATGAATTTGACTGATGTACCAGAGGGATTTAAATCTGAAGTAAAAGGGGTTTCTATTCTCCTCACTACTGAGTTGGCCTCTACACTGTTCAAGTTTTCTGATGAAGGGGAAGACTACCATGATTTTGAATTTGATTTACATGAAGCATACACATTGCTTACTGGTCTTCCTCATGATCAATCAGACTCCAGGCAAACCTATGTCACTAGGTTTAACACAATAACTTTCCACCTGTTCTTAGATTGATTCATCACATTCTCACCACAATCATCACACCACAGGATGGTGGAAGAGACAGGCTCACAGACATTCAGAGGTTTGTCCTATATTGTATGAAGAAGGATCTCAAAGTCAGTTTGCATGTGATCATGCACCAAATTCTGTCAGAAACAACCAGGAAGGATCTTCATAGATCACTACCCTATGCTGCTCACCTGACTACTATGTTTGATCATTTTGGTGTTTCTTTTGCACATGAGAAAGTTCAGTCTATTCCAAAATCAAATATTTATTGTTTGAAATATTTGCAAAAATTTATGGGCTTTCGGATTGAGGGTGCTCAAGTTTCTCGAGGACCAGTTGTTGAGCCACCAGCTGCACCTGAAGGAGAGGATCTTCCACCTGCTGCACCTGAAGGAGAGGATCTTCCACCTGCTGCTTAGTCTCCACAGCCTGATCAAGAGGTTCAGCCCTCATCTGAGGTTGAAGTCCCAGTTCCTCAGGATACACCTCACTTACCCACACTACATGGTTCTTCTCCTCTACCTCCTGATGTGGATCCTCCATCCTCCTTTCCTCCATTTATTGGTTCAGCCTCTACTTCAACTGGTGGACCTTCTGTTCCACCAGAGTTGTTCACATTTCTTGAAGACAAGTTTGGCACTATCACTTCTTCAATACAACAAATGGCAGACAATTTTGAGCTTCGTATTCAAAGGTTGGAAAATACAGTCAATGGTCAGTTCATCAAGCAGAAAGAGTTAGCAGAACATGCCACACATAGATTCAACAGGCTCATTGGTACCTTGGGAGATAGTTGTGGCCAACTGAAAGATCTACAAGACAAGCTTGAAATAGTTCTTCAAGGGATTTTAGCTAATACTCAGAAATGTCTATTCAATAGTCAGGAAACTTTTTCTCAAGTGTCAAAGACTAGACTCTCATTTGCTCACTTGGTTGATGATATGGAAGGTATGAAGAACCTGTTAGCCCATGTTGATCAAAAAATGACAACTCTCAAGAGTGAGCTTTGCACTTTTAACATACATGGCACTGTTGCAAGCTCTTCTTCAGCTTCCCAACCTGATTTCAGTTCCTTTCAAGCCAACATGTATGACAACTCTCAACGAACGGAAGAACTGCTGCATACTCGTTTGGAAACCATGTAAACTCAGCTGAGATCAAACTTATCTGCTATGGAGACTAGGCTGAAGTCCATAGAATCTATTTTACTTCCTATCCCTCCTCCACCTACATCTTCTTGATGGATGTCTTGTTTTGATGATGTCAAAGGGGGAGAAGGGTTTGTTCATATTGTGAAAGGAAGCTTGTCTGCAAATACTTTTTGGATGTAAATGTCATATCTTGTATGGTTCATTTTGGAAAGACATGGTTGTTAGTAACATTTTGTTCTGGTTGTGATATTTGTCATATGTTGTTAAATCTTTTTCAATGGCATTTGATGAAGTTAATGAAGTTGTTGAAATTCATTGTTCATTGTCATTCAGTGTATGTGCTTGGATTTTGTGAAAGAATGGCTTAAAATCACATCCTTAAGAAAAACAAAATTTCATGTTGACTTAAAGTTGCCATCATCAAAAAGGGAGAGAATGTTGGGTTGAGTGTGGTTTTGATGTATTTCTCCTCATAGTTTGATGATGACATGTTGTTTTTAATGCTTAATGGGTGGAACATGTTACATACGTCATTTATGTAATAACAATGTTCAAAAACATGTTTCAAATACTTTACACCTCATACTTTGATGATAATACCTTGTACTAATGTCTTATGTGTTAAATTCTCAGGGATATACAAGTTTTATCATGGTAGTGTCGACACACCCATTGATGGTGTCGACACGGAGTCATAGTCCCTGACTTTTTTTCATGAAGACAGGGTCAAGTGTGTCGCACAGTCCATGGTCGTGTCGACACTAGACCCAGCTTCCAGGAGATCCATTTGTCTGCTGGGACAGTGTGTCAACACAGTCAGTGGTCGTGTCGACACTAGACCCAGCATCCAGAAGACCTTTTTGCGCAATTGGGACAGTGTGTCGATACACCCGTGGTAGTGTCGACACACTCCGACTGAAATTCAACTTATGTTTTATCTGGACACGTGGATGGCTAGGTTCAATGGAATCTGTCTTGATCATGTGCCCACGCACTCCAGGGTACATTGGACATGTGGGCTATAAATATCCCATTAATTGGCTCCCAAGCCTTGAGAGACCTCCAGAATATCCAGCAAGAGCCTTTGCGGCAAAAAGGGGATCTCCCCGTTCCTGCTCCTGTTGTTGCTGTGGTGATCTGTTTACATCCCTGGAAAGCACATGGAAGTGAAGAAGATCTCTGCAGAAGAGTTGAAAACTTCTCAAGGGAGCAGATCCAGCAGAAGCTCTCAATTGAGGAGAATCTGAGGGTGACTCGGAAGCAATTGAAGCAGAGCATCGCGCCCAGTGATTCAAAGCATCAAGAATCTCTTCAATCCAACCTTCTGCAAGGGATCTCCATTGAAGAACAAATATTGTATCTATTCCTCTCAACTCTGAAAGTGTTCTTCTGGTTTATCCCATGGGAATGTGCATAAAGTGTTGCACAAGTTTCTATGAATGATCTCTCTTGAATCAGATCATTGCTAGAGGATCTGATTTATGTTGATCTTGATCTAGCTTGTGGTTTATGAGCTATTGTGCTCCGGTTGTGTTGAGTTGAATACTCAGTGTGTGTATGAGCAAGTGTGCTCAGTTTCTGGAGCGGTTGTGCTCTAAGTTTGTGTGTGATCATTGAACTTAAGTGTGTTGGAGTCGTTGTGCTCCAGTGTGAGTTGTACTCGAATTTTTCAGTAGTGTGTCCTCACTGTGTGAGGGGTGGACGTAGGGATCACATGGGTGATTTCCGAACCACCTAAAAATCCTATATGCAATGGTTTGACTTGTTGATTTGCTCTAGATGATTGCATAGGATTGCAGTTTCACACGAGTTTCTCAATTGTCTCACACCTCTTTTACACACTCGCACATCAGATCTGGAAATTATTGTGGTGATTAAATCTCTCAGTCAAAGTAATTTTAAGTCTCATTAAGCTTCCGCAAGAATTGGCTATAGATCTATTCAACCCCCCCCCCCCCCCCCTTCTATATCTGTTTCCCCTAATCACTCGATCCTACACACTTTGTGTCCTACCTTTCTCTTCAAGTTCAAATGTTTTAGCAAGAAAAATTTGTCTCTAAAGTGTTCAAATTTAAAATCTCATTTCCATTATCTTGAAACTTGAAAGATTTGCATATCTGCTCTCTCACTCACTATCAGACATTTAGTTCTTACTTTGCATGACAGATGGTCAGCAGAAAATGTGGTGGTAGGTATAAGCAGTATGATCTATCTGTCAGAACTCACCTACCACATCTCACTTTTTGTCAGAACTCTATGTTTTGAGAAAAAGTCTTTGTATGACCCATGCAAATGTCTGTCTGTCTTTAAATGCACTGAACATCTGTTTGTCTAAAATCTTTTATGTGATCTTTTATTTTATATATATCTTGGTATCTTACCTACCTCCGAAAGTATGGAGGTATCTGCGTGTTTCTCTTGACAATGTAGACACTCAGCTACCTACAGAAGCATGCAAGTTATCATTTCAATATAAGAAAAAGCACTTTTAGAGACCGACATTTTGACTGAATAGGGACTGAAATTATCGGGAAATTTTTTGGTCACAATTCTCTGATCGAAAAATTTCGATCACTAATCAGTCGTTGATAGTGGCCGACTAGTGACCGAGTTGATTCGATCGCTATCAACGACCGAAGTAATCAGTCACTATTCCAGTCACTAAAATAGTGACCGAGCTGATTCGGTCGCTATCAGAGATCGAAAAAATCGATCACTATTTCGGTCACTAGAATCACTATTCTAGTGACCGAAATAGTGACCGATGTATCGGTCGCTAAATAGCGACCGAAATATTTCGGTCACTATTTTAGTGACTGAATCAACTCGGTCACAAATAAGTCTCTATTTTTTAATTATTTCTTTATATATATATATATATATAAATTTAACAAAATAACCTGTGCATATATAATAAAATAAAAAACTATACTATGACAAATGTCAACAATAATAAAATGTCCATAAAATGTCAAATAATAAAACATAAACTATCCACAACAATACATAAAATGTTCATAAAATGAAAAGAAAATCATGAATCCTCGTCCTCGTCTCCTCCGATGCCACTCGATGAAGGAACCTACAATAGATATATAACGATAATAAGTTAAAATTAAATACTACTATAAGCAATACATTATTTAATTTTTAGATTTTATTCACTCACTTTAAATGAAATTAACTAGCTTAATATGAATTCGAGTGTCGAGCTCAACCGGAAATCCGATTTGAACTCTGTAAGTTTCCACAAGTCACAATCATCGCCCTGACCATGCTGGAACAAACTGGAGGCCGATCGGATTAGTATTTCTAAATTTGGACCCCAAAACCTAGCTATGTTCTTCCTTTTTAAACAAAACAAAACAAAACTAACTTGCTTAAGATGAAGTTGAGCACCGAGCTCAAACCGGGAGTCCGAATTGAACTCCGTCAGTTTCCACAAGTCACAATCATCGCTCTGGCCGTGGAAAAAAATCGAAGGCCAATAAGATTAGTATTTCTAATTTTGGACCTCCAAACTTAAGTTCTGTTGGGTTTACATTCTAAATAATAAATACAACATGTTTTTGATGATGAACAATGTAAATAATGTGAACAACGTGAATTGATTTTAATGCATGAGATCTTCATACAAATGACTTGTCACAATAACTTGGTACATGTTGATTATATATGTTCATAATATCTCACTAACTATGTTTACTAATGTAGGAGATATACTATGGAAGACATGTGCCAACAACAAGTATAAAAGATCAAGAAAAGTCAAAAGACAGTGCACCTGTCGACAGCCATCAAGACCCTGTCGACAGATACCAACAGTGAGCAACATACATGTTCTGGAAAACAAGCCCTGTCGACAGCAACAAAGCCTCCTGTTGACAGAAGCATACAGTCAGAAAATCACAGTTCTGGAAAACATGTGCATATCGACAGCACCAAGGCACCTGTCGACAGATGCACACAGTGAGAGCTTCAACAGAACTTCCAGACTTCTGGAACTTGGCACACTGTTGATCCCTGTCGACAGCAGGTGTATGACCTGTCGACAGCAGGTGTATGACCTGTCGACAGACGTACAGAAGCTTCATATACGGGAAGTTTGAAAGTTACCAAACTTGGTGTTTCCTTCTACCACGTCTCTCCTTATGTAAACACCAGTATATAAACATCATTTTGAAGCAAATCTCGTACATAGGCAGCCTCCAAGCAAAAACCCTAAAGAGTTCTCAAGAGAAGTCTTGTTCTGCTGTTCAGCTTCAACCTACCGCCCAGAACCAAGAAGAGAAGTCTCTCCAACGGAAGGTGAAGCCTGAACGTCGCGGATTCAAGTGTCTCCATCAACTTGTGATCATCAAGACGAAGCTTGAAGTCCAGCCAGACGTTACAAGAAGAGTTTACAATCTGGATTTGTTCTTCAACTCTCAAACTTTTCTCTGTTTCTACTTTTTCATATCCATGTGTGTGTGTTGTGCATGTTTCAAGCAGTCCTTGTGCTTGATACACGTGTGTGGGTGTTGATCTGATCGTGGTTGCACATCAGATAACACGTGTGTGTGTGAGTTGTAGTTTGTGAACCAGCTCATAAGCATATTGTTCTGCGTGTGTGTGTGGCCCGTGGATGTAGGATACACGAGTTGTGTACTCCGAACCACGTAAATCTGCGTGTCTAGTGGTTTGAACGCTTTTACGCTAGATGTTTGGTAGGCACGGCGTCTATACACGTACTGCAGTTTGCTATCTATCTGTCATTAAGTCACACACATCCACACATAGCTCAGAGTTTAATATTGTTTTGATAATATGTGTTTTAAAGAAAAGAAGGTGATAAACATTTTTAATCGGCAGTAATCTATTCAACCCCCCTTCTAGATTACCATATAGGGAATTCCGCAACCCTTCAAGTTCTTCATTTTTAAACTAAACTAACTTGCTTAATGTGAATTTGAGCATCGAGCTCAAATCGGGAGTCCGAATTGAACTCCGTCAGTTTCCACAAGTCACACTTATCGTCCCGACCGTGTTGGAACAAACCGAGGCCGATCGAATTAGTATTTCTAATTTGGACTCCCAAACCTAACTAAGTTCTTCATTTTTAAACAAAACAAAACAAAAAAAAAAAAACTTGTTTAAGGTGAATTTGAGCGTCGAGCTCAAATCGGGAGTCCGAATTGAACTCTGTCACTTTTCACAGGTCACAATCATCGCCGTGGCCGTGTTGAAAAAAATCAGAGGCCAATCGGATTAGTATTTCTAATTTTGGACCCCCAAACCTAAGTTCTTCATTTTAAAACTAAACTAACTTGCTTAATGTGAATTTGAGCGTCGACCTCAAACCGGGAGTCCGAATTGAACTCCGTCAGTTTCCACAGATCACACTCATCGCCTCGCCCGTGCTGGAACAAATCGGAGGCCGATCGGATTAGTATTTCTAATTTTGGACTCCCAAACCTAGCTAAGTTCTTTATTTTTAAACAAAACAAAACAAAACAAACTTGCTTAAGGTGAATTTGAGCGCCGATCTCAAACCGGGAGTCCGAATGAACTCTGTCAGTTTCCACAAGTCACAATCATCACCATGGCCTTGCTAGAACAAATCGGAGGCCAATCGGATTAGTATTTCTAATTTTGGACCCCCAAACCTAAGTTCTTCATTTTAAACTAAACTAACTTGCTTATGTGAATTTGAGCATCGAGTTCAAATCGAGAGTCCGAATTGAACTCCGTCAGTTTCCACAAGTCACACTCATCACCCGCCTGTACTGAAACAAATTGGAGGCGATCAGATTAGCATTTCTAATTTTGGACTCCAAAATCTAGCTAAGTTCTTCTTTTTAAACAAAAACTAAACTAAACTAACTTGCTTAAGGTGAATTTGAGAGTCGATCACAAACCAGGAGTCCGAATTGAACTCCGTCAGTTTCCACAAGTCACAATCATCGCCCTGGCAGTGCTGGAAAAAATCAGTGGCCAATCGGATTAGTATTTCTAATTTTGGACCCCCAAACCTAAGTTCTTCATTTTTAAACTAAACTAACTTCCTTAATGTGAATTTGAGCGTCGAGCTCAAACCGGGGTCCGAATTGAACTCCGTCAGTTTCCACAAGTCACACTCATCGCCCCGACTATGCTGGAACAAACCGAATGCCGATCGGATTAGTATTTCTAATTTTGGACTCCCAATGTAAGACCCGGCCCCCTTGGGCCCTTTGGCCCCGTCCTCAGGGTCGCGACAAACCCCTGGTCGCGACGTGGTCGCGACAGGAGGCCTGTCGCAACGGGGTTCTAGTCGCGACAGGGTGGCCGTCGCGACGGGTCCCTGGTCGCGACGGCGGGTCTGTCGCCTTCTTGGTGGCGACATGTCCATCTTCGCCTTCTTATCGCGTCGTTCCGGGCCGTCTGATGGACGTGACGGGCGTCCTTTCTGTCAGTACGGCTCTGTCGGGTGTCGGGTGAACGCGACAAGGTGCTTGTCGCGATCACTTTTCGAATTCTGAGATTTGATCGTTGTCAGCGGGGTCGCGACGGTACGGCCGTCGCGACCAGGGTCGCGACGGGGGTTGTGTCGCCTTCAGGGGTTCTGTGGCGACGTGGGGCATGTCGCCTTGTCAGGGCCACGGGCTTAAACCCGGGCTCCCGAGCCCCTTTCCCCCTCTCCCTTCTTCTTCCCCTTCTTCCTCTCTCGCCCTCTCCGAGCTCTCTTGGGCGGCCGGGGCGCTTTTTCCGTGGTTGTGGCAGCCGTGCTGAGGTGGGCGATGTTCCGTTGTGCAGGGGTCGAGTTCGTGCCGTGCCGTGCGAGGAGGAGACGTTTCTACCTACGAGAAGGCCCCGTTGGGCGTGTTCTTCGTTTGGAGGTAGGGATTCTTGATCCTCTCGCCCTAAGCATGCTCCCCTCCCCCTCTTGGCGTGATTTCTTGTGTGGTTCGGGGTTTGGGAGTGTGAGAACTTCATGCTCGTGTTGAGTGAAGTTTCCTTCGAGCGTCGGATCCATGTTTTCGGGGGATTT
This sequence comes from Colocasia esculenta, assembly GCA_014218235.1. Taxonomy (NCBI): domain Eukaryota; kingdom Viridiplantae; phylum Streptophyta; class Magnoliopsida; order Alismatales; family Araceae; genus Colocasia; species Colocasia esculenta. The sequence goes on along the minus strand of CM024765.1, from coordinate 103,866,640 downwards.
GAGGGTGGTATGTGTGTTGAATGGCTCCCTAGCATGATAAGCATGCTCCCCACCCCCGCCGTGTGTTGTTCCCCCGTTTCGGGGAGGTTCTCGGGGAGAGGGTCTCCGGAACCCCCCCCTCTGCCTTGAAGGCGACCCTGCCTATGTCGCGACCCGTCTGGTAAGCAACACTTAGGGTGTCATGACCAAGTTCGCGACAGGGCCTGCGTCGCCTTGAGAAGGCGACGCATGGGGCGTCGCGACCTTGGTCGCGACAGCCTATGTGTCACGATCTCAGTTCTGAGACAGGTTCTTGTTTCCGCCGTTCCGCTTCGCTTGTACTGTGCCCGTGGCACCTGTGCTAGTTCCCTAGTACGGTCTACGCTAGTTGTTCGCCCGGTGCTCGGCACTTGAGGGCTTGTCCTGTGTGAGAGGTTGTTACCGTTGCCTGGGACCCCCGTCCTCGGGAGCCTGTTGAGGGAGTACTCTGGGCTACGAGTGCGCTCGAGTTGGCAGCCACCAGGCGGACTCTGGAGCTTAGGGGAAAACGGTGGTTAGGACAGTGGCGTGTGAGTCACTTGCAGAGCTCTCGTGGGTGGTCTGGGACGCCGAGGACAGCTAGGAGTTCTACCCGGCGCAGGCCAGCCAGTCCTTCTTCTCACTGCCTCGCTCCTTACGGCCCCGGAACCGTTTGGGGAGGTCAGGCGTGGGACCGTAGTCCGGCCAGACTACGGCGGTTACTGTTGTGTTACGTGTGTCCTACCTCGCTCTGACGAGACGTGAGGGTCAGGACCCGGGTCGAGGATAAGACGTCGGTGGACGCACCTGACCGTGACTAGTGTTAGTGTTTTCCGTAGCTAGTGTTCTTTGTCCAGACGGAGTTCCCTCCGTCTATGTTTACTAGCCATGTGGTGGTCACGACGAGCAGTCGTACAGAGTTTCCGACCGTGAGTACCTTCCGTACCGTGCTAGTTATAGTTTTGCTTCCGCACTTCTGTTTGTAGGTAGAACATATAAACTGTTGTCATTTATCTTATATATATATTCTCCTGCCTGTTTAGAGCCAGTAGGAGATTGGTAGTCCCTACTGAGCTTCTGTTGTGAAGCTCATCCCTCCTTTTCCCAGGTGAGACTTCTCAGCAGCGGCATGGCGCGCACGGGCGGAGGAGATGGGGCGGTAGTCGGAGTCCCCGTAGTTAGCAGTGGTTCCCCTTTCTTTAGTGTACGTCACCCTCGGGGTATGCCCCTAAGGGACTTGTTCCTCCCCTGCCTTTTACTTGTACTAGCGTGCGTGCGTTGGGACTGTACTTAGAGCAGTACGCAGCAGTCTCGCTCTCTTTTCCGTTTCCGCTTGTACGCTTCTAGTTTAGCAGTTGACGTTTACTTCCGTTACATATCCTGTTAGACGTAGTTTATAGCCCTTCCGGGTCTCCGGATCCGTGGGCGGCGATCGTGAAAATCGGGTCCTCGGCGTGGGCCGAGGGTCAGGTTCTCGGGTCGTTACACCCAAACCTAGCTAAGTTCTTCCTTTTAAAACAAAACAAAACAAAAATAACTTGCTTAAGGTGAATTTGAGCGTCGAGCTCAAACCGGGAGTCTGAATTGAACTCCGTCAGTTTTCACAAGTCACAATCATCACCCTGCCGTGCTGGAAAAAATCGGAGGCCAATCGGATTAGTATTTCTAATTTTGGAGCCCCAACTAAGTTCTTCGTTTTTAAACTAAACTAACTTACTTAATGTGAATTTGAGCGTCGAGCTCAAACCGGGAGTCCGAATTGAACTCCGTCAGTTTCCACAAGTCACACTCATCGTCCTGACTATGCTGGAACAAACCAGAGGCCGATCAGATTAGTATTTCTAATTTTGGACCCCCAAACCTAGCTAAGTTCTTCCGTTTTAACAAAACTAAATAAACTAACTTGTTTAAGATGAATTTGAGCGCCGAGCTCAAACTGAGAGTCCGAATTGAACTCCGTCAATTTTCACAAGTCACAATTATCGCCCAGGCCATGGTGGAAAAAATCGGAGGTCAATCGGATTAGTATTTCTAATTTTGGACCCAGAACCTAAGTTCTTCATTTTTAACTAAACTAACTTGCTTAATGTGAATTTGAGCGTCGAGTTCAAACCGGGAGTTCGAATTGAACTCCGTCAGTTTCCACAAGTCACACTCATCGCCCCGACCGTGTTGGAACAAATCGAAGGTCGATCAGATTAGTATTTCTAATTTTGACCGCTAAACCTAGCTAAATTTTTCCTTTTTAAACAAAACAAAACAACTAACTTGCTTAAGATGAATTTGAGCCCTGAGCTCAAACCGGGAGTCCGAATTGAACTCCGTCAGTTTTCACAAGTGACAATCATCGCGCAGGCCGTGCTGAAAAATGTCGGAGGCCAATCGGATTAGTATTTCTAATTTTGGACCCTTAAACCTAAGTTCTTCATTTTTTAACTAAACTAACTTGCTTAATGTGATTTGAGCGTCGAGCTCAAACCGAGAGTCCGAATTGAACTCCGTCAGTTTTCACAAGTCACACTCATCGCCCCGACCGTGTTGTAACAGACTGGAGGCCGATCGGATTAGTATTTCTAATTTTGGACCCATAAACCTAATTAAGTTCTTCCTTTTTAAATAAAATAAAACTAAATTGACTGTTAAAATAGAAAAGTTAAAATAAAATCAATTTACTCACATGAAGGGCCCATGCTGATGTCGATGGTGCTGCCTAAGGAGGAATGCTGATCTGGGAGAGGGCCTGGGAGAGCTGGGCCTGGACAGCGTCGGACACCTGCATATGCATCGTGTGGACCAGACGAGACTCCAAACCGGAGATCTCATCTCGAATGAAGCCCATCATCTCACTGGGAGAAGTACTTGGAGCATGAAAGGTGTGCGGAATTACCTACAACAGTAATCTAGAAGGGGGGTTGAATAGATTACTACCAATTAAAACTAATTTAACCTTCTTATCGATATTAAGACCGACTTGATGACAGCTTAAACAGATATGGATCAATTTCAAACTTCGATGTGTGTGTAGAATGTGCTTGGGAAATTAGTAATATGACAAGTGTGTGAACAGATGATCGTGCCTACCATACATCTAACGTAAGAACATGCAAACCACATGACACGATGATTTAAGGTGGTTCGGAGTACACAACTCGTGTATCCTACGTCCACCGTCCAGACACACACATAGAAAACTGCTTATCAAGCAAGTTTGACCCAACTACAACCCACACACGATGTTTGAGGCAAACACGCTCTCAGAACAACCACACTCACGTGGATTGAGCACAAGGACTGCTCAAACCAACAACACACACACAGATGATGGAAAATAAAGTGAAAGAAGAGTTCAGAGTTGAAGAACAAATGCAAAGTTGAACTCTTCAGGGTGTTTTTCCGGAAACACTCCAAGCTTCATGTCGATGAAGATCAGATGATGATGACGAAGCTTGACTTGAGGACGAATCAGCTTCAACTCATCGTACAAGATAGATCTCTCTTTGAACGGTATGGAGTCTCGAAGCAGAGCAATAGGGAAAGCCTTCTTCTTGATCTTTGCTTAGGGTTTGGTGTGGAGGCTTCTTACTTGAAAATAGGTCCATATATCTATATATAGTAGTGTTCAAATCCTGAGAATCGTGTTAGAGGAGAACACCCTAACATAGATCACATGCCTATCACATGTTGCGACTTAATCTGCGGTTGTCGACAGATGCCTTGTGGCTGTCGACAGGTACTGCTGCAAACTAGGCTTCCAGAACCATGTTTCTTACTGGAACCCTGGGTTGTCGACAGACGACCTCTGGCTGTCGACAAGCTGAACTGATGTGTCGATAGATGCATCTTGTCTGTCGACAGCTTGTAATGACCCCGAGAACCCGACCCTCGGCCCACGCCGAGGACCCAATTTTTGCGGTTGCCGCCCACGGATCCGGAGACCCAGAAGGGCTATATTATGAATCTAACAGGATATGTAATGAAAGTAAACATCAACGGCTAAGCTAGAAGTGCACACGTGGAAACAGAAAGAAGAGCGAGACCTCTGTGTACCGCTCTAAGTACAGTCCCAACACACACACACACACTAGTACAAGTATAGACAAGGGATAACAAATCCCTTAGGGGCATACCCCGAGGGTGACGTACACTGAGAGGGGGGAAAACCACTACTAGCTATGGGGACCATGGCTACCGCCCCGTCTCCTTTGCCCGGCGCGCGCCCTGCCGCTGCAGAGAAGTCTCACCTAGGAAAAGGAGGGATGAGCTTCACAACAGAAGCTTAGCAGGGACTACCAATCTCCTACTGGCTCTAACAGGCAGAAGAATATATATAACAATTAAATAACAACAGTTATATCTTCTACCTACAAACGGAATTGCGGAAGTAAAGCTACTCTAGCACGGTACGGAAGCACAACACGGTTGGAAACTCCGTACAACTGCTCGTCGTGACCACCACACGGCTAGCAAACACAGGCAGGGGGAAAACCCATCTGGACTAGGAACACTAGTTGTAACGACCCGAGAACCCGACCCTCGGCCCACGCCGAGGACCCGATTTTCGCGGTCGCCGCCTACGGATCCGGGGACCCAGAAGGGCTATAATCTATGTCTAACAGGATATGTAACGGAAGTAAACGTCAACTACTGATCTAGAAGTGTACGTGTGGAAACAGAAAAGAGAGTGAGACCACCACGTACCACTCTAAGTACAGTCCCAACGCACGCACACTAGTACAAGTAAAAGGCAGGGGAAGAACAAGTCCCTTAGGGGCATACCCAGAGGGTGACGTACACTGAAGAAAGGGGAACCACTGCTAGCTACGGGGACTCCGACTAACGCCCCGTCTCCTCCGCCCGGTTGGGCGCCCCTGCCGCTGCTGAGAAGTCTCACCAGGGAAAGGAGGGATGAGCTTCACAACAGAAGCTCAGTAGGGACTACTAATCTCCTACTGGCTCTAAAAAAAAGGCAGGAGAACTATATATAAAATAAATGATAGCAGTTTATATCTTCTCCCTACAATCGATGTGCGGAAGCGAAACTACAACCAGCACGGCACGGAAAGTACACACGGTCGGAAACTCCGTACGACAGCTCGTCGTGACCACCACACAGCTAGCAAACACAGACGGAGGGAACTCCACCTGGACAAAGAACACTAGCTACGGAAGCACTACCACTAGTCACGGTCAGGTGCGTCCACCGACGTCTTATCCTCGACCCGAGTCCTAACTCTCACGTCTCGTCAGAGCGAGGTAGGACACAAGTAACACAACAGTAACCGCCGTAGTCTGGCCGGACTACGGTCCCACGCCTGACCTCTCCAAACAGTTTCGGGACCGTAAGGAGCGAGGCAGTGAGAAGAAGGACTGGCTGGTCTGCCCCGGGTAGAACTCCTAACTGTCCTCGGCATCCCAGACCACCCACGAGAGCTCTGCAAGTGACTCACACGCCACTGTCCTAACCACCATTTTCCCCTAAGCTCTAGAGTCCGCCTGGTGGCTGCCAACTCGAGCACACTCATAGCACGGGGTACTCCCTCGACAGGCTCCCGAGGATGGGGGTCCCAGGTAACGGTAACAACCTCTCTTATGGACTAAGCCCTGCAAGTGCCGCGTACCAGCGAAGTAGTGTAGACCGTACTAGAGGACTAGCACAGTGCCACGGTACAATAAAGCGAAGCGGAAACGGTGTCAGGCGAAAACCTGTCTCTCGGTCGATAACACGACAGGGCGAACCGTCGCGACGACGCCTAGGTGTCGCGACCTCGACGCGACGCTCAGGAGCGTCGTGACCACGTCGCGACCGGGTTCGCCGTCGCGACATGATCACGGCCTCCGAGGCTGCCGCGTTTCTAGCCGAGCAGGGTTTGAGCAGTCTCTCCAGGAACCCTCCCCAAAACACGAAATAACATTCACAAGGGGGAAGGGGATCATGCACAACGTGTATTAAAATCTATAAATCCACCAAACCCACCACGATCCCTCAAAAGCATGGATCTACGCTCGAAGGAAACCTCACTCAACCCGAGCATGGAGTCTCACACTCCCAGCCCCAAACCACAAGAAAACCACGGTCTAGAGGGGGGGGGGATCATGCTTAGGGCGAGAGGGTCGGACATCCCTACCTCCACACGAAGAACGCACCTGTTGGGGCTTCTCGTAGGAATGGTCGTCTCCTCCTCGCACCACACGCCACAAGCACGACCCCTGCACGAACGGGACGACGCCCTTCTTCAGTACGGCCGCCTCAAACACGGGGGAGCGCCTAAAAACCGCAAAGAAGCTCGGAGGGGGCGAGAGGGGAAGAAGAGGAAGAAGAAGGGGAAAATGGGGTGCGCTGTCGGTTTTAAACCGATGGCCCCCCAGACGCTGTCGCGACGCCCAGGAGCGTCGCGACCATGTCGCGACCGCTCGCCAAGTCGCGACACCAAAAGCACGGTCAAACCTCGAAGACCGAAAAAGCAAACGTGACGGTCTGGCAGGTCGCGTCAACACTGCACAACCCTGCCATCCGACACGACCGTTCTGACAGACATGACAGCGGTCAAGCCGTGTCAGAACACAGTCGCGACAACCAGGAGTGACGCGACAAGGACGCGACGCTCACCCCCGTTGCAACACGAACCGCCAATCCTGTCGCGGCAGGCCGCTCTGGCGCGACCATGTCGCGGCCAGGGCGCCTGTCGCGACCTTGGGGATGGGGCCTAGGGCCCAAGGGGCCGGGTCTTACATCCCACCCACCTTAAGACATTTCATCCTCGAAATGAAGACAACGGTCTCAACCCGGGAAAACAGCGAAGGGGAGATAAACATACCGATCAATCAAACAAATAAGGAACTGCTCCGCATCTCATCCTCGCGCTCCCAGGTGGCCTCGCCACCGACCAGGTTCTGCCAAACGACCTTCACCAGCGGAATCTGCTTCCTGCGCAAATGCTGAACTCTGCGGTCGTCAACATGACCGGGGGTACTCTGGCACTGGAAGTCTGGTGCTACCTCTATCTGCGAGTAGTCCAACACGTGCGAAGGATCTGCGAACGTACCTCCTGAGCTGTTGAAACGTGAAACACACTGTGGCACACCTGCTAGCTCTGCCGAAAGACTCAACCTGTAAGCAACCGCCGACCCTCTCGGTGATAGGGAAAGGCCCGACGTACCTCGGACTGAGCTTCCCTTCTGCCAAACCTCATGACTCCCTTGGTCGGCGAGACCCGCAAGGAAAACAAGGTCACCAAACTGAACTGTAACGGTCTCTTGCGTACGTCTGCATAACTCTTCTGTCGCTCTGTGCTACCCGAAGCCTCAGCCTGATCAGACTGACGTGTCTGCACACTGTTGCACTAAACTCTGCCCCCAAAAGCTGCCTCTCACCACCTCAACCAGTGACGTGGAGTCCTACACGGGCGACAATAAAAGCCTCGTATGGTGTCATTCTGATGCTCGAGTGATAGCTGGTTATACGCGAACTCCACCATCGGAAGGTGCGGACTCCCAGTACCGTCAGTCTAAACAACACGCTCTCAGCATGTCCTCCAGTGTCTGAATGGTTTGCTCTGACTGTCCATCTGTCTGAGGGTGGTACGCTGTGCTGAACCTCAACTCTGTACCTAGTGCTCTCTGAAGACTGCGCCAAACCTGATGTGAACCTTGGATCTCTGTCGGAGACGACTGAAACTGGGATCCCGTGCAACGAAACAACTCTGTCCACGTACAGCCTGGCTAATCTGTCCTGACCACGACATCCTAATCGAGAAGAAGAAAAAGTGCGCTGCCTTGGTCAAACAATCCATAATCACCCAGATTACCATCGTGCCTCTACGGGGTGCGGGGCAACCAACCACAAAGTCCATGGTGATGTCGTCCCACTTCCACTCGGGAATGGGCAACGACTGCAGCTCACCACCAGGATACTGATGCTCGGCCTTCACCTGTTGACAGGTAAGGCACCGAGCAACAAACTCTGCCACGCCCCTCTTCATCCCTGTCCACCAGAAGGACCTCCTCAAGCAATGGTACATCTTGGTGGAGCAAGGATGAACAGCATACCTCGATCTGTGAGCCTCTGACATAACTGCCTGGCGCGCCTCCTCAGGAACGTACAAGCGGCCTATGAATCTGACCTCGCTGTCCTCGTCGAGCTCAACATCTGGCATCTGTAAAATGCCCACCAACTGAGGGTCTGCCTGCTGTGCCTGCAACACCTGCTTGAACACTGACAGTCGAACTGACAAATTGCTCGCCACTGCACGGTCTCTAGTCCTTGATGGAATGAACACTCCCTGGGACAGCTCCTCGAACAGCCTCCACTCTCTGACCATCAGCGAACTCAAACGCACGCGCCTACTCAAAGCATCGACTACGACGTTAGCCCTTCCTGGGTGATAGGAGAGGGTTAGGTCGTAGTCCTTCAAATAATCCATCCATCGGCGCTGCCTCAAGTTCAGATCCATCTGGGTGAAGATATACTGCAAACTCTGGTGGTCGGTGAAGATCTGAAAAGCCTCGCCATACAGTAGTGCCTCCACAACTTGAGAGCGAACACCACTTGCCAGCTCAAGTCATGGGTGGGGTAGTTCTCCTCATGCTTCTTAAGCTACCGAGAAGCATAGGCAATGACCCCAACCGTGCTGCATCAGCACGGCACCCAAACCATGACATCGACGCATCGGTTGTAGACCACAAAACCACCGATGCCGACGACAAGACTAACACTAGCGCTGAAGTCAACCTCGCCTTCAGCTCTCGAAAACTCTGCTCACAGTCCTTGGACCAAACAAACCTGACGTCCTGCCTAGTCAACTGGTCAACGGCGATGCTATCTTGGCAAAATCCTGAATGAACATCGGTAGTAACCGGCCAAACCCAGAAAACTGCGAAAACTCTGACACCGACGTGGCTGCTCCCCGACAACACGGCCTCCACCTTGGTAGGGTCCACTGCCACACCAGAACTTGTGATCACGTGCCGAGAGAAAGTGCACCTCCCTCAGCCAAAATTCGCACTTGTCGAACTTGGCATAAAGGCGGTGACTCCGCAGGGTCTCCAGCACGATCCTCAGGTGCTCCTCGTGCTCCTCCTCAGAAGCCGAGTAGACCAAAATATCATCAACAAAACAACCACAAAGCGATCTAGGTACTCACTGAACCCCTATGCATCAATCCATGAATGCAGCGGTGCATTCGTCAGCCCAAATGGCATCACGACGAACTCAAAGTGACCGTACCTGGAATGGAAACCCTCAACCACGTCTGACTCTCTGATCCGCATCTGATAGTAACCGGATCTCAAGTCAATCTTTGAGAAAACTCGGGCCGACTGTAACTGATCAAAAAAATCATCGATCCTCGGCAACGGGTACCTGTTCTTCACGGTAACCTGGTTCAACTACCGATAATCGATGCACAAACGAAGACTGCCATCCTTCTTTCTCACGAACAAAATAGGCGCGCCCCACGGCGAACGACTCGGGAAAATGAAGCCCAGCTCAAGAATCTCCTGCAACTGGCGCTTCAACTCACGCAGCTCTGCCGGGGCCATCCGGTAGGGTGCCTTGGACAAAGGCATCGTACCGGGCAAAAGCTCGATGGAGAACTCTACCTCCCGCTCAAGCGGCAAACCAGGTAGATCCTCCGGGAAGACGTCGGAGAAACTCAGAAACAATCGGCACGTCAAAAACTGAAGATCCGCTAGGCTCCAAAGAACAAACGAAGCAAGGTACGCCCACAGCCATCGCGGATCAAACCGCGAGCTCTACACAAGGAAATAAATGCCGACGGGTAGACCGATACCTCGGAAGCAAGGACGGGCTCTCCAGGTATCCCTAAACCTAACGGTCTTCCGCTGGCAATCAACCACGGCTGGTGAGCCTCCAACCAGTCCATGCCTAGGATGATGTCAAAGTCGCAAGCTGGCAGTGCGTACACCTGGCCGGCAACTGGTGCCCCTCAACCTCGACTGCCACACCCTCCAGGTAACCAAAGGAACCATATTGGTCACCAGAAGGGAGATCGACCATCACTCAGACTGCCTCTCAGGAGGTGACAAGCAGGGACTCATAGAATTCCTCGGAAGCAAAACACAAAGAAGCACCGGGGTCGACCAAACACGAGCAGCTCTGCCAAGGATAGGTAGAGTACCTATAACAAGGTTGACGCCTCTGTTTGCCCCGGGTGAGCGCCATCACGCGACCACGACCACGCCCACGCTGCGGCACCTGCTGGGTTGCTGCTACTGCGGCGGCTGCTGGTAGGTGTAAACGATCCGAGTCGAGCCGAGTTCTAGTCTGTTAGAACTCGAGCTCGTTTACTTTTGCCGAGCTCGAACTCGGCTCGAAACTTGTTGAGCTTCTTCAAGCAATGCCCGAACTCGACTCGTTACAAAATTTTGAAGCTCGAACTCGACTCGATGACAACTCGTTTACTTAACCGAGTTTGTAAACGAGTTCGAACCCGAGTTTTTAAACTCATAATCGAACTCAAAATTTAATATTTAAATGATTTTTTTTAAAACGGATTCAACTGGAGCCAGTTTTCAAAGAGAGAATTTTTTTTTAATTAAAAGGCTGGGGGAACACGAGTTACTGAGAGGGTGAAGGGGCCATTTTGTAAGCTTCCCAATCGGGCACCACTTTGTGGTAACCGATATGGGACTAAACAAGGAAGTGTGGGAGTGGGCGGGGTGGGCATTGATTGTAGGGGTGGGTGGTCGGACGTCGGAGCATGCCACTGCAGGACCGCTGTGGCGTCCAGTGCCGTGGGAATCGTCGGGAGCCAAGAGGGTGTCCGGACGGCAGACACCGGAGATGCCACCGTAGGCACCTGGTGGCGTCCAGTGTTGCTGGAAGCGCCGAGAGCCAGGGAGGTTGTTCAGACGCCGAGAATGCCACCGCAGGCACCGCAGTGGCGTCCAGTCCCGTTGGGAAGCTCTGGGAGCCAGGGAGTGCCGCCTGCCGCGGTGTCCGTCGGGGAGACTGGCCTCTGGCACCACCGGGGGCCGCGACCATCACACAGAGCTCCGTCCAAATGGGAAGCTCCAACGACCACCGCCGCCGCCAGAAGCTCCGTCCGGCCTTGGTGGAGTTGCTTGGCCCTGTCCCCTGTGACCACTCCGGGGGGCGACGACAGTGTCGCTTGGCCCCCCCGCGGCCGGCGCTGCTGCAGGAGCCCATCCGAGGAAGAAGACGACTTCCTTCGCGGTGCTTAGGAACCGTAGAAGATTTCATATTGTATATATACTCTTTTCTAAATTTGATGCAAACTAAATTTTATCTATATATCTTCCTTATCTGATTTATGAATGTACCCCTAACTTATTTATATTTTATACTAAAGACTGTGTACATGTCTTATATGTTTAACTTTTACATATTAACCCCTAACTTTTGTTGTATTTATCACATCTCATTATGTCAAAGTATAAATAATTATATTCTCTATAAAATATTTAATAATTTAACATATTTAATAACAAATATTTAAATGAGTTATTAACGAGTATTTAGACGAGTATTTAATCGAACTCTTAACGAGTACTTAAACGAGCTGTTCACGAGTATAATCGAGCCGAGCTCACATGTGTTCAAACTCGGCTCGTTTATTAACCAAGCTTTTTTTTTGTTCAAACTCGGCTCGTTAATTAAATAAACGAGTCGAATCGAATTTTTATCGAGTCACGTTTCAAGTTATTTGTCGAACGTATCGGCTCGTTTACACCCCTAGCTGCTGGGGTACTGTTGCTGCGCTGCTGTACGGCTGGTACTGCTGCGGCTGCAGAAACTGCTGAGCCTGTTGCTGGTACTGCCCTTGCTGCTACTGATGCGGTGCCTGCTGCTGGGGAGGGTACTGGTACTGTGGCGGCTGCTGAGCGTACTGCACTGGCTGCTGCTGCTGCGGGGCTTGCCCCATGGGGCAATCCCTTCTGAAGTGGCCCGGTAAGCCACAAGTGTAGCAAACTGCCTCCTGACCGCCCTGCTCAGCTCCCTGGACAACTGACTGCTCTGCAAACCTGGACTGGCGCTTCTACTGCCGGCTCCGACCGCCCCCGTGAGTAGACAACTTCCTAAACTACGAGCGAATCCCGGCACTGTCGGAACTGCCCGAGCCGGAGGAAGAGGAAGTCGCACTACCACGGCTACTCGTTGGACACTGGTAAGGCAAGGACCTGGAAGAGGCTCCTCCCTGCTGCTGCTGCTGCTGCTGAGGCTGCCAGGTCTCTCTGTCTAAGGCGGTGGCCTTCGCCACAGCCTCTCCCAAGGTGGTACACATGTGTGCCGTCACACCCCACCTCAGGTCTAGTCTCAGTCCTGCTATGAACCTCTCTGCACACGCCTGATCGCTGCCTGCGACATGAGGCACATGCCTCAACAACCGGACAAACCTCTGGTGGTACTGCGAAACTGTGAGGTCGCTCTGAACCAACGCGTGGAACTGGTCCCGTCTCTCATGTCGAGCGTAGTCGGGGAAGTACTCACCGTAGAAGACCTCCGAAAACCGCTGCCAAGTGATATGATCCAACCTCTGCCCTTGGAAGTGCGTCTGCCTCTGAACTCTCCACCACTCATGAACTGCTCCCTTGAGCTGGTACACTGCCAGTCGAACCTGGTCCTCCTCAGCTCACTCCATCGTCTCGAAGATGCGCTCCAGCTCATGGGTCCAGCTCTCTGCCTTGTCTGGATCATACTCACCGTGGAACATCGGTGGCCGAAGGCGCAGGAACCTTTCGAGGAGAGCGGTCCTGTCCTCCGTAACTGCCGTCCTCCGCCGCCCGGCCCGGGTACTCCCAGTGCCCGACCGCTGCTGACGCTCCGACTGCTCCACCTCTGGCTCTACCTACTGCCGCTCCGGTACCACTGGAGGAGGTACCAAAAACTGAACACCTGCTGCTGCCTGCCCGGTGGTACGCTCCCTCGTACAAGTTCCCAAAGAACTGCTCTGCTAAGGGAAACCAGTCTGCGTACTGCTGCGGCTGGGGCTGGTACTCCTGCTGCTGCTGCCCACCTACCGCTGCAACCCTGAGGCTGTGCCACTGACTCGTCTGCCGACAGCTCCTCCTGGACCTGCCCCTGCGCGGGCATCTCGACTCATCCTGCTGCTCAATCAACTATCTAGCTTGACTGCGCCTATGCGGAGCCATATCCTACATGACACACAACCAACAAGGGTTAACAATACCACTCGGGCGGCTAGCAGTGTACTTGTACTACTGTTGGGACTTCCTGTTGCAGTTCAAATCCATTACAAGTTCTGTTAGACTCTAGCTCTGATACCAACTGTAACGACCCGATAACCCGACCCTCGGCCCACGCCGAGGACCTGATTTTCGCGGTCGCCGCCCACGGATCCGGGGACCCCGAAGGGCTATATATATGTCTAACAGGATATGTAACGAAGTAACGTCAACTACTGATCTTGAAGTGTACGTGCGGAAACAGAAAATAGAGTGAGACCACCACGTACCACTCTACGTACAGTCCCAACGCACGCACGCTAGTACAAGTAAATACAGGGAAGAACAAGTCCCTTAGGACATACCCCGAGGGTGACGTACACTGAAGAAAGGGGAACCACTGCTAGCTACGGGACTCCGACTACCGCCCGTTCTCCGCCCCCGGCGCGTGCCCTGCCGCTGCTGAGAAGTCTCACCTGAAAAAGGAGGGATGAGCTTCACAACAGAAGCTCAGTAGGACTACCAATCTCCTACTAGCTCTAAACAGGTAGGAATAATATATATATATATATAATATATATATAATATATATATATATATATATATATATATATAATATAATAAATGACAACAGTTTATATCTTCTCCCTACAATCGAAGTGCGAAGCGAAACTACAATCAGCACGGCACGGAAGTACACACGGTCGGAACTCCGTACGACAGCTCGTCGTGACCACCACACGCTAGCAAACACAGACAGAGGGAACTCCGCCTGGACAAAGAACACTAGCTACGGAAGCACTACCACTAGTCACGGCCAGGTGCGTCCACCGACGTCTTATCCTCGACCCGAGTCCTGACCCTCATGTCTCGTCAGAGCGAGGTAGACACAATAACACACAACAGTAACCGCCGTAGTCTGGCCGGACTACGGTCTCACGCCCTGACCTCTCCAAACGGTTCCGGGGCCGTAAGGACGAGGCAGTGAGAAGAAGGACTGGCTGGTCTGCGCCGGGTAGAACTCCTAACTGTCCTTGGCGTCCCGACCACCCACGAGAGCTCTGCAAGTGACTCACACGCCACTGTCCTAACCACCGTTTTCCCCCTAAGCTCTCCAGAGTCCGCCTGGTGGCTGCCAACTCGAGCACACTCGTAGCCCGAGTACTCCCTCGACAGGCTCCCAAGGATGGGGGTCCCCGTAACGATAACAACAACCTCTCTCATGGGACAAGCCCTCAAGTGCCGCGCACACGGGCGAAGGACTAGTATAGACCGTACTAGGGGACTAGCACAGGTGCCACGGTACAGCAAAGCGAAGCGAAAACAATGTCAGGCGAAAACCTGTCTCTCGGTCGATAACGCGACAGGGCAGACCGTCGCGACCATGTCACGATGCCCTAGCGTGTCGCGACCTCGACGCGACGCTCAGGAGCGTCGCGACCATGTCGCGACCGGGCGCACCGTCACGACATGATCACGGCCTCCGAGGCTGCCGCGTTTCCAGCCGAGCAGGGTTCCGGAGCAGTCTCTCCAGGAACCTTCCCCAAAACACGAAATAACATTCACAAGGGGGAAGGGGATCATGCACAACGTGGTATAAAAGCTATAAATCCACCAAACCACCCACGATCCGTCAAAAGCATGATCTACGCTCGAAGGAAACCTCACTCAACCCGAGCATGGAGTTCTCACACTCCCAAGCCCCAAACCACAAGGAAACCACGTCTAGAGGGGGGGGGGATCATGCTTAGGGCGAGAGGGTCGGACATCCCTACCTACACATGAAGAACGCACCCGTTGGGGCCTTCTCGTAGGAATGGCCGTCTCCTCCTCGCACCGCACGCCACATGCACGACCCCTGCACGAACGGGATGACGCCCTTCTTCAGTACGGCCGCCTCAAACACGGGGGAGCTCCTAAAAACTGCAAAGGAGCTCGGAGGGGGCGAGAGGGGAAGAAGAGGAAGAGGAAGAAAAGGGGGAAAATGGGGTGCGCTGTCGGTTTTAAACCGATGGCCCCCCAGACGCTGTCGCGACGCCTAGGAGCGTCGCGACCATGTCGTGACCACCCGCCAAGTCGCGACACCAAAAGCTTGGTCAAACCTCGAAGACCGAAAAAGCAAAGGTGAGGGTCTGGAAGGTCGCGTCAACGCCGCACGACCCTGCCACCCGACACGACCGTTCTGATAGACAGGACAGCGGTCAAGCCGTGTCAGAACACAGTCGCGACAACCAGGAGTGACGCGACAAGGACCTGACGCTCACCCCCGTCGCAACACGAACCGCCAATCCTGTCGTGGCAGGCCGCTCTGGCACGACCATGTCGCGGCCAGGGCGCCTGTCGCGACCTTGGGGATGGGGCCTAGGGCCCAAGGGGGCCGGGTCTTACACTAGCTACGGAAAGCACTACCATTAGTCAACCGGTTAGGTGCGTCCACTGACTTCTTATCCTCGACCCAGGTCTAAGCCTCCACGTCTCATCAAAGTGAGGCAGGACACAAAGCACACAATAGTGACCACCGTAGTCTGGCCGGACTACGGTCCCACGCCTGGTGTGATGGACCAGGGAATATTTATGCCCATTAAGGCTTCATATCCAGATCCGTCTCCCGCGAACGGACCGAAGTCCCGCAAGGGATAGCTCACACATGTCCAATAAGAATATAAAAGACAACTACACAGTATAAGACACAAGAAAGTATATGTGCTCATACCTGCATATAACAATTTAAACTGTCCCAACATTATTACATGTCCAATTAAAAGTACAACTACCTGGGGCATACCCCGAGGGAGCACAAGCTCACACAACACTACTACAACATAACTGTTGGTGTGGTACAAGTCTGCCACAAACTTCTCCACACGCCACACAAACGGCAAGCTGTGAAAAGAACTGTAGAGAAGTGAGCCTCAACAAGTCACAGGCTCAGTAGGGGCTACCCAAAACAACAACAAAACTATGGACACCTCAACCCCAGAGGGTCTCATTGGCAACACCATTAGCCAAACCATTTCATGCTCACAACAATTGAATTTAAGCTACAATTAAATATAAACACCTTAATCAAACATAACCTCGGAAGGTAAGAAGAAACAACAGGACTAGTTTCACATCGCTAGTCCACATAACAACTGAAACGCCTAAGCCTTAAGCCTCACAGGCAAACCATAATAACAACTGGTCGCCTACGCTTTAAGCCACACAAGCAAGTCACTGCCTAGGCTGCAAGCTTCCCAGGCGAACCTCAACCTCGTGGGTAATAGGACAGTCAACCAAGTGCTGGTCTATTAAACCCCAACCCACGAAATTTCAGAAGCTACACACACCAGGTAACATGATCGGCTACAGCGGGCCAATCCATCACATACTAAAACCATAATCGAAAGCTTATCTAAAGAAAGGTAAAACACAACAAGTGGAAAGTCCCATCATACGACCTCCACGGAGCACAGCTCTACCAAACCACAGTACGCCTAGGCCACAAGCCTCATCGGCAAATTACCCACAAGGGTAACAGGATTGGAAACCACAAACCAATCCATTTTACAATAAACCATAAACAGAGGCTTACTTAAAATGGATAAAATACAACAGGTGGAAGGTCAATCCATAAGACCTCCACAGAAACAAGAGTATTACCTCAATACCTAGAAAAGTTGTGTACACTATAAAACCGCAAAGCAACCCACAAAGAGTACTGGTACCTACTACCCTAAGGTACAACAACACAAACACCCGTACGAAGAGTACAAGTAGGTGGTAAACATCATACAGAACCACAACTTTACTGTGCCATCACTTAGGCACAACATTACAGGTGAAACCTCAACCGGCAAGTCACACAAGCCACAACCAGAGCCAGCAAAGCACGAGTCGGAAAGAACGACGCCACCACACAGGAACGAACTACTGGCTAATCAGGCCAGTATCCAATCCGGACAACACAGCACAAGAACAACCTCTCAGTCACGGACGAAAGGTCCAACTGCCACTCCACGAGAACAAGTCAAACAACTGTGGAGACCAACCAACACCACACCTGCAGACACACAACTGTAGGTCCATGCCTGGCACCTCTAGGGTCTCTGGCCGGAGCACCTTAAAGTGAGGCACTGGAAAATAGGACTAGCTGGGGACCAGTGATGTCTACTGGTGTCCGTACCCCCAACTACGAGCGCGCTACAAGCGACTGCACACCCACAAACACAAGCCGCTGCCCTACTGTCGTCTTTCCCTCAGCCAGAGGTACAACTCAAACACATGAGTAAGGGTGTCTAGGACAGACGACACAGACCTCGACGGTACCACACTGTACCGGGACAAACCCCGGGCACAACGAACACAACGTGCCTGGCTCACAACGAACCTGGGGTACCCGACTAGAGAGGCATTCCGGAATAGGCACCGGACCACCACACTCGGCAAGCTCAAACCACGGTATGTACACAAACACTTTCTATTACCAATTACGGTACATATGTTAGGAATAGCTTTTCCCAGTCACCCTGTGACTTACAAGCTAACCTACACAATCACACACATAAACCATATTAATAATAACACCACAGCCTGTCATCGGTCACCTTGTGACCTCCACTGCCACACTAAACACAGTACACGATAATCACGTAATAACCATACTTATACTTTACTAATTTTCCATCGAGGATAACTTATAAAAGATCCTAAAGGATCAAGGCTAGGTTCAAACGTGAACCTCACTGCCACAACACCACGGACTAACACAATAATTAAGATACAATAGACACAATAATGTACGATGTGCCATACACACACAAACCATATGCACGACATCCAAATCACGTAAACACCACGTTAATTATATAAATAACACATTGGCCACGTAAAACCAGCCCACCTTGTGAGTAACACGCTTCGTAAGCGTGACAAGTGCACTGGCTCCACTTGTCATTGCCATGCACACAATTACTACTAACCAGATATTCAAAATACAGAAAGCATGCATAACGGGACCTCTCAGCTGAGGTCGCGACAAGGGGCAAGGTCGCCTTCAGAATACGACTCCCCGACATGCCGCGTTCAAACCATGAACGCGACGGATCGAGCTGTCGCGTTAACAACGCGACGCCCAGGGCTGTCGCCTTCACAGACGCAAACCCTAATCCGGGAGAAACTCCTCGGATCACCATTCCAGAACATTCAAACCACGATTAATTCACGTTTTCCATGCTTTAATGGATACCCTGGCATGGTATCTACTGTTTACAAAGCGATAAACAAGCTAACATGCAATTCACAATACAAATCGAGGTAGAACACCCTACCTTTGCGAAGAACGCGAAAACCGGAGATCCCTCGGCGTTTCCCCCGAGACGACCTCGCGGCGAGAACACGCCCCACGCACCTCCAGAACCTCGAACCGCTCGGAGGAACCCCGCAGTAGCTCCCCCTGGTCGAGCAGAGATTGTGAGAGCACTGTTCGGCCAGGGTTCTTTAAAAACGCACTGCGGTTGGGAACGCGACGTAGCCCTACGTCGCGACCTGAACGCGACGTGGGAGGCCGTCGCCTTCCCACTCCTGACGTCAGCAAGCCTTGCCCCGCGCGCGACACGTGGCGTGCATGTAGACGTCAACCCAAACAGCGGCAACAGGAATGCGACCACCAGGGCTGTCGCGTTCAGAACGCGACGCACACCCCTGTCGCGTTCACAGGCAGAAATCCTGTGAGCGCTTTGGGCCCAATCTGGCGGCCCACCAAGCCTCACAACGCCCGTAAACACCTGAAACACGCACTAATGGGCCACACATTGGCCACCAAACCCACTAAGCAGGGATCCGCAAAGATCCGAAAAATGCGCGATGTTACACCTGGCCTCTCCAAGTGGTTCCGGGGCCACAAAGAGCGAGGCAGTGAGAAGAAGGATTGACTGGTCTACGCCGGGAAGGACTCCAAACGACCTCGGCATCCCAGACCAACCACGAGAGCTCTGCAAACGACTCAACGCCGCTGTCCTAACCACCGTTTTCCCCTCTGCTCTAGAGTCCGCCTACTCGACTGCCAACTTGAGCATGCTCGTAGCCTGGAGTACTCCCTCAACAAGCTCCCGAGGACGGGGTCCCAGGCAACGGTAACAACCTCTCTACGGGACAAGCCTTCAAGTGCCAAGCATCGGGCGACGACTAGTGTAGGACCGTACTAGGGAACTAGCACAGGTGCCACGGGTACGGTAAGAAGCGAAAACAGCGAAGACTTAACAAAACACGGTACTTCACAAGATCACAACCTATCTCTCGGTTGTAGTCGTGAAACATCGGGCCGTCGCGACCTCATCGCGACGCCGTACCCTATCGCGACAATGTCGCGGCAGCCCGGGCCGTCGCGACTAGGTCGCGACACCCAAGAGCGTCGCGATCATGTCGCGGACGGCCGGGCCGTCGCGACAAGATCGCGACTTGTATAACGGTCGCGTCTTCAGCCGAGGGGGGTTTCGGAGCAACCCTCTCGGAGACCACCCCAAAAATATGATATACACATTCCACAGGGGGGAGGAGAGCATGTGCAACATGTATGAAAGCTGTAAATCACCCAAAGCACCCTTAAACCCCACAAACATGGATTCATGAGAATCTACGCTCGATGGAAGCCTCACTCAAGTACGAGCATGATCCTCACACTCCCACAACCCCAAACCACGAGGAAACACTGTCTCTAGGGGGAGGGGAGCGTGCATAGGGCGAGAGGATCAAGGGTTCCTACCTCCACAAGAAGAGTCGACCCGTTGGGGCCTTCACGTAGGAATGACCACCTCATCCTCGCTCTAAGAGACGAAGTTCGGTCAACTGGTATGGGATTTTCGGTCGACTGATTCCACGGTCCGGATCATATCGTAACGTGCCTGGGAGAGTCCGGTGAGCACGGTATGACTAACCTTTATTAAAGTAAAAGAGCAAGCATGTTAAAATAGAGAAAAACTATTAAAAAATTGAAGAGAAAATCAATTAAATGTTTGGTTTATTAAAGTAGCAGTTATAGTGTGTTAAATTAATAGTTATAATATGTTAAATTTATAATTATTATCTATTAAAGTAGTAGTTGTAGTATGTTAAAATAGATGAAAAAATTAGTTAAAATGGAAGAAGAAACTTGTTAAAGAAGAAGATGAAAGAAGTTAAAATATGTGAAATTTAAATTAACTATTGATATGATTGAAAATGTAATTTGAAATATGTTAAAATAAGAGTTAAAAATTTTTAAAATAACAATTGTCCACAACCAGAAGATAAAAAATGTTAATATTTAATTGTCAACACAGATCTTAATAAAACAAAGATTAAAAATTAACATCTTTAAAAAATGTTAGATTTTTTTTGTTTGCAGATATTTTTGATATGGATTTGCTCGGAAGATTTTTCTTACGAGGGAGATCTATAATTAATTTTTCATATTTTTAAACCTACGATGCGTCGGATAAATATTTCGAAAAGGTTTGTGCTTTTTCATCAATTTCCCCCAAAAAACGCAGACCTCCTTCCTCATATCCGCGCAACGCTGAGGTTAGGTGAGCGTGAAGCCGTGCGCAATTTGAGTTCCTGCGTGCCGGCGCCTCTTCCCCGCTCTCCTCTCCACCGCCGCCAAATCCAAGACCACCGCCTACCACCAGTATGACGGCGACGATCGGCGTGCTCTCTCTGCAGGGATCTTTCAACGAGCATATTGCAGGTGCGCAAACGCAGACCTGACCCCATGCATGTGTTGTGTATATATATTTGGATATTTTCTCCACCTGACCTACCTGATCGAATTGTTGGGGCATAATATGTAGCACTGCGGCGGTTGGGGGTGAAAGGGGTGCAAGTGCGGAAGCCCGAACATCTGGACAACTTGCGCGCCCTTATCATCCCCGGAGGCGAGAGCACCACCATGGCCAAGCTCGCCGAGTACCACAACCTCGTCTGTGCCACCCGCTCCCCCATTTTCTCTTCGTTTACCATTCAACTGCCAACGCTCTATTTCTTTCTAATTTAGTACTTTAGCTGGTCACCCGACATGGCGACCGCTGCCCATATTATTCTTGTTGCTGCTAGGACGGCGATCCTCTCGTTTTTTGCGTCTATTTTCTATTTTTTCTGCTCTTTTCTACTGAACTATTTTAGGTCCTATGTCCTTCCTCTGTTCAGCAACTGAGGTAAAAACGCCCTCCAGTTCCGTTCCGGGCCCTCGTGATGACCATGTGGGAAGCATCTGGAAACAAGCGTAGAAAACGGCAGTTTCAAGGGCGGAGGCCATCACCTCCTTTAACTTGTCAAACGCTTTCGTACTAGTAGAGTCCAAGATGAAGCTGTTCATTACCAGTAGCATGGTTAGAGGAGCTGCAGCGTGTCCACAGTTGCAACTGGAAATTCCGTGATGTGTAGTAAGACCTTAGAATCCTCATAAAGGTTCGACTGATTTAGATTTTGCCCAATCTAGATGATACGAATTTTCTCGTTTCCATGGATACCACCTTAGAAGGGATAACCTGGCCCGAGTATTCTACCTTTGGCATGACAGTGTAGCATTAGAAGAACTTGACGGACGAATGTTATCAAGGAAACTTTAACCTTACGACGTTACACATGAGGTATCCCCAGTGGCGGATCTTGAAAATTAGTTCAGTGGGGTCACTTAAACCTAGGGGAGTCACTCTTAAATTCAGTGGGGTCACCTTTCATTTGCACACCTAAATAACATGGAGAATTTCTACTTCCTTTAAGACACCTCTTCCAAGTCAGTGGGGTCACGTGACCCCACTGACTATAAGGAGGGTCCGCCACTGGGTATCCCGTTCTTGGCTGTAATTATAAATGATTATGACAGCAAACAGGACAAGATAAACTTCCTCAAGTATGGACAGAAAATGTCATTCATCAAGATCAGGAAAGAGGTCGTGCATTGGTATGCTAAAAGGTATAGCCAAGTATTCATAGTGATCTTCATGTGTTCTAAAGGTTGTCTCTGAAAGGTACTTGGTGTACTGGTTGAGCTAAGAGGCATAACCAGTTCTTCATAATTGTCTCCACACACTCTAAAGTGTAGATAATCCATGGATCAAGAGAGAGGGATCAGAGGAGGAGATATGTGCAGGTTTTGGAGAGGATGAGGCGGCCAAACAACAGAGTAAGACTGACTTTCATCATGCCAACTTATAGTGAAACATATGATTACACGAATTAGAAGTATACCACGAGATCTTTTGTCCTAATTACCCCACAAACTAAATAGATGATTAATACAAAAAATATGGACATAAAAGCCCCTATACAGCAGCAATTACCTCTGCAGCCTGCATACAGGTTGTCGTAGGGATGTCACGTTCATGTATTCATATTTGATGGTATCCCAATCTCAAATCCAATTTAGAGACCTGAGATTATCAAGGAGAGGGATAGGATATTTGTCCTTTTGTTAGGCTGTTTAAAGCTTCATGTATCCATATCTGATGGTATCCCAATTTCAAATCCAATGTAGAGACCTGAGATTGTCAAGGAGAGGGATAGGATTGTCCTTTTGTTAGGCTGTTTAAAGCTATGTAATGAATGTGCATCTGCCAACTACGATCAGCTTATATGACTACTATATTTGAAATAAGGACTTGAACTAGGTTGGAGAATGCCAGACTGAATGCTGTAGCACTGTGCTAAAAGTGATCTTTTGATATAGGCATCATAATATGGTGGAAGGGGAAGTGATTGTCATGAAGAACATCAAAAGCAGAGGCTAAATTCTGTAGAAAGAATCACAAAGCAGCATGAGTGACTGATTCAAGGAATCCAGGTTGTGTCTGGACAGAATAGACATATAGCATATAGACTTCTTCAGCACTATGAACAGCCTTTGGAAACTCGTTTGCAGAGAGAGCTACAGTTCCATAGGTGAGAGGCCTGTGAATAAATGGTCATGACTCTCAAGAAAGAATGACACTAGTATTTTCTTAAAGTTTCACTATGCATTCCCTATGTAAAACATAAAAATCATGGGTGATGGAATGGTTTTTGACATTCAGTCGCAATTGTTTACATATGTTCTATGTCTGTTTAACTGTACACTGGCTTCAACCATTACCTGGAACAAGTCAGTGGTTTGTAGATGCATTTCTGGAGAAATAACAACTCTGGAATACAAATCATTGTGTGATTCCTTAATCTACCTGAAAGTCAGGTTTGAACCCTGCATAAGCCCCATAATCTACATACTCTAAGGAGTTAAGTTGCTTGTAATGGCTTGTAGGTAGACTCCGGATAGAAAATTGAGATCTGAAGGATCTCTGACATTGGTTCAGAAATACAACATCATCTGCATCTTGAATCAACTAAAGCAAAGACAGGAACAATTCTTTGAAGTCTGTTGTGCCTTCTCAAAATAAACATGAATTTTACTGTATATACACATGCCATTCAAAACGTTTTTAATGTACCTTTTGAATATGTATGCTGTTTCCTGGGAATTCTTTGCCGTACACTGTTATCAGATCTACATAGATCTCTATGGTTAGAATTCTGGAGGTCATTTTATCTGTATTTCAATACACTGCAACTTTTTTTTTTTGGTAATGGTTTTTTTAAGTTCTCACAAATTCTCCCCTGGGAGTTGTATTACCTAGAGTCTGAATTACCATTTTGTTTCCCTAGAGATCCCAGGGCCCCCGTGAGCAGTAGCAACAGTTGGATGATCAATTTTTTTCCCTTGAAGAGCATTCTCATAAAAAAAAAAAACAATAAAAGGCTGTTGTAATTCAACATTGAACTAGTTCTCTAAACCTTGGTGTATTTGCAGTTTCCCGCCTTGCGTGAGTTTGTTAAAGCCGGAAAGCCTGTCTGGGGTACTTGTGCAGGGCTTATCTTCTTGGCAAACAAGGCAGTTGGTGAGTAAATATACATCCATAACATGCATTGGCAGTGATTTCAGTTGAAGATAAGAAAGACAACAATTTTTTGTCTCAGGGCAAAAAACAGGGGGACAAGAACTTATTGGGGGACTAGACTGCACTGTCCATCGGAACTTCTTTGGCAGCCAGGTAAGTGTGGAAAGCACTCAAGGTACATCTGTTTTCCCAAATAGGTCGCAAATATTTGAACTCTTTCAATACCATATTCTCTTTCATATTCTTGCAGCTAGAGAGCTTTGAGGCAGACCTTTCTGTTCCTGAGCTCGCAGCAAATGAAGGTGGTCCTCCAAATTTCCGTGGAGTTTTCATTCGTGCACCTGCAATCCTGGAAGCTGGTCCTAATGTTGAAATTTTAGCCTATTATTCAGTTCCGTTTGGTGAAAGTACAAGTACAGAGGCTGATATCCAGGAGGTATTTGGTATCCCACACCCTTTAATGTCTCTGGTCACAACATGCTTTGTCAAAATGATACAAATATAGTAACCTTTGGGCTATGATGCAATGTCAATTTCATGATGTTTATCTCATTTGTTCAACAGCTTAGGGTAGTAGAATAACTGTTTTAAAAAGATTGTTGTAGTAACTCTAGTCAATATAGACATTGGAGTAATACTTACTACACAGTAGGGGGTGCAGCAAGTGCTTAGTTGACAATATTTAAGGACATGAAAGCAGTTCCCAAAAAATTAATGGATTTTTATATATTGCCCCTGAAATATATCGATATTCTAAATATCATCCTGAAGCTTTATAATTCCTAAAAATCCCTTTCAAATTTCCTTAATTTATAAATAAGTCCTTGAAGTTAATTCCCATTCAAAAAAGAGATGTAGGAGTGGAATATTTTGTTGGGGTTAACTATTAGTATTTTTTAGGTCAAAATTACCCTTGCCCTTTATTCTCATGTAGAGAGAGAGAGAGAGAGAGAGAGAGAGAGAGAGTGGTGGGTGGGGTAGGCTCCCTCTGACTTGGGCAATGAGAGGGAGAGAGATGCAGTGAGAGAGTGAGCCACCATCTTCGTTCCCCAGGCCTAGTAGAGGGGGCAAGCATGGGACGTCGATGGGTTGGCGGCCATAGAAGGTGCAGCTGGGAAGGAGGACCCTCGTCTTCCCAAACTGGTCCATGTACCGAAGGTACTCAATCATGTGGACCCTGCCCGCCTGCCGCAACTCAATGGCAACAGTGGCGGTTTGTGGTTCCTCAGGTATTTACGGGATCCTTTATACAGCCGGGAAGGGATGTAGATCTCTCTTTTCCTCCGTGTTATGTGCAGGATCCTCTGCACGTGGCTGTGTGCGCGTTAAAGAGAGAGAGAGAGGGCAGGTGGAGGTGTGTGTGGGGGTGTGTGCGTGAGAGAGAGAGAGAAAGATGAACCCAAGGTGAAAAATGACATTTTCTATGTAAAATTAATTTTAACCCTAATTAAATTCTCCGTCTCTGATGGGAATGGACGACAGGGCTTTTTTCTTTAGAACAACAGATTTAAAGGGGTTTTTAGGAATTACAAGGATTTTAGAGGTAATATATAAAAAACCCATAAATGAAACAAATATTGGGCTTTAAAGTTGGCACTTCTTAGAGATTCGTTAACTTAGTGATGCGTGGCATGCTTCTCTATGTCTGTCTGTGATTCTTCAAATATACTCAGTCAGATGTAAATGTTGCTGTTATCACTGAGCAGTTGTATGACAGGGTACAACCAATACATCGGGGAAGGTGATTGTTGCTGTGAGGCAAGGAAATTTGTTAGCTACAGCGTTTCACCCTGAATTGACAGCAGACAGTCGATGGTAGAATATCTTTCTTCTATTCTATGTTGCTATCTAATGTGCATAATCGTTTGTGGCTGTATCTTTTCACATGCGACTTCTTGCATGCGCAGGCACAGCTTCTTCTTGAAAATGGGCAAGTGGAAAAGTGAAGAGAGTTTGATGTGTGCCTCCGCTACAGACAGTAGCTTAGACGACGAGGAAAGAGGTAGTTGCGATCTCCCAGTATTTGAATAGGATTTTGACACCACAAATATATGCAACAGCTCTTTCTCCTTTTCCCCATCTCATTCTGCAGTTATCATCGTCACCAGGGTATGCCTTACTGTCTGACTTTGGGATTTGTATCTTCCTTTTTCTTGACGTGAAAATTATTCACAACTACTGTTGGTACGATGGTACCTTTAATTAAGCCACCTGCTTTCTTAACTAAAATGTACAGCAACTGTCAATTACATGGCCTAGTTCTAAATGGCCGATTGATATATGAGGGTACACAAGATCTATGACCGGTTGCAGATTGTAACTTTTTGTGTAGGTATTACCGAGTTCAAGTTTATATTTTCTTATGTTGTTTTTTCCTCAATTTTTCGTTTGCTTGATCTATGTGCAATGTGTAGTGAGACAATAGGGCTATATTGTGGTCACGTAATCTTCCCACTGAATTAGTAAAAAGAAATTTTCTCCTGTTAATTGCCTCTTGCAATTTTTAATACACCACCGTCTTACCTAAGACACTTTGGCTAGGTTCTTAGCACCATCTGAAGAGGGCTAATGGTTGAAAATTGACGTATTCATTAGATATAGCTGACACTAGATTTGTGGGACGGAATATATTTGCTGTTACCAATTTACAGTGATATTTACAATAACAAACCATCCTCCCGCCTTTTGTTTTACTTTCGTCCGTCATCCTTAAAATTGCTGAGCAGGGTCACATTATTTTGTTATAATTTTGCTGGGATCACGATAACAGGTTCTGTGGTGTAGGTGGTTGGCTTTCAGGATCTTCCCTGATTTTAAAGTTGGAGAGTTTGGACTCAACATGACACCAACCTTAATTCCTGAAAGCATGACTCGGGATAACTCGTTTTGAAGGAACTCCTTAAGATTGAAGTGGTTATGGCATCAGCATCTTTCTGCTTGATGTTATTTTTCTTTCCTCTCATAGAACGTGGAGAAGCAGATTCCCCCAGCGAAATAAGCTCCAACACAGAGGCACTGTTTGGGAGCGGGGTGGGCAAGATTTTGGGGGTGTAAAATCTCTGACAAATCACATTTGTTTTTAAACGGTGTTAACCGGCTTATGTGCAAAGATGATTTTACAGGAAGAGGTATTTTTCTCTCTTTCGTGTTGAAAAGCGGTTAAGAGGCTGTTTTTGCGGATTCGGCAAATTGGCGACAAAACCCATAGAATGGGCGACGAAACAAATAATTTTTTATACATAAACATTGTCTTTCGCTCATTTTACATCACTTCATCGCACAAGAGCGATGAGGTGAAATTGCACCTGTGTGGGTGTGGCGCTTTGGCTGAAAAAGTCAATCTTTTAAAAAACCGGTTTTTCTCTCTTGATTCTAAAGACCGTCAAGCCAACGCAAAAGGCCCGAGTGAGACCCGTAACCCTAGGGGGGTACGAGCCCCACGCCTTCTCTCTCTACGGCTTGACATTAACATTTACCAACACAGAAAAAATGAAAAGCAATGCAAGATGTCTGCCATGTTTATTGTGTTTGAGAATAGAAACGCTTACTGTATATCCATAAATGTAGCAAATCTTGGTCAAATTGCACTTCTATAATTTATCCTACCACCTGAATGCAATGAGACTCTTGGAGTAGACTGGTAAACTCCTTGATAGAAGATATGGGAGGATTGGAAAATTAAAGGATCGAAATGAACCATAAGAGAGGTCTTAACCTTATCTTATTTTCTGTCGTCACAATTTGTAGGCTTAAGCATATTCTCTGTGCATTCCCCTGCCCCATGACGGAGCATCTCCTCGGTACAATGATTTGGGATGATCGCATTCTGGTTGTAACAAACTTTGGACATATTCTATGTATTCCATTCTATAAATAAAGAGGACCATGGTGGCTCGGATTATTACGAAGCCATCCTTATCCAACATTTTCTCCACCTACTCTTCCTGTTAGCTAGCGGGAATGATTGTAACACCCCAATTTAAGATGTTTTTTTTTTTTGAAAAATCATAATTTTTTTAAACATAACATAGAAAAAGTAGATATAGAAATGCAAGAAAACATGGTTTACTCTTGTCACATACTGATACCATGTCCATGTATATCTTAATAGGGCGTCACCAGATTCCAATAACATAATAAAAATTAAAAATATCATAATTTGTAGCATCTTTTAATTAGTTAATGTTGGAAGTTTCATCTTAATTAGATATCACTGAGATACCAAATTAAGGATGTAAAGGGGTCGAAATAAATTAAAATTTATTTACGTAATTATTTATTATTTAGATTTACATACTCTCCTTACGTAAATGGGGTTACGTAAGATACTTAACCCCCAAAAAACTTGCTCCACGTTGTAGAGTACGTGTTGGGTTACGAGAAATCATCTCACAACGTAGCTAACCATTGAGTTGGAAGATAAGAGGTTGGACCACCTATTTTGTATGCTAGAAACACTTAAAAGTGTTTTCAGTGCATACACCTCAAACATCTACATATAACCCCGTCGTTTGCTCCCATACACGGTTTGGCCACCAGTTCCTCTCCCTCGTGTTGTTGTTGCTGCCACTCCTATTGCTATGAAGGCTTCGTTTGGATAAAAGGGGGATTGTGTTTCATCAACAAGTAGGATTGCACTCTCCCTTTCTCACCCGATCATTTCTTTACCCATTTGACCATGTACGTTTGTTATGAGGTTTCTTTCAGTTCCTAGATAGCAATCTTAAGTGCAAGACTACACTTAGGATTAAGAATTCTCGATTTGAACCTCAACAGGAAGAGGAAATCACCCATAGTAGGTCTGTGTTGACCAATTATACGACGCCCGTAGCCTATTGATTGCTCTGGAGAATCTAGTCAATCAACATACAAAGTTCGGTCAACCGAACCCTTGATTGGCTAACTGACTTCCTCGTCTTGGTTTATCAACTTTACCTTAAGTCTTGAAACTTAGACTATTCAACCTACCCAATAACCCTCATTGTTTTTAGAATCACTTAACCTACTTGGCAGGAGAACTTAACTCATTGATTAGACTTTCTTTTGAACAATATTGCAATAACCATGCTTATTTGAATTAACATTTCTAGATTCTTAACACTTAGTTTATGAGTTCAACGTGACTCACTCCTTATGAAATCCCCATTATTCACTATGATTGCCCATGGAACCATAAATGTATGTTTAATTAGAATGAAAATATGATGACATACTTTGGGGTCTTTTGACTCTTTTAAATTAATGTCTATGCAAATAAGACCGATCCAATCCTAAGAGGAACATCTGAATTCGTTTACTGGATGTACGAAACGATAATGGATCCACTGGATATTTGACATGACACCATTATATGTTAGATTGATCGACATTTCCATGAATTGTGTTAAAACTTGAATAAGTACTTCTTATTGGTTGAATGGTGCATGGCAACTCTTCTTAAGTACCTCATTTAATTCAATACTCTCTTATAGATGACGAGCATTTGTTACACTGCTACTAAATCATGTGTTATAGATGATTTAACATATGGTATGCATTGCTATTCTATACTTTCTTACAACCGTCAATTCCTTTCTTTCCTTGTAAGAGGAGGGTAATCCTATTGGGCACGATTGTTTATTCACTCCTACTCCCTTTTCAGGTGATCAGAATAAGTCAAGTTCCTAAGAAGAATCGTGTGTTGAGTGTCACTCCAAATAAATAGACCTAAAAGCTTTCCTCATTATAGTTTTTGTTTTGACTGTAAATAATTTTCCAACTCCTGTTAGACCATGGAAGCGACTGTTGTAATAATTTTTCACGGCAACTATATATGAATATACGCACATGGTTTTCTTTCTAAAGCGAACTACTATCACATTTTGGTAAATCGCGATTTATGGGGACGTGACAATGATACATCTTATGAGAATTAAATATGTAGATGTGAAATGAAATATTCATATTAGAATTAAAACATGCTGCATATGAAGAAAATTTACAATCACTCTTGTTACCGTATGTGTAATAAGTCGGATCAGGACAGGTGATCTTGACCGAGGTGTGAGCCGAGACGACCAAATCGAGGAAAACGATCTGAAGTGCGCTTAGCCGACGTGAGATGAGTCTTTCGAGCTCCTGATCTGATCTGCAAAGCTCGCCGAGAGGCCTCGGCGGGAAGATACTCTGACGCTCTTGTTAGCTTGGCGATGCCATGCGGAGCTGGCCACATGGGCTGACAAAGCAACGTGGCAACACGCGTGTCTTCGACGAAGAAATTCCAGACAACAGCTTCATCTCGGCCCACCGGAGTGGTCCGACATGAACCTGAGGGGCCAATGATGTGGGAGTCCCCCACAGGTCGGCTGAGTCCTCAGCTCAGCTGACCTCGCAGAGTGCCTATATCGACGTTCTTATGTGGCTTGGGTTGGACGATGGCGTCGTCTAGGTTGACGAATTAGGTCGACTAGGCCGACCTTCTTATTTCCCTTGAGCCGACAAGATAAGCTCGGCCAAGGATGATGATTACCCGACTCGGACATAACCGACCTGAAGTTCGATGTGTCCGCGGGATTTCCAGAGTGTGGCTCGCGTAACGGCCAGAGCAGTAGCTAACAATGGCCGAGGATCGTGCGTCGATAATTACGGCCATTAAGACCACAATTTGGATGATCTGGCATGCCGATTATGACCACGATCCGGCGACAATCACAGAGATCTCCAGCGAGATTCGCGGGGTTGTCTAACCATTTCACGGGCATGCTAACCCTATAAAAGAGGCAAACATTCCACAGACGTAGGTACGCTGTTCTAATACACAAGCTAGACCATTCTGCTTAGCTAGCTACTGACTAGAGCGTTGGAGTGTCTCCCCGCCGAGGCCTCTCGGCGAGCTTTGCAGGTCAGGTCGGGAGCTCGGAACACGCATCTCACGTTGGCTAAGGGCACTTCAGATCATTTTCCTTAGCTTGGTCATCTTGGCTCATACCTCGGTCAAGATCACCTCGGCCTGAGCCGACCTATGTTACGCATACGGTAACAATTTTATTTCATCATGTGGGTCTGTTAGATGATTTATCTATTTTCTCCAAAAGTCTTGCGGTGTCGAATTATTTAATTAGTTGTAGAAGCGTAAGCTGATTAAGCATTTGGTGCAATTCTTAAATATGCAGCAAGTATTATTCATTTGAGAAAAGGTAGAGCCATGATAACAGGGCCCTGATCTTTTTAGTACTCCCACTGCAGGCACACCAACAACCTTTGATAGTTTTTGCAGGGTAAAGTCTCATTGCAACATCGACAATAGCAATTGCTAGCCTTGCGAGAGACGAGGGAACTTCCTAAAGGATACCGAGGAGGTGGTTGTATACATATTTCATCGAATCACTTTGGTTTATTATGGCTCCACTTCTTGTTGCTCTTTCTTCACGTGTCATTTGATGCTTCAGAGACGACCGAGCGCTAACCTATGTCCAGATGTCTTTTGCTCGAAAAATAGGATCCTCAGATCGCTATCAACTCTCCTCAGCAAAGCTCTATTAGTCGAGCAACTAGATGCTTTTGCAAGACCCGTGTAGCTGCTTCTGACAATTACACCATTTTTGCCTTTCTCGGGTCTCTTAACCCTTGGTAACGGGACTCCAACGAAGCACCTCCCCGTGTTCTGATCGAACAGCTAACACGCCATGTCTTCATCTTATTAAGGGACTCAATTTTATCGGGACTTTAACTACGTACCACCCTCTGCGGGTCAGTTACAACCTACATACGAGCCAACTGCCTAGGCTTTCACCTATATTGTAACGTCGTGCATTTTTCGGATCCTTGTGGATCCTGTGTTCAGCACTTGTGAGGCCAATGTGTGGCAATTATGGCTTGTGTTCGGTGTTTGCATGTGTTTTTGGGGCTTATTGGGCCGACAATTTGGGCCCGTAGCACCCTGGAGTTCTCTGTCTGTGAACAAGACAGAGGGGGTCGTTGCGTTCTAAACACGACCGCCCTGCCCGTCGCATTCTGATAACCGCCAGGGATCGGCGAACGTCTGCATGTGCGCCGCGTGTTGAGCAGATGATCCTATTTTTGAGTTTGCATACAATAATAGTTGTGATGATTACCTACCCTTGATTGAGTTTGCATACAATAATAGTTACCATACAAGTATTGGAATGGCACCATATGAGGCATTATATGGTAGACCCTATAGATCACCCCTCTGTTGGGCAGAAGTAAGAGAAAAGAGTCTCATCGGGCCAGAATTAATACAGAATTGCTCAAGAAGATTAAATTAATTAGGAAGAGATTACTAATAGCTCAAGACAGACAGAAAAGTATGCTGATAGGAGAAGAAGGCCACTGGAGTTTAACATAGGTGATCATGTATTTCTAAAGATCTCTCCAACTAAAGGTATCATGAGATTTGGTAAGAAAGGAAAACTCAGTCCAAGATATGTAGGGCCTTTTGAAATATTGCAGAGAATAGGAGAAGTAGCATATCAGTTAGCTCTACCGCCCTCTTGGTCACATATTCATAATGTATTTCACATATCTATGTTAAGGAAATACATAATGGATCCTTCTCATATAACCAATTATGAAGATGTGGAAATACAATCAGATTTAACCGTGCAAGAGGAACTAGTGAAAATATTGGACTGAAAAGAATGAGTTCTCAAAACAAAGCAGTTTCTATGGTAAAGATATTATGGAGAAATGCACTCGTGGAGGAAGAAACGTGAGAATTAGAGCGAGAAATGAAAGAAAAGTATCCACAACTATTCGGTAAGTAAATTTTACCAATTTCGAGGATGAAATTTATTTTAACAGGGGGAGAAATGTAATACCCTCGAATTTTAAATATCGTGATTTACTTATAAATTCATGTTTATGTAAACTAATTAGAATTATATTGAGATATTTAGGATTTAGGATGTGTTTAAGACACTTTATCATACCCAGGTATCACTTTCGATCGTGCGCACCCCGACAGGGCGACACCGGAAAGCTGTAACGAAAATAAAATCTGAGAATACCATAATTTTTAGAAAAATGTGGTGATATCAAATATGTAATTATCCGGAATTTTTGACGACCGGATTTTGAGATTTAGCCGACGTAACTATTTTAGGGTGATTTTTTCACCTACTATAAAATAAATTCTAAAAATTAAACTAAAATCACCATAATTTGTAAAATCATCACATTAGACTATGGTTGAAATTTCAACACAAACGGACGTCGTTTGAACACCTTTACATAGGGATTATTAGGCCGGCTTAATTAAGGGTCATTTACGGTGACCAATTTCTGGGTTTTTCCTGGGAGCTTACGTGTGAGGCCTTGAGAAGGCCAGCACACATTAGGATAAGGTTAAAACCATGGGTAACTATGTGTAAACCATAGGAGACCTGCATGAGCTACGTGTTGGGGTGAAAACCAAAGGGTTTTTACCATGACACCTCATGGTCGACGTGCCCTCTGCATGAGGAGTTATGTGGTCTATAAAAGCTACTCCCCTCCCTTCGCACACACCTTTCTACACCCTTTGTACTTGCCCCTGTTCTTGTCTTCCCTACTTCTTGCTGCTAGAAGTGCTGTTGGAGGAGCTGCTGGAGTTCCTGGCTTCAAAGCTTCTGCAACTATTTCGGTTTCTGCTCTTGCTGCAGCTATAGCTACTTCTACCTTGAAGTCAACTTGCTTTTGAAGCTACTGCCGTTGCTAGCAAGTTATTTACTTTGGGAAGGAGTTTTCATTTACTGGGTTAGGCTCTTTCATCAAGATCACGTGGAAGTTCACTTGTTTAGCAAGGTAGGATTCATCTCCCTCTAATTCAATTCTGTCCTCTACACATGACAAGGAGTTTGTTGATAAGTAGACAAGATGCTATACCTGAAGTTTTTCTGTTTTTCTTCCAGTTATGGTAGACACATTCTAGTTGGAAGAAGAATACTTTTGTTCTACTCTAAAACTGATTCCTATCTTCTTCTCCCATCCTTGATCTTTATACATGATGATAGAGTTTATTGGAAGTCGTAGTACCTTCAGAACAGTATGATTATTTCCGTTCAGATGCTCGGTACTTCATACCTTGATTTAGATCCATGAAATCCTTTGAGATTTAATGTCCATCTTGCAGGAATCTTCCAACCAATTATTGCTATCAAGGTTATACTTTCAGCACTACGCCATGTTTAGCTTTTAGCTAGGCAAGTTTGAATTGCAAACCTCCTATTTCACCTTGCTTGTTTAGCTTACAAATCACTGTGAAAACTACAATTAGATTCTTCTATTTGATATAAATCATGCCTTGGTCCATAGGTTCCATGATTAGAGTTTTTAGGATGAACTTTAAGTCATTTCTGAAATAAAAACCAACGGCTGTCGACAAGGAGAAGTTACCTGTCGACAGACTTCACTTTCACAGAACTGTGAACTACTGGAACAGCAGTAGCTGTTGACAGCCAGCCCATTGCTGTCGACAGGTACTGTCTCAGACCAGCAAACCCAGTTCTGGAAGCCTCTATCTGTCAACAGCCACCTCCTGGCTGTCGACGCATGTTGTCCTGAACTGAATTTCAGCAATCTTTCTTGTACCAATCCTTGTCAAAACTTCAACCTATTAGCATAGCAAGCTACCCACTTATTTACCTTGGTATTTACTGTCATACTACGACAAAGTTTACCCACATTATGTACCTTAACCTCCCTTGGATTATTCTTAAAGTTGTCAATTACAAATAGTACTCTGATTGAGTCTATTCTCCCGTATTCGGTAACTGAGTCTATAAAACCTGATCACCTGATAGTTCATATGTTTGAACACTTTATGAGATGTGAATAATTTGTGATGACAATTGTGGATCTTCATCTTCTTGGGTTCTTATGTGATTTCAATCTTCCGAAGTTAATGGCTTTGAGTCATAACCCTGTCTCAACCAATTGTCTTTCTTATATTATTGAACTCAGAGCAACTTTGTCACCAATATATCTGTAATAATTCTCAATCAAAACTACCTTTGGATTTCCAATCTCTGTTATGCTCATGAAAAGAAATTTATGATATGAAGACAGTGTTCTCTTCAAAAGAGGGTTTAGGATCACTTGTGGTAGCACCAACCACTTGTGATCAGCTGAGGGCGACAGTTTGTAGGTAAATCCAAGTCAATGGACTGACGATGGTGGGTAATAAACCCC
Source organism: Colocasia esculenta (assembly GCA_014218235.1). Classification (NCBI taxonomy): domain Eukaryota; kingdom Viridiplantae; phylum Streptophyta; class Magnoliopsida; order Alismatales; family Araceae; genus Colocasia; species Colocasia esculenta. The sequence continues at coordinate 103,831,424 of CM024765.1, read as the reverse complement.
GTTCTTGCGCAATGAACAAGATCTAAGGTGCTGAAATCGCCTAGGCACTGAGGATATATATTTATGTCTATTTAGTAACCTCTTGAGAGCAGTGATGCCTATCGAATTTGTTTCCAACTCAAGTTATGATCTGAAATTTGAAAGACAAATATGACTATTATTCTGTGATTTGTTTGGGCTCATTATGAATTCAATTTGAGTATATGTTTCTGTTAAGTATGAAATTCATGAGCAAATGTGTTTTTGATCCATATATGCTTACTTTCACCTACTGAGTCCTTCCGACTCATGCCCTTGTTTCCTCCAACCTTTTCAGATTGAAGGTGTGTATAATCTCAGCTACACATGAATCCCAATTCCGCTGCGAACGATAAAGAGATGAAGAAGAATAACATAGTTTTAGTAGTTTCTTTTAGTTGATGATGTATTAAATTAGAGAGAGAAACTTAGCTCTTGTAAATAATGAGTATTAGTACTTTGTTACCTTGTGAAGTATAATATGTTCAAAGACGCCTTTGGGGAATGGTTTGCTAATGTTGAGCATTACACGGACTTGTCTTCCCATAACGAAAATTGTCAGCGTAACCCCTCTTTCGATCAAAGATTATATGAGTGTTATATGTATGTGTGTGTGAAGTCGGAGGAGGGTGTTACATATAGCAGTTCCGACTATTTTCTGACCTCTACAAATACTTAATGGTCATAATAAAAGTCGGGGAAGTGTATGCAGTAAGGGAGAAAAGGTAAGCATTTCGTTTGACCATGGACTTTCAGCTATTAAAATGCTCTCAATTTGCACCCACTTCTGATTATCTCACACACGAAGCGAATCATAACCCATTCTAAAACAAGTACAACAACTATGTTATTTTGGTGGAAGGTTAAGTTATCTATGATTAGTTTAACCATGGGTCTATTAACCCAAAAAGTAGCACACTTCATTTTGTCAAAATTTTTGAGGTAGAAATGAGGTGGAAAAATGATCCCTTCCTCTTAAATCTAACTATTTTAATTGAAAATTATTATTTTTATATATTTCACGAGATATATAAATAGTACAATGTTAAAATATTAATTTACCATTTTTTAAAAAAAAATTTGCCAAAAAAAAGTTAACCCAAGTTAACATTGGCTATCCCATCTCAAGAGATAAGGTAGACTTATCCAAAGATAACCCAGGATAATCAGAGGTACCCCTCGATAAAGTTCCTTCCCTCCCCAAATCCTGTGGAGGGAGTTTCCCATGAGTACCCTCTTCCAAATCGGCCCAATAATACTCTAATAGTAGTAATAATAGCAGCAACAACAATAACAACAATAATAATGAAATAACTCGCTTCTCCATGCCTCACCCATGTACATGCATGTAGCATGCATTACTCCTCACTACTTGATAAGTTGGTCAATTTTAGGTAAGAGATGAGTCGGTTGAAGGTGTGAATGGAGGGTTTGAATATCGAGAACTTTCCTGTCTGAGGATCTCTCTAAACTTTTCTAGAGAGAGAAGCTCCCAGAAATCCCCTCTCTCGTGCGAGCGAGAGGTTGCCTCATTGCCCTTGGCGATGGATCTTTGCGGAGGTGGTTCACTCCTCCGGCTTCCTGTCACCGGTCTTCTCCGGCGGAACTGTCGTCGGCTTCTTCGGCGGGCTTATGCCGGACATCACCGACAATTTTGGTCACCATTGCGCGTGCGTCGTCGTCGATCTCGGTGGAGTCATTGTCGACGCTCTGGCTCATCTCCTTCAGGGAGTGTCTTCTGGGGGGGGGGGGGGGGAGCACTGTCGAGTGGCTCTCCCCCCACCGGTCCTTTCTTCTTTCTTCCATGCATACTCCATTCTGGTGCCCTAGATCGTGACCTTTGGATCTTCCTTCTCTGCCCATTTTTGGTCACACCTCCCTTCTCCTTTCCCTTGCATGGTTTCGACCGCCTTTTCCCTCCTACTTTGTCCACCTTTTTTTGTTTCCCAACAACCCCCCTTCTGCCATCTTCTCCTTCCCATGTTTTGCAACCCTCTCTCTTGATACCCGCTTATACACTCCACAACCTATCATTTGCCCTACGCCATCGCTTCCCGCATATTAGTGCCACATCCCTCCCATTCCGCACTCTCCTCCCCCCTCCCCCGTGTGTTCCCACCCGGTCATCGCCAATGCTCCTTTTCACTTCGTCTCCTTTTCGTCGCCAACCCCTTTTCATCCTTTCTTCTGTGCTTTATTGTTCTGCTTCTTCCCAATCCTTCCCTTCACCTATTTCAGTTTGTTGTTCTGTGTTTAGTTAGTGAAGAGACGTGATTTAAGTGTGCCTCCAAAGAGGTATTGTCCCCATGCTTGGGGTTTTGTCCTTTAAAAGGGCCCTCTTGGGAGAAGAGGTGAGGCTCTTACTGATAAGCACACACTTGTTCTCATTATCTTTCAATGTGGGACTAAAGAATACCTCTACACAGCCCGCCCTGGTGAGGATAAGGGTGTGCGGGTCTCATGAAGATGAGACGCTCGGGTAGGACGCATGGCCTCTCGTTCGTTCCTAAGACGACGCCAATGAAGAGACATGATTTAAGTGTGCCTCCCAAGAGGTATTGTCCCCATGCTTAGGGTTTTGTCCTTTAAAAGGCCCCTCATGGGAGAAGAGGTGAGACTCTTGCTGATAAGCACACACTTGTTATCACTATCTTTCAATGTGGGACTAAAGAATATCTCTACACAGCCCTCCCAGTAAGGATAAGGGTGTGCGGGTCTTATGAAGATGAGACGCTCGGGTAAGGCGCATGGCCTCTCTTTCAATGTAGGACTAAAGAATACCTCTACACAGCCCCCCGGTGAGGATAAGGGTGTGCGGGTCTCATGAAGATGAGACGCTCGGGTAGGGCGCATGGCCTCCCGTTCGTTCCCACAGACTGCGCCAATGAAGAGACGTGATTTAAGTGTGCCTCCTAAGAAGTATTGTCTCCATGTTTGGGGTTTTGTCCTTTAAAAAGGCCCTCTTAGGAGAAGATGTGAGGCTCTTGCTGATAAGCACACACTTGTTCTCACTATCTTTCAATGTGGGACTAAAGAATACCTCTACACATCCCCCCCAGTGAGGATAAGGGTGTGCGGGTCTCATGAAGATGAGATGCTTGGGTAGGGCGCATGGCCTCTCGTTTGTTCCCACAGACGGCGCCAATGAAGAGACGTGATTTAAGTATGCCTCCCAAGAGGTATTGTCCCCATGCTTGGGATTTTGTCCTTTAAAATGGCCCTCTTAGGAGAAGAGGTGAGGCTCTTGCTAATAAACACACACTTGTTCTCACTATCTTTCAATGTGGGACTAAAAATAACTCTACACAGCCCCCTGTAATCATGGGGAATGTGCACCCCAAAGACACGTAACAGGATATTAAATCTAATAATATGGAAATAAGGAATGTGATCGCCACCTAAATAGTTGCCATAAATAAGAATTAAGTAAGCTAACTATGCTAGGAACAGGAAAGAGGACAGTGGACTTACTGAGATCGCGACGGGTGACCCCGTCGCGATGGGCCTGTTATCGCGACGCTCGTACAGGGCGCGTCTATGCTGTCGCGTCGCCCTCCTCTGCCGCGTCCTCTGCAGTGCGGGAGAATGATGGTTGGGACCTTCTTCCTGCCCTCCGGCCGGCCAGAGGACAAGAGCCGCTCGTGGATCTTCGCTTGGGTGCCTGCCAAAACAACGAAAACAAGAAATAAAATCCTGTTAGACTATGTTAAGTGTAGTAGCTATTCTTAAATGAAAGGGAGATGTGGAGCATGGAGGGAACGGACCTGGGGGGTGGTTTTTAAACCCCTTAGGTAGTAGGAAAATGTGGGGAGGAATATGCATGCAGAGAAATCATGGAAGAGGAGAAGGAGGAATCCTAACTCATGTATACATGTGTAAAACATGGAAAAGAAAGTAAAAATCAAAACTAAACAAATACTACCCAGTTTGATGTGATTCTAGTTGGAGGTTGGAGAGGAGGATGTCGTGAACAACTTTCATGAAGACATCTTGAAGAGATCTGGCCTGGTTTGGGCTGTGGAAGAGACGATAATCCTGCATGTGCAGATCTCGATATGAGAGAGAAAGTGAAGAATAATCTGCTGTAACGTTTCGCACAAGCCACCAATCGACGTGATTCCACTTCGAGGTTGAAGAGGGCTTTGTGGGGAGTAACTTTGATGAAGAAACCTCGAAGAGATCTGGCCTGGTTCGATCTCCACAAGACGTGCAAGCATTTCTGGTCCTGGAGGCGATATGAGAGAGAAAGAGGAGAGAGAAAGGAGGAAAACGGGAAGAATAGCTTCTCCTCTGCCTTGGGGACGATGGGACCTCGTGGGTAGAGCCTCCAGGGACCTCTCCTCGTAGTGGTAGCCTTTCTCTATCCCCTAGAGAGTCCTAGGATGTGTTCAAGTGAGAGATAGAGTCTAATCCCGAGTTAGAGAGAGAGTCCAAGTTGGAGGAGAGTTTGAGAGTCTATCTAGAGTTTGGATGGACTTGGGGGCTCCCTAGGGATGAGGATAGGAGGTTTGGGTCGTAATCCAACTCAAAGAGACTTTAGATAGGCTCTAGAATGGAAGGAGATGTCGAAAATCACGTAAAAACGTGTTTACGTGCATGGCGCTGTCGCGACGGGTCGTGGGGCCGCGTTCTTGTCGCGTCCATGCACCAGGTCGCGTCACTAGGGGCAGTGCGCGCAGTGTCCACAAAACGGGTCATAACTCTCTCCACAGATATCGGATTGATGCGCCGTTTATTGCCTTGGATTCTAAACTCAGAAGGCTACAAAATGATAGCATGATATGTCAGATTTGGATTAGAAATGAGGAAGTTATGAGCTCTCAAAGTGAAGGTATGTTCACAGGATTGGGCAGATTGCACAGTTTTGATGTTTCAAGTGGATCTTGGCCATGGGCTTAAGAATGAACTTGAAATTGAGGGTGAATGGGCTCATGATGGGCCATGGGAGGACTCCAAAGTGATGACCAATTTGGGACATCAATGATATGGACAAGAAATGTGCTCAACTTATAGGCCGAAAACGGGTGTCTACAGATTGCCCCTCCTTGATGCCCGCTTTGCAAGGGAGCGAAGCGGAAAGAGAGCGAAGTGTAATGAAATGGAATGGAGCGAGGATGAAGAAAAGTGGACTGAAAAGTGGGCTTCAAGGTAAAAGAGACACCCGTCACAACCAATAAGCGATAGAAATTCTCAGGAAGACTCCGAACTAACCACAAGGAAGGGCGAGCACAGACGGCTCCTGTCTGGAACGACAAAAAGGAAAGCAAAAAGAAGGATGATCTACCTCTTGATTAAGAGGTACCCTAGCCGATTGGCCTGCAGGTTTCATCTTGGGAGGACATGTGCGTGCCAGGCGGGTCACGATGACGCAAGGCCTGGGAGCGGTTCGCAACCAAGATGGATCATGGGGAATATTTAAGTTGATTTGGATGAATGGAGGGAGTAAATTCCAGACAGGAGTCGTACTGGCCAACTAGACCAAGGGACTAGTTCAAAGAAGACCTTCAAATTGTGAGTGGAATATGATTTCTTGTTCAAGAAACTTAAGCTTGATTGACCATCACCAGGGAAACAACCTTTGACAAATCATGAGGCATGAAGCTCAAAGTCCTACATGATGCATACTGGGCTAAAAATAAAAGAAATCATCAAATCAATATGCAAATAAGAGAAAATAGAAAATACTCAAGGATAATATTGTTAAGATGAATAAGAACGGGTCAAAAGACTACCTGCAACCGCAGTGTAGGCCTGAATCTATCGTCCCCGTACTTACTTAACTTAACGGTCTATCCAACGATTAGCAATGTGCACCTAGATCATCACTGTTTTTATTGAAGGGGAACTCAGATCCCAAAACACATTGAAAACCAGCCGGTCCTTGAGATAATATAGTAGCATAAGTACTATATAGTAATGCAAGGGAGAAGGGATATGGATACTTACCAGAACTTACCTGTAGAGCGTAGAACTCGCCATTTTTTTGGATTTTGCTTTTTTCTATTTTTTTTTTTTTTTTTGTGTGTAAATGAAGTAATAAACAAAGCACTAAACAAGCTAACAACAACAAGCATAAACAACTCAGTCATCCACATGATTGAAACAAAACACTGAAGAATCGCCAGGTTCACACATAGAGAGTCCTCTCATAGAGCCATTGATGGAGAATATGTATGGGACTTGGGAAGGACTTGGTGGGATAATGTGTTTGAAATTCAAATCATGGGTGAGACTGAGGAGGAGAGACAGATCGTAAAGATGATGTGAGCAAGACTCAGACAAACGTAATGAAAAAATGTAGAGATCTGAGCGAGCAATGCTTGGGAGTCAATGTACCTGCACACTTAGCATGTATGATTAGATCTGCTCATTTTTGTTATTTTTAGTTTGAAAGCATCTAATTTTTTTGGAGTTTTGAAATTATATGATTTTTTTGGTTTTTTTGAAAATATTTTTTTTTTTTTTTTTTTTTGGAAATATTTGATTTTTTTTGGAAATTTTGATTTTTTTTATTTTTGGCAATATTGTGTGTTTTTTTTTGGATTTTTAGAAATATTTGATTTTTTTTTGGATTTTTGGCAATATTTGATTTTTTTTAGATTTTGAATAACGCCTAAAGCCGACGCTAGCCCTTCCTAAAAAGACACATGAGACGGAAGGTACTCACCCTTGCTACTACAGCACTAAAGTAAGATCAAACTACTGGCAAAGGGTCCCCATTCATTCCCCTTCATTAAAGACCACCAAAAGGTCGGATGTGCATTAAGACGGCGGCGTCCTGTAGATGGTTGCCTCTAGCTTGCGGTGCCACTACAAAGGCCATACCCGGGAGACGACCCAGCCTTATAGAGAGAAAGAGAAGAAAGTTTAGTGATAAGTCTAGTGCAAGCCTTAAAGGACAAGTTAGGCTTAGCTTCCTTCCACGGCATACCTCTTAGAGGTTCAATCTGTTGAGGAGGGACTTTTGGTCACTTTATTGTGCCTGTTTCTTGTTTGGGACATGCGTACGACCGGGCTCAAGGGCGTCCCGCGGGGAACTGTACTGCCACTCTTTGCCATGCCCCTACTCCTCAATTTTTGTTTATTTGTCCTTCTTCTCTTTTTTCTTTCAATTTTCTTTTCTTTTGCAGGCTTGATTGACCACCCCTATTTGAGATTTCCTCTCATCGAGATGTGATTGGGTTAGTTGCCTTGCCCAAATAGCCCTTTTACCCCTGCACTTCGACCGAGTAAAGAGGAGAACAACTTTTGCACCTCCTAAGTATGGCCTAAGTAGCAACGGTGTTTGCTAGAGGAACCGACCAAGGTTGCCATGTGAGTGTGTGATGATCCTTGCTTAAAGTTACCTTCAACGATAGGGGAAGGAATGTTGAACCCCTAACACGGAGTAATCTCTAGCTTGAGTGCTGCAGAAGCAAAATAAACATAAGACTGACTCGACCACTCTTGCTGTGAACTGAGATGACTCTCTTTGATGTTTGGCGTTTAAAGAAATATTTACATGGTTATTTGGTGCGCAATGCGACCCCTTTATTGAAAGAACGACCTGCATTAGTCTTTGAACTTTGATTTTGGTTGATTTTAATTAGCTCATTTGCAGGAAACTGTGAAAAGTAGGGGTCAGCAAGAATTGGAGCCAACTCAACACAAACAAGAGGGAGACATGACGCTACATGAAGATGAGGGATAGAACCCTCAAACAAGAAGGATTTACAAAGGAGGAGAAAAATGTTAGTGAGGACTGAAACCTCGGGAACAGTGAGAGAAAGGGTCGGGACCCCAAATAAGTAGTGAGGGAGGAATCGGGTTGGACCCGTGAGCAGGAGGGGTTGGAGGAAGGAACTGTAGGATAGAGGGTGGAGGATCTGGAGGATCAGAAGGGGAAGTGGAAGGAGGGGAATCAGATGCCCCTGGGGAGTGCGGACCTGACCTATAATTAGGAGGCTCTGGTGGAAGAGGAAAAGGGGAATCCTGAGCACTAGAAGAAAGTCAGGTGACCCAGGTGGATATGGAGAGAAAACCTGGGAACCCCGAGGGTGATCGGGTGGCTCGGGAGGAAGAGATAAGTGAGGGTCCAAAGACCCTAAAGGAGTAGGAGGGGAATAATGCGGCACCAGTCCAGAATTGGGAGATCGGGCGCCTCCTTTGGGAACCAGATTGACCAAAATGAGTAGTATTGAAAGATCAAGGTCAGGAGATGACAAGATAGTAAGATTGATATTTTTCTTGAAGACTTTCAATCTTGATCTCAGCCTCCTTGCTTCTTGGCAGATCTCTTCTTGTGACGCCACAGCTTCTTTGCTCTCATAGACAGATATGACGGTTTCACCTTGACATGTCTTCTTAAATAGCGGGACCAGGCAGCAGATGGCCTCGCTCTTCTCTGCAGCCACACGGCTCTCTCATCAATTATGGTTGTCATGACTGCCGCGTGTGCACTTGCCCCTTGGCTATCATTTTCATATTCAACCTTTATAGATACCCATGGGGGAATGCCATAAATTGGCCTCTTCATTAGGAAGGATTCCTCTGACAGGTAGATAGTGCAGACCCATGGGAACTTGATACGCAGCACCATAAGCTTGAGACTGGCATTTTGCCCTGACAATCGGCATGAAGACCAACTCCCTTGACAGTTGAAGAGGGGAGGCTTCTGGGAGTGTGATGGGTGGCACTAGCACGGCCACTGTTAGGATCGGATATTCGGTTATGGCAAAGCTAGAAGGGGGGGTTGAATAGATTTGCAGCGGAAACTGCAAGCAATTGACTTCGGATTAAAAGATCTACTCAATTAAAACCCCTTTGATCTGATGCAATGTGTGTGAGCAAACTAACAGTTAGTGTGTAGACGAACCCCTATGCATGCATCTAGCGCAATACATGCAAACCATAAGTCAAACCACAGTGCACAGGGATTTTTTAGGTGGTTCGGAGATCACACCACGTGACTCCTACGTCCACCCCCCACACAGTGAGGACACACTACTCAAGAACTGAGTACAACACACACGAGCACACCGGCTCAACCACACACACACGCTAGATCAAGATCAAAGGTCATCCTTCCCAACACACCACCACACGTTGTCTGATGCAAACACGCAATCAGAACAACAATCCACACTTCCACAACATCCACGTACTGATCTCAAATCAGTGCACACACACAGATATATGAAAGTAGTGAAAGGAGAAAGAGTTTAGAGATGAAGAATCAAATCCCGATGTAGATCTCTTCTCGTTGGTCGTCCAGAAAACTCCAAGCTTCGTCTTGACAAGTATCAGTTGATGGAGAAGCTTGAACCACGGACGAACCGGCTTCAACTCCGCTTGGAAGGTTGTTCTTCTTTGTTCTGGGCAGAGAGATGAAGCAGGGCAGCAGGAAGAAAGCCTTGATCTTGACCTTTGCTTAGGGTTTTGGTATGGTGGCTCCTTGCTGCGAAAATAGCCTCATATGATCCTTATATAATGATGTCCAAGCATAGAGAGTCGTGCTAAAAGGAAACACCCAAATATAGATCATATCCTGGCCATTAGATCTTCCCAAACTCCGTCTGTCGACAGCCGACTTGCTGCTGTCGACAGATGCTGACAGTTTTCAAGAACCGAAGACTGGGCTTTCTGGAAATAGATTTCTGAGTGTATCTGTCGACAGGCGAAAATCATCTGTCGACAGATGCATCAGATGCACTATTCATCTGTTGAAATGCAATGTCATCTGTTGACAGGTGCACTATTTCAGCAACTTGTCTTGTTCTTTGCACTTGGATTTTGGGCTTTGTCTTGCATGGAATCTCACCTACATTAAAAGACATAATTAGTGAGATATAATGAACCATATAAAACTGTGTTTCATTTGCATCCAATTGTCATTCTCATCATGTGTTCACACATTCATAACACAACAATTTTGTCTTGTTCATGAAATGTTCATCATCAAAACAAACATACCATTTGTGAACATTTCACATAACATCAATTAGTATTGCTCATCATCAAAACATTTAAGCACTTGTTGTAACCCAACATTCTCCAATATGAAACCCTAACATTCTCCCCTTTTGATGATGACAAAAATTTCAATTATGTACAATTGATGTTTCTCCCCCTTTGGCAACATTCAAAAGATAATGGGTGCACACAAGTAAAAGAATGAAGCAAAGAATTGTGTGACCACATAACTGAATTGTGAAAGAATTGAGTGGGGAATGAGTGTTCAAATGAGATTGCAGGTTGAGAATAGTTGATACCCACTACAAAAATGTCATAACACTAGTATTAAGACACATAAAAATTCTACAATGGTTAAGAGATAATACTCCGGAATCTCAAGTTATAACATTAGAATACATCGTTCAAAAACATATGAAAATAAGATAACCCTTTTGAATAAAACCATTGAAGAAATCATATACCTTAGTGGGTGATGTTCAGTTGGTAAATGAAGGCAATGTCTACATGAACAATTGACAATAGACAACCTATTGCCCTTGATTTAAATCTTGGAGGCTCCACTCTATTTCTTGCATTTGAACAATTTAGGGGTAATTAGGATCACTTTTACCTTTTGACGTGAAGGTAGACATTTGGGATGCCCGTCCCCCAGTTACTCAGTTGAGTGACCATCATACCATTATGCAGAGATAATGAAAGGACTTTTGACGCGAAGACAGACATTTGTGATGCCCGTGTCCCGGTTACTCTGATACTCATCATTGCTCTGCCTTTGTCCCAATTCACATTTTGTTTTTTTTTTAATTTTTGACTTTAGAAATAGGTAGTTTTCTCTTTTTTTTTTTTTTTTTTAAGTTGGAAAATCAAGTTCAAAAGGTTTATTAAGGTCAAAGGCCAATGCAAAGACATTAAGTCAAAAAACCTTCTTACTTGTCAATCCATATAGGAACATAATCATCCACAAGGGAGTTATTCAAGTGAGTTAGGTTAAACATTAGATTTGTTCAATGTTTTCTAGATGATACACCTAGACTCAATCTCAAAAATTATTTCAAATCATTGCGATTAACCATATGACTTTGATACTATGTGAGGATGAAAGGTTATAATGAATATTTATACCCAATTCTCCCCTTGCATCAATGATATGAACATACTCATGAAGAAATTATGAAGAAGGATGAAGAATTTACAGAAATGTGTATCTGTCGATAGCAAGGGAGTGTCTGTCGACAGATGCACTCAGACAGAGCAGTTGGGGTTCGGGAATCCGAAATCAGAATTGAGTAAAGCTGTCGACAGAAGGACTTTTGTCTGTCGACAGAAGCACACAGAGTCCAATTTCTTGGTTCTGTGGGCCATATCTGTCGACAAGCTGTTTGGGGCTGTCGACAGGGGCTTTGAAACTTCAGTTTTAAGGCTTGAATTGAGAGTGATTGAACCATAAGATTGAGGGATAAGTACACATTGAATATGAAGGTATCCCTTATGAATTTCACTCACCTAGCCTTAAACTTACTCCCCCATAATGGGTGCATGTGATGAGATAACATTCAAGCATTCAATCATGATTTAGACATTCATCACAAGCATTGCACACAAATTTCATGAGCATTCATGAGCATTTTCAAACTTACTCCCCCATAACATATGCATAGAAAATGTATCAAGCAATTCACACGTTATTAGCACACAACTAGCCTATGATTACATGACTTTTGGTACTTGGCGGAGTTATTTTACTCACGCATAATGATAGTTTCCAAACAAGCATAACTTGTTTTCCACATGTCATCATTTGATATACCAAGAGGTCATGTGCACAGTTATGCAAGCAAGATGGCATGATTCCAATTGCTAAGAGCATTGTCATGTGGGGTAGCATTAAGACACATTTTGCATTGCTCAGATAAAGGTAAGAATCCATTTCAATTTCAGCAGTTCATATATGAAGTGATAGGGAGATTTTACCTGAACAGTCTTCAATCATAGTAAAAACAGTTTACCTTTGTTCTCCATCATTTTCTTGCCTTGCACAGCCAATGTCATGAATCCATTTCTAATTTTTGGGTGCAAGACATCTCAGCTTGTTGATCAAGCTTGTTTTGGGACCCACACTTGCTTGGGTCCTCTGCAACGACATTAATTTTAGGATATAACAAGATTTCAAAATCCAAAGTGATTTGATTTTTGATTTCTGTTTTTTTGTGCAGTTTTCCTGTTCATAGATACATGAAATTTCTGATCTTTATGACATGTTTATCCTTGTGTGTATGAAACATGGATTATTATGGAGCCTTGAAGCATGCACAACATCATGATTTTTATGAGAGTGTTGATTTTTCTTCCAGCAAATTTAGCAAGATGACCAAGTTTATTGCATTTGTAGCCAACAGGTTGAGCATTTACCTGGAGCTTACCATAGTGTGATTGCATTTGCGGAATCTCTGAGATCCTTTAGAGTACCTTTGATCACCCTGGGTTGAGAAGAAGGAGGTGGTACCTTTGGTATCTCTTGGCATGATGTGGAGTTGGAGATTGCCTTGAAGCTTTTTGAGCTGTTTGGAGGAGTTGAAACCTTGTACAATCCTGCTTTCTTTTTCACTTCCTTTTCGATTTTCAATTGTAACAACATTCTTTCTATTACTGCATTTTTGTTCAAATTTTATTTTGTTTTTGAACTTTTCTTATTTTCACAGAAGCAAGACTTGTGTTTTTCAATTCATTTTGAATCTTCTGTTTTCAGCTTTTAATGCAACAACATTTTTTCTGAAGTCTGAAGCTTGTTTTCAGCATCCAAACCATTTTTTTTATACTCTTTTTCATTTTATTCTTTCATTTCAATTGAGCAATTGTTGTTTCAGATCAACAATTTTATTCTTAGAATTGTTCCATTCGTCATTTAATGGTCTGTCATGATACATGCATTCAATCTTCTTTTTCAAATGATTATTTTCCTCAATCATTGGTTGCATTTCTCTTTTATTTGATGATCATGAGCCATGTTGGAGATTTGTTTGTTCAATTGATCATTATCAAATTTGAGATTCTCATTATGATCAATCAATTTTTCATTTTGATTTTTCAAATCAGAATTTTCAGATTCCACATGATCATGATCTCTTTCAACTTAAAAACTTGATTTCATAGTTTTGACTTCCTTTTCCAATTTTTCATTCTCCATTTTCAATTTTTCATTTTCTTCATAGAATGCTTGAGCATTATCAATTCTCATTTCATTCTTATCCAATTTTTCTTTTAGCTTCTTGTTATGAGTTTTTACCTTCTTAAGTTGATTGGACAAGTGCTCATAGCATTCTATTAACTCATCATAGGAAATATCATCTTCTGAATCAGAATTAGATATTGATGCGTCAAATGGTCTGAATTGGATTTACCTGACCTTTGAGAGTTTCTTGACTTCTCTGACAGATATGATCTTTCAGATTTGTCTGAACTAGGAGACCTCTGGAGCTGCCAAGGCCATGAAGCATTTGTCTTTGACTTTATTTGCAATCTTGCTTGTCTTCTTAAAGGAATCCTGCATTTTATCAACATGGTTATCAAACTCAATAATCATTGGTCTATTTATGATACTCGACAACTCAGACATATTCTTAGTATGTGTAGATGAATAAACCAACAACCAAAGTAATCAGATCAGTTCAGAATCAATTATAAACCCGATCAGAGCAATTAACACACATAACAGATATGCCAAATCACAATCGTTGAACAGAAACCTGCTCTGATACCAATTGTTAGGAATCAGAGCAATTAAGTGCACAAAAATAGATCTGCCAAATCAGTAACCGTAAACAAAGAACCTGCTCTGATACCAATTGTTAGGATCGGATATCGGTTATGGCAAAGCTAGAAGGGGGGGTTGAATAGATTTGCAGCGGAAACTTAAGCAATATGAAAATTACTTCGGATTAAAAGATCTACTCAATTAAAACCCCTTTGATCTGATGCAATGTGGTGTGAGCAAACTAACAGTTAGTGTGTAGACGATCCTATGCATGCATCTAGCGCAATACAGTGCAAACCATAAGTCAAACCACAGTGCACAAGGGATTTTTTAGGTGGTTCGGAGATCACACCACGTGACTCCTACGTCCACCCCCCACACAGTGAGGACACACTACTCAAGAACTGAGTACAACACACACACGAGCACACCGGCTCAACCACACACACACACGCTAGATCAAGTCCACAAAGATCAGATCCTCTAGCCTTGATCTGACCAACACACCACACACGTTGTCTGATGCAAACACGCAATCAGAACAACAATCCACACTTCCACAACATCCACGTACTGATCTCAATCAGTGCACACACAGATATATGAAAGTAGTGAAAGGAGAAGAGTTTAGATGAGAATCAAATCCCGATGTAGATCTCTTCTCGTTGGTCCCATAAACTCCAAGCTCGTCTTGACAAGTATCAGTTGATGGAGAAGCTTGAACCACGGACGAACCGGCTTCAACTCCGCTTGGAAGGTTGTTCTTCTTTGTTCTGGGCAGAGAGATGAAGCAGGGCAGCAGGAAGAAAGCCTTGATCTTGACCTTTGCTTAGGGTTTTGGTATGGTGGCTCCTTGCTGCGAAAATAGCCTCATATGATCCTTATATAATGATGTCCAAGCATAGAGAGTCGTGCTAAAAGGAAACACCCAAATATAGATCATATCCTGGCCATTAGATCTCCCAAAACTCCGTCTGTCGACAGCCGACTTGCTGCTGTCGACAGATGCTGACAGGTTTGCAAGAACCGGAAGACTGGGCTTTCTGGAAATAGATTTCTGAGTGTATCTGTCGACAGGCGAAAATCATCTGTCGACAATGCTCAGATGCACTATTCATCTGTTGACAGATGCAATGTCATCTGTTGACAGGTGCACTATTTCAGCAACTTGTCTTGTTCTTTTGCACTTGGATTTGGGCTTTGTCTTGCATGGAATCTCACCTACATTAAAAGACATAATTAGTGAGATATATGAACATATAAAACATGTGTTTCATTTGCATCCAATTGTCATTCTCATCATGTTTCACACAGTCATAACACAACAATTTTGTCTTGTTCATGAAATGTTCATCATCAAAAAAAACATACCATTGTGAACATTTCACATAACATCAATTAGTATTGCTCATCATCAAAAACATTTAAGCACTTTGTAACCCAACATTCTCCAATATGAACCCAACACAACTGCTAACAGGCTGGGGTAAATTGCAAAGGACTCTTGGCAAAACCTTGAGTGTTCTTGTGACATAGCAATGTGCCCTTGGTCGGGTTGAAACATGGCAAGGAGGGATTGGATGCTTCGGGCAGTGTGACTTCTTGCCCTTGAGTGACAGCTGATTCATGATGGCCTTAGCAGCTGCGTGAGATAGCACGACGTTTGCAGAGAACCCTTCTCTTGACCAGCCATATGCAAAATAACTGAGCGAGGAGTGATGATGGCATTAATGGTAGCATTTCCAGTAAGCAACGTAATGGCTACCGTCCCCGCTTTGGGACCTGGCTGGCACTAGGGCCTGGGAACTCTTTTGACAGTGTTCTTTTGAGGAGATAAAGGCTCATCCTTCCCAAATCCTCCCAAATGTGCCTGAGATAAAGACACAGACCGACATGCGACTGATGTAGTTGTAAGGGTCGAAACCATGACCGGAAACTAGACTACCTTCACTCAGTCTATCTTGCATAGGGGAGTAATTGCAAGGCATGCTGCTGGTGATGCACACCCGCTCCATTGGGATGTGGTGATGGGATGTATGGTGGCTATGGTGGGTTCGTCGGATGCGGAGGGCTTGATGTGAGGTGATCGAATGATGGCAAGAATAGGCTCGTGTGGAGAGAGCTCTTCCTCCAACTCAGAGGCTGAAGTAGCCTTACTCTTGGGAGTAGGAAACTCTTGCTCGGGCTCAGAGGTGAGCGGAGCTTGCTCGAGCTTTGGTGTGGTGGTAATGGCTTGCTCAGGTGCAAGTGGTAGTGGGGTGGAGATGATGGTGAGGGGTAAAGATGGAGGGTTTACAGGAGTGGAGGGGTTAGCGGTTTGCGGCGTTGGTGGAGATGACTGACAGCGCACCGACACAATGGGTCGAGCTAACAGCTTGTCATCAGAGTGCGAGGGTTGGCGGAGGGGGTTGTTGAGGTTGTGACGGAGCAGGTGGTACACTTGGAGGATAAGTAAAGAAGTTCCATCGGCCTTGAACTGGTGGAGATGACGACTGCCTTGATGCTTGCGCTTGCTGTCTTGACTGTGCTGTCGGTTGCTTGGGCGGTTGTTCCGCTGCCTGTGGTGGAGAGGGCTGCTGCCCCTGAACCTGTGCTTTGCTCTTGTCTTGACAATGTAGGATGAGTCTATGCATTCCCAATTTATCTTGTGATCTAGATCATAGATCACATCCCAGAATTTGCAGCAGTTCGCGACTGTATGCCCTGGATGGCGATGATACGGGCAATATTCAGATTGGTCCACTGTCATGTCCCAACTTGGCTTTTCTGGAGGGAGTTGCAATGCATTGATGGACATCAGGGCCGTGAAAACATCAGAGAGGGACTCAGGCAACATATGATAATGGGTTCGCTTTGGGCCAAGTGAATGCCGTGATGGCTGGGTAGTGGATGGTAGGGTGCTGCGGCATGGACGAGGTGGTTGTTCTTGTGGAAGCGGGGCGAGTTGGCTATATGAAGGTGGAGGTGCATGGTGGTTAGTGGAGTGGGTAGGCGTGGGGGTGGATGGTATAAACTGGGCATGGGTTTGGACTCCCTCATAAGTGGGCCCTTGAAATTAAGAATTCGGTTGTTGGGCCTCAAACATGGATGGCATGGGGGAGTCAAAGAGTTGGGTTTTAACAAAGCGAGCACGGCTGATATTGTTCATAGCCAGGATGTGACGGTACATGGGCGTTGCATTAGCAATGATAAGCTTGATTTTCTCCTCTTAGGATGTGCATCTGGACATGCGCGGACATCTGACGCCACCGGTCAGCATAAGTTGCGAATTTTCATCAGGCTTCATCTGCTCAGCCACTAGATCGGCCATTGAATACGCGGGCCCGGCCCGATCTTGATATTGCTGCACGAATCTGGCCTTGACAATTTCAAAATCCTCGGCTCATTGAGAAGCAGGGAGTAAAACCACTCCAGAGGGGCCCGTCTAATGACCGCCTAAAAATATAAGCCAGTAAGCGGCGATCATGTTGATAGGACACCGACTCATAGAGAAAATCCTTTAGATGGATGTAAGGGTCTCCAGCCCCATTGAATTTGCGATAAATAGGGAGCTGAGAAGGTGGAGGGATCGGAGACCACAGAAATCAGGAAGAGTATCATTGAAGGAAGGTTTTGGCTTTAACTGCCTCCGCAGGTCACTGAGCTCTCGCTTCATGGATTCAAACTCAGATTGGAAGTCCTGAGCCGAAGTGGATAGTGGTTAGCGAGGGCCAGTTTGGGAATGAGAGCGGAGTCGAGAGTCAAGGTCCGAGCTAGATTGAGCATAATGGGCTGACTGCAATGATGTGGGCTGAGCGAAAGGATGTCCCGATCCAGGAGTGACAATGTGAGATGATCTAAAATGAGCAGGATGACGTGGGCCTGTTGGGCCCATCTTGGAAGAAGACCGTAGAGCAAAGGTGGACAACAATTCGCGGGCCTGGTCAGGGCCCATTTCAAGCAGGAGGCGCTCCAATTCAGCGGCCTCAATAGAAGAGGATGGTGAGGATTAGGTTGGGAATGAGCACTCTCATCGGCCCGATGGCCTGGACTGGGCCGAACTTGAATAGACTCATGAGACAAGAGGTCTACATGAGGAGGAGAGGTTGGAGGATAGGTGAAGTGGAAAGGAGCCATGAGAGGATGATAATGGGGGAATTAAAAGGATACACTAAAATACAAATAAGGGGTACAACAACAATCAAGATCACACAAGAAAGGATGAGAAAGGGAGTTCTCAAGCAAACACCCATGTTAACATGATAAGCGCTAGGATTTTAGGGTTATCACTTAGCGTTTTAATGGATTGATTTAATGAAATACACTCGGCTAAAGAAGACCCTAATGGGTATGAACTCAAGTACTCGGTGATACTAAGGGGGATACACAACTCACACGGGGAGATAGCTCGAACTAGGGGTGCAACGGGTACAACCGGCTCGGTGAACCGCAACGTGCGTACGGTCACGAGGACTTACGGAGGTCCTCAAAAGGCGGCCCGAGTCAACCTACGAGTGCTCGTAGGTGAGAGGGCTCACTCAACCAAGGGGGAACCTAGACAATGGGATCAATAGTGTATGCAAGGGCCTAAGTGTGACGGCCCAGGATATCTATGCCCATTAAGGCTCCATATCCAGATCCGCCTCCCGCGAACGGACCGAAGTCTCACAAGGGATAGTTCACACAACTGTCCAGTAAGAATATAAAAGACAAACCATAACAGGATAAGACACAAGAAAGCACATGTGCTCATATCTGTTTACAAATTTGTACAACTGTCCCATTACATTAATACATCTCCAATTAAAAAGTACAACTATCTAGGGCATACCCCGAGGGAGCACAAACTCACACAACATTAACTACTACACAACTGCTGGTGGTACAAGTCTGACACAACACTGTTGCAAGCCAAACACACGGCAAGCCCGGAAAAGAACTGTAGGGAAGTGAGCCTCAACAAGTCACTGGCTCAGCAGGGACCACCCAAAAACCTCAACAACCAACACCAATAGCCAAACCATTTCATGCTCACATCATAACATTAAATAACAATTAAACATAATCAAGATAATAAACATAAAGTCCTCGGAAGAAGAGTGGGACTACATGACTAATATAATATCATTAGTCAGCTCAACTACTAAAGTGCCTAAACCACAGTCTCACTGGCACACTGCTACAATAACTGGTTGCCTAAGCTATATGCCACACAAGCAAACCATTGCCCAGGCTACAAGCTTCACAGGCGAACCCCAATTACGTGGTACTAGGACAACCAACCAAGTGCTAGTCCATTAAACCCCAAACCACACTACGACGAGAGCCACACATAAGTGTAGGACTGGCTACAGCTAGCTAGTCCTTCACACACTAAAACCATAATCGGAACCATACCCAAAAAAGGGTAAAACTCAACAAGTGGAAGGTCTCACACGGCCTCCACGGAGCACAGCTCTACTAAACCACAACATGCCAGGCCACAAGCTCATCGGCAAATTACCCACAAGGTAACATAGTTGGCAATTACAACTAATTCATATTAAATTCTAAACAAAGATCTACTTAAAACGGATAGGATACGACAAGTGGCAGGTCAAACCACAAAAGGTTGGTACACACCATCACAAAAACTACACAGAAGAAGGGTACAGGTACCTGCTACTCTGAGGCACCACAACACAAACACCCGAACAAGGGTACAAGTAGGTGATAAACACCACACTGAAACCACAATTATATTATACCTTTATTTAGGCACAATATTATAAGTAAAACCTCAACCGGCAAGTCACACAAACCACAACTCAGTCACAATTGTGCCAACACCAGGGCACACCTCGAACTGGTCAAACCTCGACCACGAGTCACAAACTCACGAACTACAGCCAGTAGTAAAGCACGAGTCAGAAAGAACGACGCCACCACACACCGGAACGGACTACTGGCTGATCAGGCCAGTATCCAACCCGGACAACACAACACAAGAACAACCTCTCAGCCTCGCAGTCACGGACGAAAGGTCCAACTGCCGCTCCACAAGAACAAGTCAAACAACTGTGGAGACCAACCAACACCACACCTGCAGACACACAGCTGCAGGCCCATGCCTGACACCTTTAGGGTCTCTGGCCGGAGCACCCTAAAGTGAGGCACTGGAAAATAGGACTAGCTGGGGACCAGTGTCGACTACTGGTGTCCGCACCCCCAACTACGAGCGCGCTACAAGCGACTGCACACCCACCAACACAAGCCGCTGCCCTACTGTCGTCTTTCCCTTAGCCGGATGTACAACTCAAGCACAGGAGTGAGGGTGTCCAGGAAGACGACACAGACCTTGACGGTACCACACTGTACCGGACAAAAAACCCGAGCACAACAAGCACACGTGCCTGGCTCACAAAGAACCTGGGGTACCCGACTAGAGAGGATTCCAGAATAGGCTCCGGACCACCACTCGGGCTAGCACAAACCACAATACTTATACGTTATCACAAAACCACGATACACGTGTGAGGACATAGCTTGTCCTGGTCACTCGTGACCTACAAGCTAGTCTACACAAACACATATATAAACCATATTAAAAATATAAACCATATTAAAAATAATGCCACGACCTGACATTGGTCACATAGTGACCTTTACTACCATACTAGGCATAATACATTAACACTCATACTTTATTACTTATCCATTTAGGATGACTTGCAAAAGATCTTAAAGTATCAAGGCTAGGTTCCCATGTGAACCTCATCGCCACAAAACTACGGACCAATTATAATAATTAAGATATAATAAACACAATAACTTACGATATGCCATGCACACGCAAACCATATGCATGGCATCCAAACCACATAGACTTCACGACACACCCTGGTTGGTGTACCATAGGACATTCACGTAAACCACACGTCCAACACATGGACAACGCACTCCAAGAGTGCCACGGGTGCCAACACACCACACATACTACGTAAACACCAAACCGATTACGTACATCACATATTAACCACATAAAAGATGCCCACTTCCAGAGCTATGCGCTCCATGAGCGTAACACGTGCAATGGCTCTCACCTGTCATTGCCATGCACAAGTAACCACATGATATTCATAACCAGAAAAACTACGTAAAACACGCTGCATTGATACATGCACAAGTTGGCGGCAACATCGATTGCCGTCCACCATAAATAAACGGCATTATCCCCTGCCGTCAACACTAAATAAACTCGATATTAACGGCTAACCATCTGGCCGTTAATATCCAAATAAAGAACTCGACGTCAATTGATATTGACACCAAGATCTTCAGCTCCTAGGTATACAAAACATACAGACTGGCCCAAAGCCAGTGATATGGGCAACTTAGCCCCACAACTGGTAAGAATACAAGGGGAAACATTTCCCCATACATCTACATACTATAATTAAATCAGAAAGACAAGATCCAACACATGGATCAATCAAACCACCCGATTTCCAGCATGAAGGACCATTTTCCCAACAACCCAATTAACATCCGTTTTATGCAAAGAAAACATAACAAATCAACCAGGGAAAATCAACGGGTCCAGTCCCTACCTCAGAAACGCGATTGAACTTCCGAAGAACCTTGAATTACGCCGAAACCCAAGGAACGCCCCGCGAACACCGCGCTCCAATTCGTCATTCCCCGCCCGATCTGCTGCTACCATGCGCACCACAGCCTTCCCACGTGCTCCCGCCAACCATCGGAACCCGTGAAAAAGCTCAAAGGTGAAGGTGGGCGAAGTGGAGAGGAGAGAGTGGGGAAAGAACAGGGCTCGGGTCAGCCCTAAAAACACAGGCGCCACAGGTTAACGTCAACCTCTGCGCCGCTAAACAAACTGCCCCAACTAGGCGTCCACATCTTTGGCCGCCAAGTTCAACAATTGACGTCTACATCGATGGACGCCAAGAACATGTTAACGGCAACACCATTGCCGCCAACACACAGTCGACGTCACACACCTGGATGCCAACTCACGCTGATGTCCGCACATGAACACCAACACAGATCCATAACCAACCCTGGTAAGGATCCAACAAGAAACACACAACACAAGTCGCACTGGTCACAGCTTGACCATCCCACACGCTAAACAAAGGATCCATAAAGATCTGAAAAACACGCGACGTTACACTAAGTGCCCAAAATGTATGCACAAGTAACAAGAATGATCAAGCAGGGTGACCAACAGGGTCTCGGGCAGAGTCGCGGTGGCCAGATACACCGCGACCCTATCGCGACAGAGCGGTCTGCCGCGATATGAATAGAGCCCCGAAAAACAGCAGTCAGTCACAAATACAAAGCATACAGACTAACCTAGCATATGATATGACATGAAATCACAAGATCAATCTAGCATAGGTCATGAAGCACCCAGAAACCGACACATGGATCAAAGCAATAACACACAAAGCGTACCTGTAGACGCGACGCTCATCCACGGCGCGACCTGGTAGCATCCTCAAGACCCGCCGCGACAGAACCCGAAAACTTGCAAAAGAAAGAAAAGGAAAACCCGAACCCTAGCAGGACTCTAACAGACAGAAGCGCGAATATACATAGCAGAACAGCATAGGGAAGACATGGATACACCTTCAGTGAAGGAACAAACATGAGGAAGAGGGAGAACACGAACCTGTAGTCCGTCCGCCCTTATGGACGCGATGCTATCGCGGCGGCGCGATGCGCCGCGTTAACAAATGAGAAACAAAAGGACAAGAAAGACACAGGAACAAACCTAACAGGGTATCTAATAAGCAATAAATAGATCATCATGGTAGGCACACAAGCAAAATCGGCGAAGCTAGCACTGAAGGTCCACCGTGATCGCCCAAAAGGTGTAATCACGGGGAATGTGCACCCCAAAGACACGTAACATGATATTAAATCTAATAATATGGAAATAAGGAATGTGATTGCCACCTAGATAGTGCCATAAAAGAATTAAGTAGCTAAACTATGCTAGGAACAGGAAAGAGGACAGTGGATTTACTGAGATCGCGATGGGTGGCCCCGTCGCGATGGGCTGTTATCGCGACGCTCGTACAGGGCGCGTCTATGCTGTCGCGTCGCCCTCCTCTGCCGCATCCTCTGCAGTGCGGGAGAATGATGGTTGGGACCTTCTTCCTGCCCTCCGGCGGCCAGAGGACAAGAGTCGATCGTGGATCTTCGCTTGGGTGCCTGCCAAAACAACGAAAACAAGAAATAAAACCCTGTTAGACTATATGTTAAGTGTAGTAGCTATTCTTAAATGAAAGGGAGATGTGGAGCATGGAGGGAACGGACTTGGGGGGTGGTTTTTAAACCCCTTGGGTAGTAGGAAAATGTGGGGAGGAATATGCATGCAGAGAAATCATGGAAGAGGAGGAGGAATCCTAACTCATGTATACATGTGTAAAACGTGGAAAAAAAGTAAAAATCAAAACTAAACATATACTATCCCGTTTGATGTGATTCAAGTTGGAGGTCGGAGAGGAGGATGTCATGAACAACTTTCATGAAGACATCTTGAAGAGATCTGGCCTGGTTTGGGCTGTGGAAGAGACGATAATCCTGCATGTGCAGATCTTGATATGAGAGAGAAAGTGAAGAATAATCTGCTGTAACTTTTCGCACAAGCCACCAATCGACGTGATTCCACTTCGAGGTTGAAGAGGGCTCTGTGGGGAGTAACTTTGATGAAGAAACCTTGAAGAGATCTGGCCTGGTTCGATCTCCACAAGTCGTGCAAGCACTTCTAGTCCTAGAGGCGATATGAGAGAGAAAGAGGAGAGAGAAAGGAGGAAAACGGGAAGAACAACTTCTCCTCTGCCTTGGGGACGATGGGACCTCGTGGGTAGAGCCTCCACGGACCTCTCCTCATAGTGGTAGCCTTCCTCTATCTCCTAGAGAGTCTTAGGATGTGTTCAAGTGAGAGATAGAGTCCAATCTCGAGTTAGAGAGAGAGTCCAAGTTAGAGGAGAGTTTGAGAGTCTATCTAGAGTTTGGATGGATTTGGGGGCTCCTTAGGGATGGGGATAGGAGGTTTGGGTCGTAATCCAACTCAAAGAGACTTTAGATAGGCTCTAGAATGGAAGGAGAGGCCGAAAATCACGTAAAAAACGTGTTTACGTGCATGGCGCTGTCGCGACGGGTCGTGGGGCCGCGTTCTTGTCGCGTCCATGCACTAGGTCGCGTCACTAGGGGCAGTGCGCATAGTGTCCACAAAATGGGTCATAACTATCTCCACCAATATCGGATTGATGCGCCGTTTGTTGCGTTGGATTCTAGACTCAGAGGGCTACAAAATGATAGCATGATATGCTACATTTGGATTAGAAATGAGGAAGTTATGAGCTCTCAAAGTGAAGGTATGTTCACAGGATTGGGCAGATTGCACAGTTTTGATGTTTCAAGTGGATCTTGGCCATGGGCTTAAGAATGGACTTGAAATTGAGGGTGAATGGGCTCATGATGGGCCATGGGAGGACTCCAAAGTGATGACCAATTTGGGACATCAATGATATGGACAAGAAATGTGCTCAACTTATAGGCCGAAAACCGGTGTCTACACCCCCCAGTGAGGATAAGGGTGTGCGGGTCTCATGAAGATGAGACGCTCGGGTAGGGCGCATGGCCTCTCGTTCGTTCCCACAGACGACGCCAATGAAGAGATGTGATTTAAGTGTGCCTCCCAAGAGGTATTGTCCCCATGCTTGGAGTTTTGTCCTTTAAAAGGGCCCTCTTGGGAGAAGAGGTAAGACTCTTGCTGATAAGCGCATACTTGTTCTCACTATCTTTCAATGTGGGACTAAAGAATACCTCTACACAGCCCCCCCGGTGAGGATAAGGGTGTGCAGATCTCATGAAGATGAGACGCTCGGGTAGGACGCATGGCCTCTCTTTCATTCCCACAGATGGCGCCAATGAAGAGACGTGATTTAAGTGTGCTTCCCAAAAGGTATTGTCCCCATGCTTGAGAGTTTGTCCTTTAAAAGGGCCCTCTTGGGAGAAGAGGTGAGGCTCTTGCTGATAAGCACACACTTGTTCTCACTATCTTTCAATGTGGGACTAAAGAATACCTCTACACAGCCCCCCATTGAGGATAAGGGTGTGCGGGTCTCATGAAGATGAGACGCTCGGGTAGGGCGCATGGCCTCTCATTCGTTCCGATAGATGGCGCCAATGAAGATACATGATTTAAGTGTGCCTCCCAAGAGGTATTGTCCCTATGCTTAGGATTTTGTCTTTTAAAAGGGCCCTCTTGGGAGAAGAGGTGTAGCGGTCCCATCGTTCAGACCCATTAACCCAATAATGAGCCTGACACGACTCCGCCTCCCGCGATCGGGCCGAAACCTCACAAGGGATATCAATCTCACGTCCGTAGAAATATAAAGGAAACTGATTAAACATAAATAAGATTGCCAATCTCACAAATATTTGCATGAAATGTACATAGCCATTACTCAATAGTAACCAAACTACAACAGTAACCTGGGGTATACCCGAGGTGTACAACAGAAAGAGATTTACACTGTCGGTGGTGCAGACCCTCCGCTACGACGCGGCTCGAAGCTAGACGACGGGTGTGAGGTCTCCTGCTCTCCCTCACCTGAAGGGGGGGGGGGGGGGCTAGGGGTGAGCCTCTCGAGTCACTGGCTCAGTAGGGAAACTCCCCTAAAAATCGAGCAAACCAGCACAAGTAGTAAAGCAGGAGACTACGCCAGTAAATTATAGAACTAGCTAGCATGTTATAAAGCTGTAAATACCACTTACCGCTTGCCGCTTAACAGTAACAACATAAATAAATAAACGGCAAATCCAACCAGGCGTACGTGCTAAAGTAGGAAAACACACATCGAGTCACACAGATTGGCTCGCAACATCAGCAACTGACCCGAACAAACCACACATGACTACCTCTCAGTCTCATAGCCACGGACGAAAGGACCAGCTGCCGCTCCACCAAACACAAGCCAAGAAACTGTGGAGACCAACTAACCACCACACCTGCAGACCACACTACCGCAGGCCCATGTCTGGCACCTTTAGGGACTCTGGCCCGAGCTCCCTAAAGTGAGGCACTTGAAAACAGTGTTGAACCTCTCTTATATTTTACCCTTATATTTTGGTGATAAAAAAATTTATGATTAATTAAATATCATTAGACATATTTAATATCATGATTTCCTAACAAATATAAATTTATTGTTCTATCGCTGTATGGGTTTGTAGACACCTGGTTCCGGCTAATGGGTTGAACCGCTTTTCTTGTTATCTTAGTGGGTCCCTAATTGGTCACTCACCTTGAGCCCATCATTAGCCTTGTTTTGAGCTATTAAACCATTAAAATGCCTTGAAATCTCGCCCATGTCACTTTGAGAGAGTCCTTATGGGTCAGTAACTCTTATCTATTCATGTGGTTAGCTGATAATTCCTGATTATTCTGTTTCTTAGTCGCGACGCATTGTGGCGCCGCGTCTCTGAGTCGCGACTATCCAGGCCGCCGCGACAGCCCATGCATTTTCCATGCACGTGGGCAATACTGTCGCGACGCCCCGCCCTGTCGCGTTTCCATGTCGCAGCCCTACGATACGCCGCGACAGCAGCTGCGCATGCAGGCCTCCGCAACCACCTCCTATTTATCCTCTCATGGCTTTATCTTTATCCCTATGGAATATCTCAACCCCTTAAGCGGGATTTGGGCCCTAGGGACTCTCCTTGAGGCTTCTAAGGACTCTCCATCCGAATTTGGGTGGGATTTATCTCCCATTTTAATTAATCCTCATTATTAAGGAGATTTTCTCTCTCAAAAGTTCTATAAAAGGAAGCCTTCTCTTCAAGGACAGGGGGCTCGGATTTTCACCCCGAAGGACTGCCAAATTCTCCACTGATCTGGACTTAGCCACGCAGCCCTCTCATTTTCTCTCATTCCCTCACATTCCCACCTCAAAAGCTTGCTCATTTCACATCCATGGAGCGTGGAACGTGAGGAGGGCGACCCCCACTTCATCCAGGAGCTCCTGCACGATCATTGGATCGAACATCGAGCCAGGGAGTCGCCCTAATGGGGCTCATTCTCCTCCCATCTCCTTTTCTCTATTTCTTCATGCATATTACTTTTTTCTAGATAGGTTGCATTTTTTCCTATCCCACGTTTCCTATAGCCCAAGGGGTTTAAAAACCATCCCAGGTTCGTTCCCTTCATGTTGGTTTATTTCCTTTCATTTTTAGAATAGTTGCTACATTAATCATGTTCTAATAGGGCTTTTCTTGTTGTTTCTCTTGATTGGCAGGCACACAAACAAGGTTCTACGAGGAGCTCTCATCTCTGGCGGCCGGAGGAGGAGGGAAGGAGGTCCAACTCACCATCTTCCGCGCTAGAAGAGAACGCGACAGGGGAGGGCGACGCGACAATAGACGCGTCAGCCATGACGACCGCGTTATCAGGTATTCCTCTGTTCTCTTCCCCCCTTTCCTAGAGTAGTTAGCCCGTGTTATTTTTATTCATTTAGGCAATGCTCTAGGTGGCGATCACATCCATGTTCCCATGCTATTAGATTTAATATCCGTTCATGTGTCGAGGGGAAGCACAATCCCTGTGATTACAGGGTGTACTAAAATGCTAAATCGATGTTCATTCAATATACATTGATTTCTATTCAAAGTGCCACATCGATTTCACTAACAACAATTTGATAAATTACACAACGATTTGATCGTGTAACGATTCGTTAAGTGAAACAACGATTTGGTTCTCATAACGATTTCATAAGTGAGAAACAACGACTTGATTCTCACATCGATTCGATAAGCGCCATAACGATTTGATCGCCACATCGATTTCTTTCTTACATCGATTTGCTAAGTGAGAACAACGGTTTACTCTCACATCGATTTGTTAAGTGAGAACAACGATTTGCTCTCACATCGATTTGATAAGTAAATCATCGACTTCATGTAAACATCGATTTGATCAAAACATCGATTTCATAAGTTAAACATAGATTTCATCTCACATCAATTTCATAAGTGAAACATCGATTCGCTTCAAACATGGATTTGATCACTCAAACATCGATTTACTTTCACTCAAACAACGATTTGATTGTTGTAACGATTCGATAAGTAAAACATCGATCTGCCTATATTTATAATAACGATTTGCTTTCACTTAAATATCGATTTTGTCCAAACATCGACTTCATGTAAACATCGATTTCCTTTGTATTCAGATGTTTCAAATGTGTTTGGCGCCTAATGAAAAGTCAAAAATGTCTCTGACAGGAGATCTTTTTGCTTATCTTTCTAGATCTCCTCTTTCCTGCCAACAAAAAGGGGTTACTTACCACTTCTGGGAGACAACAGGAAACATAGAGGTATAAACCTTTTTGACAGAAACACTCTTTTATCTAAACACTTTCTTCTATACTTGCAGACCTTGTAGACCATAAAATATCAGAAGAAAGAGAAGATGAGCAACAGCTAGAACTCCAATGGATTTGTTCAAAGCTGCTCATATAAGAGATAAAGCAAGGCTAAAGAAGAAGTAATAGCTTTCCTGAAGATCTTTGAAGGAGTGTACATCCTGTAAAGAACCAAAACTCCACATACACTCAAAGGAAAAGAGAGAAAGAGCCCGAGCCCAAGAAGAAGTGTTCAAACAACTGAGGCACTCAAGCATTCAAGCTCCTTCTCCTCTCTTTACTCTCTCTGTATGCATCTTTGTAATCTGGGGGAGAGAGTCTTTTCGTTGAGAGTTTTTTTAGTTGGTTTTCATCTGTTCCAACTCTCAGCTTTGTTCTTTCTTTTATAAGAAAGACTTCTGTCCAGCTGTAGGACTATATACAGTGTAGAACCTAGCTAGGGGTTTGTGTCTAGCAGAACCGCACTGGGGTTTGTACCAGGAGGTCGGCTTCTTGACCTGTAAAAGAAGTGGGTTGCCTTCTTGCCCGGGAAAGAGAAGAAGACCAGCTGGGGTGCTGGGTGTTGTATTGTCCTTGAGGGGGACTGTTGTAAGGAATCGTTCAGAGTGCAGCAGAAACACGATTCCCTCCATTTGATATCGTTGCCGGTGGTCGGAATCGAACAAAACGGAAACCCGCAAACAGGAAGATCTGATCTTTACCTTTGCGGGGTTGCAAAACTTTCGAATCCGGGGAGGTGGTAGCGTTGGAGGCGCTGGTGCTTCAAGCCATTCAGATGTCCGGTCTCTAGACGTATCCACGCGAGCTCCGGATGCACATGAGGTCTCCTCGGTCTCCACGCGTCTGCCGGATCTCAGCTCCACCATGTGCCAGTGAGAAGTGAGAGAGAGAGGGGGTGGCTCCCCAAGGAGAGAGAGAGGAGGGGGGCGGCCAAGAGAGAAGACCTGTAGCCTGGACCAGGGTTTGATTCTCCACATATATTTATAGACACTACAGGTTTTCACAAAAACCCAGTTATTGTCTATAACGACCATCCTACCCAGTCTGCTCGGAACTCTATTGCGTGTGACCCTCTAGGCCCAAGTGCTAGTCCAGTTTTCAGCCCATTAAGTTCAATAACTCTTTATTGACTTACTATAATTAATTAATATCTCATATTAATTAATTACACAATCAATTATCGTCTCACGATAATGACCGGGCTTCCAATCAAGTTGGGTGCCAAGCAACACCACTTGATCCTGGAAAGCATTGGGGTTCAGCAACCCAATCAAGGAACCCTTTTTGTCAACAGATACCACGTGACTATAATCCCTCGCTCGTACAATACTCCCGAGCGCACTTAGGGTATGATCAACTGTCAAACCCTAATATGTGCACTCACTTGGTCTAGATGCCGCATAGCAATATCAGAAAACTCTTTTATCTGATAAGTAGTCTTGCCCTGGCCAGGGACTATCAGACATCTTTCCCTAGAGCATTCACTCTCTTATTACCGAGAGCGAGAGATCCTATATTGACCACACAATCACCTTCGAAGGTATTCCGCTAGATCTGAACGCTTAACTGATTAAGACCTCATGGCTAGAGATCTATAAGTCAAGGTCAAAACCTAGAAGTCCACCGACAAGGTGTCCTTGGTGTCTCAGGTCTAAGGACCAATCACGCCACTGTGACAATGAACCTAGCTGGTTGACAGTTAGGTAATATTACCATCCAGCGATTCATAATGGATCAGTTCAGTGAACTCATTCTCTAATGAGCACCTACAGATTCACCTTAGTGTCTCCACACAAGTGACTATGAGACCAGTCACCCTCATCAGATGAGCAGGTGCAACCTGTACTAATCTAACTGGATATTCGATGTCCTTCTCGAATATCCTCCGACTAGGAACAATTAAGAATATACGTTTAAAGGATATTAATCCCATTGTTATGATCTCATCATAATTAATATCCATTGCGCATATTCATGGACTTCATAATGAAACGGCAAACGAATTACACATAATGAATATAAAAGTCTTATTATTATTATTAAAGAACAAGAATGTACAAGTTATGATTGGCTTGAGGACACACATAACTAACAACTGTACCCTTGGTTAGTAAAATCCTAAGAGGTTGCTTGGGGACTGGACGTAGGACTTCCATGTGGGAAGGGCCGAACCAGGATAAATCCCTTGTGTTATTTGTGTGATTGTTTATTTGCTTCCGCACTACTACTCTTCATCACACCAAACTAACCAAACTTTCAAGTGATATTTTTCTGTGTTTAAGTTTCTGTTTCAGATTTCAGAAAACCTATTCACCCCCCCTCTAGGTTAGCTTGCTGCCGTACCAAAAGGGCTAACAAACAGGACTAGTTGGGGCCCAGTACGTCTATTGGTGTCCATCTCCCCCAACTACGAGCGCGCTACAAGCGACAAACACAAACTCTCTCTAGTCGCTGTCCCACTGCCGTCTTTCCCTCAGTCGGACGTACTACTCTACACAAGAGTGAGGGTGTCCAGGAACACAACAAGACCTCAACGGTACCCAGTGTCAAGACAAGCCTCGAGCACACACACGTGCTTGGCTCACACAAAACCTGGGGCTCCCAACTGAAGAGGTATCTACGGTAGGCATTGTACTACTCGCCACGCACATAAAAACCACGTGAACACTGTACAAACCACGTGAAGTCTCACGTCAACCATGTGAACACTACACACACAACACACAATGCGCTTCCTGAGTGCCACAGGTGCCCATGCACCATTTCCCGTA
The DNA here is from genome assembly GCA_014218235.1 of Colocasia esculenta. Lineage (NCBI taxonomy): Eukaryota > Viridiplantae > Streptophyta > Magnoliopsida > Alismatales > Araceae > Colocasia > Colocasia esculenta. Next base: position 103,800,510 of record CM024765.1, on the reverse strand, counting down.
GCCATGCTACACAATACTCAATAATCAGATAAAATATACACATGTATGTACACAAACAGCACCATCAGTTGTTGTCGCGACGGGGTCACCGGTCTCCTACTGGTCGCGACACCCCGATATGTTGCATTAAGAAGTCTTAACGCGACAGGTCGGCCTGTCGCGACCTTGTCACAACTGGAGGGTCTGTCGCCTTCACAGGCGCAAACCCTAATCCAGAACCTCTCTTCCAGATCACCCCAAAAACCCTGCAAACCATGGTTCTGATCCATTTTACATGCTTTAATAGATAACCTAGCATGGTATCTATTGTTTGGAAAGCGAATAACACATCAAAACACAACCACAAGCGATCCACATGATGTAATCACGTGGAATCTCCCTACCTTCGCGAAGAATGTGAAGTCCGAGTTCCACACGACGTTTCCCCCGCTCCACGTAGTGTCCTTGCGGCGGAAACACGCCAAAGCAACCACCAAAAAGCCAAATCGCCCTCGAACCCACACACAACACCTCTCCTAGCCGCGCAGAGCTTGCAAAAGCTCTGTTTGGTGGAAACCACCTTAAAAACGCAGCTCGATTGGGAACACGACCCAGTCCCCCATCGCGACCTGATCGCGACGTAGGATGCTGTCGCCTTCCTAACCTGACGTCAGCCTGCCCCGCCCCGCGCGCGACACGCGGCGCGCATGCAGACGACGGCTCAAAACAATGGTTCTATTATCACGACGCCATGGACCGTCGCGTTAAGAACGCGACGCCCCTCATTGTCGCGTTCACAGACAGTGAACCAGTGAGTGCTCCAGGCCCGAACGGCCGGCCCACGAAGCCTCACAACCTGCGGTACACCTGCTACACACATCATCGGCCACCCATTGGCCTCCACAAGCACGACACAAGGATCCGAATTGTCGGAACGTTACATTACTATCACCTAAAAGAAATTTCGTCCTCGAAATTTAAAATAGAAACCAGATACCAAAAACTTTTAATTCTACTAGTATGGTACTATCACCTAAAAGAATTAAAAGCTTACTCAAACAAGTATGGATACGCTTTCATCATTTCTTCTGCCAATTCCCACGTATCCTCTCTGCCTTGTTTGTTCTCCCATCTGACTTTTACTAGCTCGATCTCTTTATTTCTGAGTTTCTGGGTTCTGTGGCCTGTAATCTGCACAGGATATTTCGGCATTTTCATATCTGGCTTTAAGTCATCCCTTTGATAACTAACCACTTGAGATGGATCCCTGACATATCTTCTAAGCATTGAGACGTGAAACACGTCATGAGCATCTATAAAATCTGCTGGCAGATCTAATCGATATGTTGTTTCTCCCATTCTTTCTTTTATTTGAAATGACCCAACATATCTTGGGCTCAACTTGCCTTTTTTGCTGAATCTGAACACACCCTTGGTAGGACCTCAAATTGCAATGGCCTTCGCCTTGTATCTACATAACTCTTCTGACGGCTTTGCGCTGTGCGAAGCTTTTCTTGAATAAATTTCACTATTTCTGCACATTGTTGAATAAGTTCTGGACCCATGACTAGTCTCTCTCCCACCTCATGCCAGTTTAGCGGTGATCTACACGGTTTGCCATATAAAGCTTCATACGGTGCCATCCCAATACTGAGTGATAACTGTTATCATATGCAAATTCAACTAAGCCCAAGTGGCGCTCCCAAATACATCCCCATACTAGGCAGTAAGCTCTCAACATATCTTCAAGTGTTTGGATTGTCCTTTCTGTCTGTCCATCTGTCTGCGGGTGATATGCTGAACTATATCTCAATTCTGTACCAACAACCCTCTGCAAACTCCTCCAAAAACCTGAAGTGAACCGGGAATCTCGGTCTAAAACTATAGTGACTGGAATCCCGTGCAATGACACAATTCTTTCTACATACATTTTGGCTAGTCTGTCCACTGACCATGACATGTTAACTGGTAACAATCTGTAAACTTTGGTCAATCTGTCTACAAAGACCCAAATAGCATTATGACCTGATGACTTGGGAAAACCAGCTATGAAATCCATTGCAATATCATCCCATTTCTACTGTGGAATGGGTAACGACTGCAATAATCCTCCTGGTCTTTGGTGCTCTACCTTGATTTGCTAACATATTGCACATCTTATTATGAATTCTGCAATTTCTTTCTTCATATGCGGTCACCAGAAGTGTTTCTTTATGTCTTGATATATTTTTGTGCTGCCTGGATGAATAGTATATCTTGATCTGTGAGCTTCTTCCAAGACTTTCTGTCTAATCTTTGCATCAGGTGGGACATATAATCGGCCCTTGAGTCTGACCACACTGTCATCCCCAAAGGTCACCTCTTCCATTCTCACAATGTCAGCTAAGTTGCTATCTGCTCTTTGTGCCTCCACTGTCTGTGAATATAAAGAAGGCTCCACTGCACTACTTGCTAATATTGCTCTTCAATGGCTGCTTGGCACATACAATGAATTCTCTGCAACATCTTCATATAAAATCTTTAAATATCCCATCCACCTGCGCTGCCTTAAATTCAAATCTTTTTGAGAGAAAATATATTTTAAACTCTTATGATCAGTAAAAATTTCAAACCTTTCACCATATAAGTAATGCCGTCAGATTTTTAATGCAAACACAACTGTTGCCAGCTCTAAATCATGGGTTGGGTAATTCTCTTCATGTTTCATTAATTGCCTAGAGGAATAAGCTATCACTTTGCTATGCTGCATCAAAACTGCACCCAAACCCCTTTTGGATGCATCAGTGAACAATACAAATCTGCCACTACCTGACGAAATCTCCAATACTGGTGCTGAAGTCAACCTCTTCTTTAGCTCTGCAAAGCTACGCCTGCATTCTGAGGACCATACAAAAGGAACCCCTTTCCATGTCAGTCTTGTCATAGGAACTGCTATCTTGGAGAAATTTTGAATAAATCTTCGATAATAACCTGCAAGACCCAAAAAACTTCTAATTTCTAACACAGTCCTCTGTTCCTCCCATTTCATTACCGCTTCCACTTTAGTCAGATTCACTGTAATACCTTCTCCTGATATTATATGCCCCAAAAACTAAATCTCTTTCAGCCAGAATTCACACTTACTGAATTTAGCAAATAACTGGTGGTCCCTTAAAGTCTGCAAAGTAATCCACAAGTGTGCTGCATGCTCCTCTTCTGACGCTGAATATACCAAAATATCATCAATAAAAACCATTATAAATTGGTCCAGATACGGGTGAAATATTCTATTCATCAAATTCATATAAGCGGCTGGCGTATTCGTCAACCCAAATGGCATCACCACGAACTCATAATGTCCATATCTAGTCCGAAAAGCTGTCTTGTCAATATCTTCTTCCCTAATTCGCTATTGATGATATCTTGACCTCAAATCTATTTTGGAGAACACCTTAGCTGATTGAAGCTGATCAAACAAATCATCTATCCTGGGGAGTGGATACTTATTCTTGATGGTCACTTTATTTAGCTGCTTGTAATCTATACACATTCTCAGACTACCATCCTTCTTTCTAACAAATAGCACTGGCGCTCCCCATGGTGATTGACTGGGTCTTATAAAACCCTTCTCTATCAATTCCTGCAATTGCTTCTTCAATTCTTTCAAATCTGCTGGTGCCATTCTATATGGTGCTTTTGATATCGACATACTACCTGGCTGCAGCTCAACTGTAAAATCTACCTCTCTGTGCGGAGCCAACCATGGCAACTCTTTTGGGAAAACATCCGCAAACTCCCTAACTACTGGCACTGAGTCTACAGATTTATTAGACTCAACTAAACTAACTGAGGCAAGGTACGCTACACATCCCGCATTAATTAACCTCCTAGATCTAAGTGCAGAAATAATAAACTTGGGAGTGTAAAAGGGCATACCTTGAAATTCAAATACTTCTCCTCCCGGTTTGCAAAACCAGACCCTCTTCTTTCTACAATCAACTAATGCCCCATAAGCTTCCAGCCAATCCATTCCCAATATCACATCATAATCTTTCAATGTCAATGCATACAATCTTGCTGGCATCTGATTTCCTTAAATTACTACCGGAACATCTTCCAAAAAACTAGAAGTCAACATATACCCTCATGAGGGAATCTCTACAACCAACTCACACGGTCTTTCTTCTAGGGAATGTACCATGCTATCCAGAAAATCTTCAGAAATAAATGAATGAGTAGCACCCGGATCAATTAACACTCTAGCAGTAAAATCAAAGAAAGGTCGTATACCTTCAATGAGATTGAATGCCTCCGTTTGAGCTCTGGTAACGGCCATCACTCAGCCCCGACCTTCTCTCTGATAGGGTGCACCTCTGCCTCGCTTCGCAGGCTGCTGCTGCTGGATCCCTCTATCATAGCTCTGCTCTCGAGGATATGGACAGTTCCTCGCTAAATGCCCTAGCTGCCCTCAGTTATAACACCTAAAAGTCGGATACACTATAGGCTGCCCTGCCGTGCTTTGCTGAGATTCCTCTGAAACCGGTGGCCTGTAACCACGACCCTGCTGGAAACCTCCCTGCTGAAAACCCTATTTTCTACCTCTACCTCGGCCTCCTCCTTGAAAGAATTTCTTTATTTGCTTACCCTACTTTGCTATGCCTGATGATGTGGAAGCTCCAGATGGTGGCTTTCCTTTACTGATATCTGCTGACTGCTGTGATATCCGAAAGCTACCCGAACCACCTAACTGCTCCTGCCTGGCCCGGACAGTCCTCTCCAATATCGCCGCTCGCTGTGCTGCTTCCTCCACTGTCCTGCACATAAGGGGAATCACCGCATCCTATAGCTCTGCTCGAAAACCTCTAATAAAGTACTCCACCATCATGGTATTGTCTGTCACCACGTATGGGGCGTACCTACTCAATGCCATAAATCTCATCTGATATTCTAGTAGTGATAAATTTCCTTGTTGCAATGTTCTAAACTGTTCCATTTTCATCTGTTGAATCTGAACCGGAAAGAAAGTATCATTAAAAACTGACAAAAATTTCGGCCAAGTAATAGTCTCCTCTGCTCTGCCTGCAAAAGCTGTCTGCATCTTCAACCTCCACCATTCCTGCGCAAACCCTTGTAGCTGATATGTCGCAAGAATCACCTTCTCTGCCTAGGAACACCTCATTGTCACGAACACCCTCTCAATCTCATGTACCCAATGCTCTGCTGTATCTGGGTTAGGGCCTCCTGTGAACGTAGGGGGCTGTAACCTCAGAAACCTCTCTACTAATGCGGTAGGATCCTCTACACCAACTGGCCGTGCTGGTACTGGAAGTATGGGTACAAAAGGTGGTACCTCAACTCCTGGTGGTGGTGCTACTGGCACTGCCTCCTCCGCAACTGGTGGTACTGCTGCCGCTGGCTGTACCGGTGGCTGCTGATCCATTCTCATCCGTATATCTGTTAAACTATCCCAGATCCTTTCTATCATACGCTGTGTAGGATCCTCTCCAGACTCCTGTCCACCACCTCCCCAATCCATTCTTTCTGCCATTTCTGATCCTACACAAACATCTTTCCAACAACACAACATATAACAAATCAATGCAAAAATCAGGGTCACTACCAACAGTGGGTTAAAGTAAAGTAGTGGCTATGCAATCTCCGATTCCTTTCTACCCTTACGGACATTGCTCTGATACCAACTGTAGCGGTCCTCATCGTTCAGACCCATTAACCCAATAATGAGCCTGACACGACTCCGCCTCCCGCGATCGGGCCGAAGCCTCGCAAGGGATATCAATCTCACGTCCGTAGAAATATAAAGGAAACTGATTAAACATAAATAAGATTGCCAATCTCACAAATATTTGCATGAAATGTACATAGCCATTACTCAACAGTAACCAAACTACAACATTAACCCAGAGCATACCCGAGGTGTACAACAGAAAGAGATTTACACTACCGGTGGTGCAAACCCTCCACTACGACGCGGCTCGAAGCTAGACGACAGGTGTGAGGTCTCCTGCTCTCCCTCACCTGAAAGGGGGGGGGGGGTAGGGGTGAGCCTCTCGAGTCACTGGCTCAGTAGGGAAACTCCCCTAAAAATCGAGCAAACCAGCACAAATAGTAAAGCAGGAGACTACGCCAGCAATTTATAGAACTAGCTAGCAGGATATAAAGCTGTAAATACCATTACCGCTTGCCGCTTAACAGTAACAACATAAATAAATAAACGGCAAATCCAACCAGGCGTACGTGTTAAAGTAGGAAAACGCCACAATCGAGTCACGCAGATTGGCTCGCGACACCAGCAACTGACCTGGATAAACCACACAGGACTACCTCTCAGTCTCGCAGCCACGGACGAAAGGTCCAGCTGCCGCTCCACCAAACACAAGCCAAGAAACTGTGGAGACCAACTAACCACCACACATGTGGACCACACTACCACAGGCCCATGCCTGGCACCTTTAGGGACTCTTGTCCGAGCTCCTTAAAGTGAGGCACTGGAAAATAGGACTAGCTGGGGGTCAGTACGTCTACTGGTGTCTGTCTTGATGAACAGTCCATCCCCATGTACTTTTCATTTAATTACTTGCCTATTTTGGTGATAAACAAAACACTGTCAAAAGTTTTTCTAACCTCGTTTATCTAGCCATAAGCACAGGAATTACCCAAAGAAAGTCAAGCATTTGTGGTAAGTCTTCCATACATCTTTTTTAGAAGAGCCATAATAATCCTTCATTAACTAACGATCTCCTCACTAGAACAACGATTTACTTGAAAGATTGAATAACCTTGCTGTGTCAAACAAGTCGATATTATAACGACTCTATAAGTTATCGTAACGATTTCTTCAGAAGTTATAACGACTTGCTCATTAACGACTCTATAAGTTATCGTAACGACTCTTCAGGAGTTATAACGACTTGCTCATTATAACGACTCTATAAGTTATCGTAACGATTTCTTCAAAAGTTATAACGACTGCTCATTATAACGACTCTATAAGTTATCGTAACGACTTCTTCAGGAGTTATAACGACTTGCTCATTATAACGACTCTATAAGTTATCGTAACGATTTCTTCAGAAGTTATAACGACTTGCTCATATAACGACTCTATAAGTTATCGTAACGACTTCTTCAGGAGTTATAACGACTTGCTCATTATAACGACTCTATAAGTTATCGTAACGATTTCTTCAGAAGTTATAACGACTTGCTCATTATAACGACTCTATAAGTTATCGTAACGACTTCTTCAGGAGTTATAACGACTTGCTCATTATAACGACTCTATAAGTTATCGTAACGATTTCTTCAGAAGTTATAACGACTTGCTCATTATAACGACTCTATAAGTTATCGTAACGACTTCTTCAGGAGTTATAACGACTTGCTCATTATAACGACTCTATAAGTCATCATAACGATTTCTTTAGAGAGTTTTAACGACTTGTTAGTCATATCGATTCCGTAAGTCATCGTAACGATTTCTTTAGAAAGCTACAACGACTTGCCATGTTTCATAACGATTTCTTTTATCATCTGTTATAGAACGACTTGATTGTGGTAACGATTTCATAAGTTATCATAACGACTTCTTATTAGTCTACAGCAACTTGATAATAACGATTCTATCAGATTTTCACAACGACTGCATAAGTCATGTTTCCATTAATAAATGCTTTTCCTTGATTTAAGCTACGTTGAATAGTCAAAGTCGCATCTCGTCTGTTTGACTGCCATGCATTTAATAAAGACTGAACGTATCTCTGCATGGACACAGAACATATCTTCCATCTCGTGTATTCTCTGCATGCATCTTTTAGAACGATAAAGTGTTACTACTATATTTGTGTCTATCTGCTCTGACGTTGATTGACATCTGGAGATAGTATAGCTGTCTACCATTAAAGCTCAACCTTGCAGAACCTTAAGGATGTAATATCCTACAACACTGGACACAGAAAGAACTACAAGCAAACTCAGAAGATCTTATCACTTTGCGTGTTCCAAGAACAAAAGACTGCTGACAGGAAGCTTCCTCAAATCCTTCAGTCTAACGTACACCAAAGCCGTGAGACAACGGTCATCTCCTTGTCCTTATTCAAATTGGAGATACAAATACAAGATGAAGCTCTGAAGACATAAAGAAGAGAATTCGATTTTCTGATTCAAGGGCGGCTAGATCTCTGCAGCTTTCATGTCTTCGAAAGTTCTCTAGAGCCAAAAAAATTCACTCTTTTCATCTTCGCTCTTAGCTCCTTGTGCTGTGTGAAGAAAACAAAAGGAAGAGCTAGTTTAGTTCTGAGAGAGTGCACTCTGTGTAGATCTTCGACTCTCAGTGCTTGTAGCTTCAGATTGAGTTTTTGTAAAAGCTTGATCTAGGGGCTAGTCATTTTCTTTCAAGAATTTCCTGTGTTATTCCCTTCGTGTGTGAAGGAAGACCTGGTGGTTTCCAGGGTGGTGTTTTTCCCTTCAGGGGTGAAGGAAGACCAGCTGAGCTGGGTAGTTGTTGTTTGTCCATAGGGGGACTGTATCCTAGTTAGTGAAATCTTGAGGGTTGCTCAGGGACTGGACATAGGACTCCTAAGGAGAGGAGATCCGAACCAGGATAAATTTCTGTGCTGTGTGATTGTCTTCTTTGTGTGATTGCTGTTTTTACTAACCATTACTAATCCCTTTCAAGAACTCTTTATGTTTGTTTTGAGTTCAGATTTATCAGCTAGGATTATTTTAAAGACCCATTCACCCCCCCTCTGGGTTAGCCAACCGGCAACAAGTGGTATCAGAGAGAGTCTCTTCGACAAAGAACAAGATCCAACGATCTGAAGAGTAAAGATCCATGGCAGCCCAAGGTCACTTCGAAGGTCAATCTGTCAACAGACCTCCTTTGTTCGACGGTGAAGATTATACGTATTGGAAGACCAGGATGGAATACTTTCTACAAGGCCACGATTATCAAATCTGGTCGATAGTGGAAGAAGGTGATCTGGACGTCACAAATGAGAAAGCACAATGGACAGATGAAGATAGAAAGAAAATATCCTTGAACTGTAAAGCTAAGAGCATTCTATGTTGTGCTCTAAGCAAGAAGGAGTTCAACAGAGTTTCAGCATGCAAATCCTCCATGGAAATGTGGGAAAAGCTAAGGATTACATATGAAGGTACAGACAAAGTAAAGGAGACAAGAATCGACATTCTTGTCACCCAGTATGAAAGATTTCAAATGCAAACAGGTGAGTCTATTACCCAAATGTTTAGTAGATTTACTGACATCACTAATGGCCTAGCAAGTCTAGGAAAGTCATATGAGATTGCAGACATGGTAAGGAAGATTCTCAGATCCTTGCCATCTTCATGGACGGCAAAGGTCACAGCTATCGAAAAAAGCTAATGATCTTAAGAGAATGTCAGTAGAAAAACTCATCGGGTCTCTCATGGCCCATGAAATAAACATGGAAAGACTAGGAGAATCTTCCAGTAGAAAGAAGCAGTCAAATGCGCTTAAAGCTAATGGGGACTCATCAGAAGAATCCTTAGATAACAGTGAAGATAGCAAAGATAGTGATGATGAAGAAGCCATGCTCTCAAGAAGATTGCAGAGAATCTTGGCCAAGAAGAAGAAGTTCCAGTCTGGTAGGAGGTACTTCAAGAAAAACAAAGATCTCAAGAGACCAGATGTAAAAGATCAGAAGAGGAGTGAGCCACTTTGCTATGAATGCAAGAAACCTGGACATATCAAGGCAGACTGTCCAATGCTAAAGAAAAATAATCACAAGAAGAAGGACAGCTCCAAGAAGTTCAGAAGATTCAAAAAGAAAGCCATGGCAGCTGCATGGGAAAACAGCAGCGACTCAGACAGTGAGTCAAGCTCCAGCAGTGAAGAAGAAGAAGCCAACCTGGCTCTTATGGCAAATACCGAGGATAAGGTCAATCCTCGAGCATCCAAATGGTATTTGGATAGTGGATGCTCAAGGCACATGACAGGAAACCTGAAGCTTTTCTCCCATCTCCAAGATGAAGAAGGAACAGTCACTTATGGGGATAATGGAAAAGGAACTGTAGTAGGCAGTGGATCAGTAAACAGCAAAGGAAAAACAATCATAGAAGATGTGCTGTTAGTCAAAGGTTAAAGCACAACCTCATAAGTATTAGTCAGCTGTGTGATAGAGGACATCAAATCAAATTTCAAGAGTCAAAATGTAGCATACTAAAGGATGAAGCAGTCATCTTTGAAGCAAATAGAGAAAAGAATCTGTACGTGCTCTACCTTGAAGAACTCAAGAGCAAATGTGTGTATGGCAGCCAGCAAAGACAAATCAACTGATCTGTGGCACAGAAGGCTAGGCCACTGCAGCTTGGATGGGTTGAGCAAGCTCAGAAAGAGGAACCTTGTGGAAGGTCTACCGAAAATCAATGGTAAATTAGAAAGTGTTTGCAGACCTTGTGCCAAGGGAAAGCACACAAAGAGTTCCTTCAAGTCAAAGACGGTGGTGACCACCTCAAAACCCTTAGAGCTCCTACATATGGATCTATTTGGGCCAATGAGAACTACCAGTCTTGGAGGAAAGAATTTCGGATTTGTTATAGTAGATGACTACTCAAGATTCACATGGGTATCTTTCTTAGAACATAAAAATGACACTTTTGATAACTTTGTTAGTTTCAGCAGAAAAGTCCAGAAAGATCAGAAGTTCAGCATAGTATCCATTCGATCTGATCATGGTGGTGAGTTCCAAAATGAAAAGTTTGCTAGATTCTGTGATGATCAAGGAATTCAGCACAATTTTTCAGCACCAAGGACACCGCAGCAAAATGGTATAGCCGAACGGAAGAACCGAACTCTCTTGGATATGGCGAGAACTATGCTTTGTGAATATGAGTTACCAAGATATTTCTGGGCAGAAGCAGTCAACACAGCCAGCTACATTATCAACAGAGTCATGATCAGGCCAATCCTGAAGAAGACTGCATATGAGCTGTTTAAAGGGAAGAAACCAAAGATCAGCCATTTCAGAACCTTTGGATGTCCTTGCTTTATTCACAACAACGGAAAAAAAGGGATATTGGTAAGTTGGATGCCAAATCAGATGAAGGCATCTTCATGGGGTACACCTCTAACCCAAAGGCTATAGAGTGTTTAATAAACGTACCTTATTGATTGAACAGTCTGTACACATTATTTTGATGAAACTAATCCCTCCTTGAGAAAGGAAGTAGAGAGTGATAATGATGACGCAGATGAACTGTCCAATAAACTGAAAGACACATCACTTGAAGATAAGGATGATCCGCCTCTGGAAGAAATGCAACAAAAAGAATTTCTCATGAAACTCTTCCAAAGGAATGGAGATACAAGAAAGATCACCCACCTGAAAACATTATTGGTGATCCATCAGTAGGGGTAAGAACAAGAGGTAACTTGATTCCTTGTGATTACCTGCTTTTGTCTCTCAATTAGAGCCTAAGACAGTCATGAAGCCCTAACTGACGATCTTGGATAATAGCAATGCAAGATGAATTAAATCAGTTCAAGAGAAACCAGTATGGTCACTTGTTCCTAGACCATCAGACCATCTTGTGATCGGCACTAAATGGGTGTTCAGAAACAAATTGGATGAATCTGGTGTAATTCTAAGAAATAAGGCCAGATTGGTGGCTCAAGGCTATTGTCAAGAGGAAGGCATAGATTTTGATGAAACCTATGCACCAGTGGCTAGACTTGAGGCTATTAGAATGTTACTTGCTTATGCTTCTGCATAGATTTAAAATATTTCAAATGGATGTTAAATCTGCATTTCTAAACGGTTTTATAAAAAAGAAGTTTATGTGGAACAACCGCCGGGTTTGATGATACAGACTTTCCAAATCATGTTTTTAAGTTGCATAAGGCTCTATATGGTTTAAAACAAGCACCTAGAGCCTGGTATGAAAGACTTAGTTCTTTTCTCACAAAACATGGTTTCAATAAGGTCAAGTAGATAGCACTCTTTTTATAAAAACAAAAGCCAAAAATATACTGTTGGTTCAAATTTATGTGGATGACATCATCTTTGGATCTACTGATGAATCCTTGTGCAAGTATTTTGAAAAGCTAATGCAGGGAGAATTTGAGATGAGTATGATGGGAGAGCTCAACTACTTCCTTGGACTTCAAATCAAACAAGGAAAGGAAGGAACTCACATCTGTCAAGCAAAGTACACCAGAGAACTGCTAAAGAAATTTGGATTTGAAAACACCAAGCCTCTGTCAACACCAATGAGTACATCAACTAGGATGGACAATGACAAGGATGGTAAGAAGGTAGATCAAAAGATCTACAGAGGTATGATAGGTTCATTACTTTATCTAACCGCAAGTAGACCTGATATATTATTTAGTGTATGCATGTGTGCTAGATATCAAGCCGACCCTAGAGAATCACATTAATTTCTGTCAAAAGGATTTTCAGATACTTAGCCAGGACTCATGATCTAGGACTATGGTATCCAAACTCCTGTGATGTAAAATTAGTAGGATATTCTGATGCTGATTATGCTGGATGCAAGGTAGATAGAAAAAGCACCAGTGGATGCTGTCAATTCTTGCAGGGTGTTTAATCTCATGGTCCTCAAGGAAACAAAATTCAGTAGCACTATCTACAGCTGAAGCCGAGTACGTAGCTGCTGGAAGTTGCTGTACACAACTCTTATGGATAAAGCAACAACTTGAGGATTTGGACTCAAAGTCAAGAAAATTCCTCTGCTATGTGACAACACCAGCGCTATCAACCTCACCAAAAATCCAATTCAGCACTCCAGGACCAAACATATTGAGGTCAGATACCATTTTATTCGTGATCATGTAGCAAATGGCAATATTGAAATATCGTTTATTGATACAAACAATCAGCTAGCAGATATTTTCACAAAGGCCTTACCTGAAGAGAGTTACATCTCTTAGAAGGGAGTTAGGCATGTGTATTTTGTGAAAAGATCTTCATTTAAAGCTGGTATAAAAATTCTCAGAATTTAAGAAGGTTCTCTCTCTCTCTTTTGTGTCAAAATCAATTCAAAAGTCTCAGTTTAAGCGTTCCGTCCGATAAGTTCATAGTCCTTCAAGGCGGTCAACCTCGCTTGTCGTTTTCTGACGCCTCACCTTTTGGAGCATTTATATTCTTTAAATCGATGCGTTAAGGATTCCTCTTCCTCATTCACCTTTTCCCTTCTTTCGTCCCGACGCATGAGCGATGCCCTAGCGACTCTTGCCTCTACCCTCTGCAAATTTGAAGCTTCCATCTCCTTCCCGCGAAATCGTTTGAGGGTTTCTTCTCATCACCCTTCTCTTCAACCCTTCAAACTTCTCCCACCTGAATCCATGGCCGCACCAGCTATTGCCGGAAGTGTGGGTGGCTACAGCGCCGAATACCTCACCCCAGCGCAGGAGGAGCGTTTCACCTTTGTGAAGACAAAGCTCTGTGGTCATAAGGAAGTAGATGTTTCAGATCTGCAGAAAAATGGAATGAGCAGCATCATTGAGAAGATCGACCAGATGAAGTGGAAAGGGCTTACCACTTGCTCAGAGGTAAGTTATCGGACCTGGTAAAGGCGTTCTTTGTATGTTAAGAACAGAAGAAGATGGGGCCCTCGTTTCTTCAGTCAAGGGCACCCTAATCAGAATCGACCAGGAATTGCTTAGGATGCTATTTGGAGTAAGCATATCGGGCTTCAGTGGAATTCATCAGTAGAAACCCAAGAAAAGGGTTTGGGGATTGTTGGGCCAGGGTTCAAGATGAGGGATGGCAAGCTAGATATCAATCAGTTAAGTGCCTTCAACCGCCTCCTTCACTTTATGTTTGTCAGATTTTGGTTCCCCGAAGTGGCAACCTTCTCCTCTTGCACTAAGGTTGACTCGATCTGATGTACTGGGCCATTAAAAATGAGGAAATCAATATGGCCGCAGTGATGATGGAGAGAATGAAATTTGCCAGGGAGCAGATTTGGGACACTAAAAGCAAGTTGATGTGTCCCTGCCCTATGCCCATTTACTCACCAGAATCTTCAGACACTTCGGTGTAGATGTCTCAGGGGCAGTTGTGGAGAAGATGGGCCAAGCTATCAGGTCCAGAAATTTAAAGAAGAGCGGTTTTTCAATAGTCAATGGGGTCTGGTTCAAGGCCTCAGTTGCAGAAGGAGAAGGTTCATTGGTGAGCCTTCAGTTGCTCAAGCCCAGTTAGAGCAGATTCTGTGATGCCCGAACTGCCACTGGAATCAGGTTCTGTTCCAGTCTTTGTAGAAACAGAGCAGGAAGGGCCATCTATGGCCAGAAATCAATCAGAGGAGGGCAACAGCAGTGGGGAAGAAGAGAAGAAGACAGGCCAGTGCAGCAGATCCAGTTGTGCCACCTGCTGAAAGAAGAATTGAGGACATTCTTCCAGAAGACATCTTGCCTGTTATGGAGCAGTCTGTGGCATCAGGCCACATCTTTGAAGAAGGTCTAGTGGAGAAGAAGAGCAGCAAATTCCTCAGGATAATTCGATGGAAATGGATGCTCCTGTCAGGGGGAGACTGGTGCGTTGCAGAAGATGCTCCACTTGAGGGGGAGCAATCCCAAGAGACACCAGATGTTGCACCTCCAGCCACCAGAGATCAGGAGGAAGACCAGAGAGAGTCCTGAAAATTGGGATGCCAGAGAAGGGGAGACAGCTAGTTCATCAAGTTCTGATGAGGACAATAACACCTCCTCCAGCTACAAAGGGCAAAGAGAAAGATATAGCTCCTGAAGTACCCCTTTTAGCTGATGCACCATTTGAAAGACAGGTCAAGCAAAAGATCATCAATTTTAAAACCTGTGATTGAGAGGTTGGATGCTCAGGGTGAGCTGCTTTGCTCACTTCAGTCTGATGTGAACTCCATCTTTCTAAGCCAAGCTTCAGCCCGCAAGGAATTGGTTCAGATTCGCTCTGCCATGACATGGTTCCATCAGGAAATGGGGACCATGAAGAATATGCTATCTGACATCCTTCAGGCTGTTGGAACTCAAGCTCCTGCTCCTCCAGCAGCTCAGGAGCCTCACTCAAGTGTACCTGAGCCCTCCGGGCAGTCTGCAGTGAGCAAGCAGAAGTCCAGCAGAAGGACCAGCTGAAAAGATTCAGGGCCATCAGGGCCAGTTGTGATGGAGTCAGGGCCACCAGGGCCGGCAGTGTTGGACACCTGGTCTTCCTGCCTGAAGAAGTGGTATAGATCCTCCACCCTTGCTCCCACTTCTACCAACACTCCCATTCCTCCTTCTCCACCCACTAACTCCACAGCTCCACCTGCTCTCCCCTCCCTTCAAAAAGCCCAGATCCAGGCCCATTTCTCTCCCACACCTTTCTCCTCATCCTATCACATCCTCTCCTGTTTCTTACTTCTCATCCTTCTTCTGTTCAAGAATTTGAGGCCCTCCAGCATCCTCAGCTGGAGCCTCATCCTCTTCTGGTACATCTTCATTTCCAGAAGTAGGATCTCTCAATTCTGATGCCTTTCTCAACCCCCTGCTCCTCCTCCTTATCACTATTATTCCTAAGAATGTCCAAATCGACTCTCCCTTTCTTGATAAAATTAAGGATGAGTTTGAAGAGGTTATCCTTAGGTCTGTGCTAAAGGTAGGCGACCACCTTTCCAAGACAGACTCCTCCAGTACTGTCTCCAAGAAACGGAAGCTTTCTTCCTCCACTCTCCTCTTACCCTCCCTTGTGGTTTTCTCTTACAGTCACCCACAAGCATCCTCTCTGTACAAAGAATATCTTCAAAAGGTTGTCTTGTGCCATCTTCACAATCTTCCTTTCTAACCTCTCTGACCACTTAGATGTCATTCTTCCCTATACTCCTCTGTCTAAAGCCGACAAATCTAAAATCTTCTCCTCCGCCCACTCCAAAACTGAGGAGCAATGGGCTAAATCTCATAAAGATCTGTACAATCGCTTTCTTCAGGCTAAGGCAGCAAGGTTTCCTCCCAGGGATCACTCCTTGACCTTTCTGAGTGGTTCCAGTTTCACCACCAGAACACCTGGGCTCCTGTCATTCAGAAGCTCATCAAGCTGGTCAGGCATTTCCAAACTTTCAACAACTACAGGTATCTCAACAATTTACCTGAAGTTCAGCTCAGCCAGTTCAAGAGAGCCATCAAGGTCCTAACCCACTCTGAGCAGTCTGAGGAAATCAGAGTAGATTTTGCAACTCTTCATTTACCTGAAGAGATTTCCTGCCTCAGATTCATTCTTGATCATGGAATCTTCGGTTGGTTCAATCATTTTTGAGCGTTTGCAAGAGTTATGGGCAGAATCAAGATTCAGAAAGGCCTTCAAGTTGGTTTCCTAGATTTCTTTTCCGGGGAATACCATCGAGGGTTTGTCAAATCTGATGTCCTTGCCCCTCTCCTCTCAGAATGTGAAAGGCTGAATGCCTCCGATTGGTCCAAGCTTTACTCTCTATCTGCTCAGCAGCTAGCTCATCTGAATGCTGTCAAGCCAGGGAAGGGAAAGCTCCTGTCTCTCCTGCAACCTTCTTGGATATGAATTCAATCCAGCTGGTCCTTGATCCCTACAAAGTTTGGGCTGAAAGACAAAGTGTTTTTAGCTCTTCGCCAGGAACTCAAGGACAAACAGATTTTCTACCCTGTCACACATGGATCAGTTTCTTGCCTGTGCAAGTTTTGGTAAAACACATCATCTGCTCCTCCATGGATACAGACGAGTATGACCTGTTTCTTACCAAGCAGCGCAGCCTCTATCTATCCAAGATGGCTCCAATCATGGGACCATCCTTCTCCATTGAGAGTGGTGCCTTTAGGCAATTCTTCAAGCGTCAGGAAGAGCAGGCCTGGGGAAGCTATTTCTCATTATGCCTCCCTTCTCTCTCCTGCTTACTATTTGCTGTACTCCTCAATCTTAATGAATGAATTGTGCTCCTCTCCTCATTGTCTCTTATTCTTTGTCTCTTTCCTTTTGCTTTTTGCTTAATGACAAAAAGGGGAGAATGTTTACCTACTTGTGTCTGACACATTCCTGAATCATGACTCAAGTATTTTAATTCCTATTAATATTCAGTACTACTTAAATATGATCATAGTTTTGTCATCACAAAAAGGGGGAGATTGATGAACAGTCCATCCCCATGTACTTTTCATTTAATTACTTGCCTATTTTGGTGATAAAACAAAACACTGTCAAAAGTTTTTCTAACCTCGTTTATCTAGCCATAAGCACAGGAATTACCCAAAGAAAGTCAAGCATTTGTGGTAAGTCTTCCATACATCGTTTTTTAGAAGAGCCATAATAATACTTCATTAACTATAACGATTTCCTCACTAGAACAACGATTTACTTGAAAGATTGAATAACCTTGCTGTGTCAAACAAGTCGATATTATAACGACTCTATAAGTTATCGTAACGATTTCTTCAGAAGTTATAACGACTTGCTCATTATAACGACTCTATAAGTTATCGTAACGACTTCTTCAGGAGTTTAAACGACTTGCTCATTATAACGACTCTATAAGTTATCGTAACGATTCTTCAGAAGTTATAACGACTTGCTCATTATAACGACTCTATAAGTTATCGTAACGACTTCTTCAGGAGTTATAACGACTTGCTCATTATAACGACTCTATAAGTTATCGTAACGATTTCTTCAGAAACTTATAACGACTTGCTCATTATAACGACTCTATAAGTATCGTAACGACTTCTTCAGGAGTTATAACGACTTGCTCATTATAACGACTCTATAAGTTATCGTATTCTTCAGAATTATAACGACTTGCTCATTATAACGACTCTTATTATCGTAACGACTTCTTCAGGAGTTATAACGACTTGCTCATTATACGACTCATAAGTAACGACGATTCTTCAGAGTTATAACGACTTTCATTTAACGATCTATAGTTATCGTAACGACTTCTTCTAGAGTTATAACGACTTGCTTTAACGATCTATAAGTCATCATAACGATTTCTTTAGAAGTTTAACGACTTGTTAGTCATATCGATTCCGTAAGTCATCGTAACGATTTCTTTAGAAAGCTACAACGACTTGCCATGTTTCATAACGATTCTTTTATCATCTGTTATAGAACGACTTGATTGTGGTAACGATTTCAGTTATCATAACGACTTCTTATCAGTCTACAGCAACTTGATAATAACGATTCTATCAGATTTTCACAACGACTGCATAAGTCATGTTTCCATTAATTAAATGCTTTTCCTTGATTTAAGCTACGTTGAATAGTCAAAGTCGCATCTCGTCTGTTTGACTGCCATGCATTTAATAAAGACTGAACGTATCTCTGCATGGACACAGAACATATCTTCCATTCTCGTGTATTCTCTGCATGCATCTTTTAGAACGATAAGTGTTACTACTATATTTGTGTCTATCTGCTCTGACGTTGATTGACATCTGGAGATAGTATAGCTGTCTACCATTAAAGCTCAACCTTGCAGAACCTTAAGGATGTAATATCCTACAACACTGGACACAGAAAGAACTACAAGCAAACTCAGAAGATCTTATCACTTTGCGTGTTCCAAAGAACAAAAGACTGCTGACAGGAAGCTTCCTCAAATCCTTCAGTCTAACGTACACCAAAGCCGTGAGACAACGGTCATCTCCTTGTCCTTATTCAAATTGGAGATACAAATACAAGATGAAGCTCTGAAGACATAAGAAGAGAATTTCGATTTTCTGATTCAGGGCGGCTAGATCTCTGCAGCTTTCATGTCTTCGAAAGTTCTCTAGAGCCAAAAATTCACTCTTTTCATCTTCGCTCTTAGCTCCTTGTGCTGTGTGAAGAAAACAAAGGAAGAGCTAGTTTAGTTCTGAGAGAGTGCACTCTGTGTAGATCTTCGACTCTCAGTGCTTGTAGCTTCAGATTGAGTTTTTGTAAAAGCTTGATCTAGGGCTAGTCATTTTCTTTCAAGAATTTCCTGTGTTTTATTCCCTTCGTGGTGTGAAGACCTGGTGGTTTTTTTCCAGGTGGTGTTTTTCCCTTCAGGGGTGAAGGAAGACCAGCTGAGCTGGGTAGTTGTTGTTTGTCCATAGGGGGACTGTACCCTAGTTAGTGAAATCTTGAGGGTTGCTCAGGGACTGGACGTAGACTCCTAAGGAGAGGAGATCCGAACCAGGATAATTTCTGTGCTGTGTGATTGTCTTTTTGTGTGATTGCTGTTTTTACTAACCATTACTAATCCCTTTCAAGAACTCTTTATGTTTGTTTGAGTTCAGATTTTATATCAGCTAGATTATTTTAAAGACCCATTCACCCCCCCTCTGGGTTAGCCAACCGGGCAACATGTCCTCCTCCCAACTACGACGCACACAAGCGACAAACACAAACTCTCTCTAGTCGCTGTCCCACTGCCGCTTTACCCTCAAGCCCGACGTACACCTACACAAGAGTGAGGGTGTCCAGGAAGATGACAAGACATCAACGGTCCTATACCGTGAACAAGCCCCGAGCACACACACATGCCTGGCTCACACAAAACCTAGGGCTCCCAACTGAAGAGTATCCACGGTATCGTCGTACTACTCGCCGCACACACAAAAACCTGTGAACACTGTACAAACCACATGAAGTCTCACGTCAACCACGTGAACACCACACACACAACACACAATGCGCTTTCCGAGCGCCATAGGTGCCCATGCACCATTTCCCGTAGCCATGCTATACAATACTCAATAATCGGATAAAATATACACACGTATGTACACAAACAGCACCCTCGGCTATTGTTGCAACGGGGTCACCGGTCGCCTACTCACGACACCCCCGATATGTCGCGTTAAGAAGTCTTAACGCGACAGGTCGGTCTGTCGCCTTCACAGCGCAAACCCTAATCTGAAACCTCTCTTCCAGATCACCCCAAAAACCCTGCAAACCATGGTTCTGATCCATTTTACATGCTTTAATGGATAACCTAGCATGGTATCTATTGTTTGGAAAGCGAATAACACATCAAAACACAACCACAAGCGATCCACACGATGTAATCACGTGGAATCTCCCTACCTTCGCGAAGAATGTGAAGTCCGAGTCCCACACGGTATTTCCCCCGCTCCACATAGTGTCCTTGCAGCGGAAACACGCCAAAGCAACCACCAAAAAGCCAATCGCCCTTGAACCCACACACAACACCTCTCCCAGCCGAGCAGAGCTTGCAAAAGCTCTGTTTGGTGGAAACCACCTTAAAAACACAGCTCGGTTGGGAACACGACCCAGTCCCCCGTCGCGACCTGATCGCGACGCAGGAGGCTGTCGCCTTCCTAACCTAACGTCAGCCTGCCCCGCCTCGCGCGCAACATGCGGCGCGCATGCAGACGACGGCTCAAAACAGCGGTTCTATTATCGCGACGCCATGGACCGTCACGTTAACAACGCGACGCCCCTCACTGTTGCATTCACAGACAGTGAACCAGTGAGTGCTCCAGGCCCGAACTGCCGGCCCACGATGTCACGTCACGACATTTAATATATCTATAAATGCCGAAACGTGAACGAACGGGAAATCAAGAGTACAATTGAACTAATTGAACAAGAAATTTGCTCCGAGGCTTCACTAAATATAATATATTATTCACCCTTCAATAGGTGTTACATGGTTCCTGATTTACAATCTCAAAATAAAATGACGCCATGGTTGATGAGCTAACTAGCCCACACACAAATCCCGAAGTTTTCCGCCTTCTAGAATTATAGGTATCTAAAATCGTAGGATTTGGTGAGCTAACTAGCCCAGTAGAATTCAATTCCTTGAATTAAGAAGGATTCACATGTATGATCTCAAGATAAGAACATGAACATTATTAACAATGAGTGTTCAAAGCTATGAACGAATGAGTCAATTCAATAACACATGAAGAACCAAGGTAATATAGGAGCATGATCAATAACTCAGGATGTCACTTAAGTTTAGAATCAAACACTTATTCACACACACATGTGTATTATGATGACTAATTAAACACTTAATGATGCATGCCAACATCCACTGTCCTCATCGCCCCCGCGCGGCCACTGACGAATTCGGGCGCTCCCCCCAGGACTGAACCAGCCCTTTATTTGCCAGGCATATTACTCAAATGAGTCCCAAAGACTCGCAACTCATCATCATAACACACTCATTATTGTAATGAGTTAATGATACAAGGATTTTACTCATAGTTACTAAAGGTTTGCACACAAGAACCAAAGAACTTTGGTTCTTTCACTGATTTCAGAAATTGATAGTTTCACAAGAGCAACTTTGTTCGGAACTTGAAGAAATAACTCAAGGAAAAAGGAAAGATAACTTGACTGATTTAAGTGAGTGTTTTGGTGGTAAAATCTATATGATAAAGGTAGACTAACAAGTAGAACAATTGAATAGGATTTTTTAGGGAAGAACGGAGTCAAAAAGAAGCTGGAAACATGACTTTGACCAGACCTGTCGACAGGCTTGTATCTGCTGTCGACAGGGGCTGATTTCCAGAGCTGAGGTTTCAGACCTGTGTGCATCTGTCGACAGCAACCCAGAGGCCTGTCGACAGCCACACACAGTGCTGGTTTTCTGGTTCTGGCCAGGGGTTCCTGTCGACAGCTAGCTCTTCGTCTGTCGACATGGGCTGTGTCAATTGTCAGAAAACCAGTCCATTCAACCTCTAATGGTTCTATAAAGTTTCTCTAACATTCCTAACATAAATAGGACTCTAAGCAAGTATGATTTCAGATGTAATACTCATTGAAACATGATCAGAAAAAGGAAGATCATGAAACATAATTTGCAAAGATGTTTTTAGCAAGAAGTTAACTCGAAGAGATAATGGAAAGTACTCTTTCAAGAACTACTTTCTCTTCACTATTCTCAGCTGAACATATATCAAATGTACTCTTTTGAAAGTTTTATAACTTCTCAACGAATCAAGTTAACTAAACGTAGAAAATCGTTGAGGTTCTATCTAGTCTAGATAATAGAATCAACCTTCTAAATTCAGTCAACTGGATCAAAGCTAGTAACATATGGTTACTTGTAACTTAAGAATCAACTAAAACTTGGTGTAATATTGATTTCCTAACAATGACATATTTTCTAAACTTTGGAAATATCATGATCAATAACATGACTTCTCAGATTTCACAATAATCTGAGTTTTCAAACTGAAAGAATAGCATGCTTTAAAGTATCACATGCCATTTACCAAAGAATCAAGGAAAGGTGGCAAGAGAACTAGAGGATTAAGAAAGGAATCCTACAACCACACAACTAAAACAAGACTATAAGGGATGGTTTCATGGCTTACAAAAGAGAATTCACATATTTATAGTAATTAAGCAAGTGATCAAGTCCTCTTTAACAAAGGTGGGGTTCAAAGATTTAGAAAAGAGAAAGGATATGAAGAGAATCTTACACAACACGGAACTGTAAGATCATCCTTTTCCAAAGCATTGACTGCTTGAATTCAAGGTAAACTTTTATAGCAGTACATGATGCACATGCTATTCTAAGGATACTTAGAGAATAATAAGAGCTTGAAAGCTTGAACACCTAATTAGTAAGTTCCATAGCATGTTCAAGAGTAAGAGTAAGAGAGGAAGGAAAGAATTGAATCCTACCTATCTGAGTGTACGAATTCTTTCTTGATGTAGAATCCTCATACCACAGTGTAGCAGTTGGAGAAGAACCACAAGTATGGGAAGAAGCAACTATAGCTTGTTGTTGCAATAGCAACAACTCCACCCAAGAGCTAGCTTCGTAGCTCCCTTATCAACAACTTGAGCAAGAACAGGGATGCAAGAAGGAATAGAACCAGTAGCCCCAGCTACACACCAACTGTGGAGAGCTTTGCAAGCATAACATCAACATAACAACCAACAGGAAGAAAAAGAGTCCAAGGTTGCCACTGGTAGTCCACCAACAACTACAATTTGCCACTCCTCTAGAAGAAGCACCAGCTCCACTAAGATCCACTATAGCTCCAGCAGCAATTCCCCCCCCCCCCCCCCCCCCCCCCCCAAGCAAGGAACACCCACGGCAAGAAGACTAGCAAGAGTAACAGCAACCCATAGCAAACAGCAGAAGCACGAGCATCAGAGGTGGAAAAGAGGAAAGGGATGTCGGCTGGAGAAGGGTTCTTATAACCCAGTCGCTTGCCCATGCACGGTGACACCTCTCACGTACAGTGTAATAGTAAAATTGATTGGGTTCTCATTGTAACACCTGTTTCATGCAACCCATCCAACACTTACACATAAGGCATAAGCATAGAAGCTTCTACCATGTGTTGTGGCCTTCACAACACTTCACACGTGGACACACCAAAATTCCCATAAAATCATCACCGTAAATAGTCCCTAATTCGGCTGGCCCAATGATCACTAGGCAAACACCTCTAAATGGTGTCCAATTGAGTTCAAATTTCAACCATAGACTAATTGGATGGTTTTACAAATTATGGTTATTTTAGTTTTATTTTTAGAATTTATTTTACACTAGGTGAAAAATCACCCGAAAAATGGTCGCGTCGACTGTACCTTGAAATCCGTACGTCGAAAAATTCAGATAATTACATATTTGATTTCTCCACATTTTTCTGAAAATTATGATGTTCTCAGATTTTTATTTCGTTGTCGTTTTTCGGTATCGCCCTGTGGAGGCACGCACTTTGAGGTACGATACTGGGATAACGTTCATTACCACTAATTAAGTCTATCATCTAATTATCACAATTTAATAACAACCCTAAGGTATTTAAACCAAATTATTTCTATTTTCTTAACATTTTAAATTTCTGGGACGTTACACACGAAGCCTCACAACCTGCGGTACACCTGCTACACACGTCATCGACCACACACTGGCCTCCACAAGCATGACACAAGGATCCGAACGGTCGGAACGTTACAAGGGGTGAGGCTCTTGCTGATAAGTACACACTTATTCTCACTATCTTTTAATGTGAGACTAAAAAATACCTCTACAGTTAGCTCCTATGATTTTTTGTTTCAGGATCTTGTTTCCTTGTTGAAGCCGAATAGAGATCTACAACCGTAGTTGATGATCCTCTTCACTGCTCTGTACCTTCATCCCCCCTGGGGGGACCCAGAAGGCCTTGGTAAAACTCGAGTTCGGGGGTTCATCCGCATATTCTCTTCAAATATGTGTCTGCCGAGCTTTCTATTATGCTGCATCGTTGAGCTGCAGCCTCTCGCCGTTAGAGTAATATCTCGCCTTGATCCTGTTGTATCAACTTTCGGGCTTGTTGTTATGTTATTAGATCCTGTTTGTTGTCTTTCTGTGGAAGCTAGTGTTCTAGTTGTTTTCTTACTTCAGATGTATGCAGTCTATGGGTCTTGTCAGGGGCGGACCGACATTATGTATGGGGGGGGGGGCATGCCCCCCCCCACCCAATAATTTTTTTAAGGTGTATATCCATCGCCCCTTTATAATACTGATTTTGTTATATAAATGGCCTAAATGAAGGAGGGGCGGACCTCCTGGCAGTGTCTTTTCGTGCCCTTGTTTTTATATGCATGTATAGAAAGTTTCCAGTTAAGTGCAGAATAGGTGGAGTCCGATTCGAAGTTTCTTTGATTTGATTGTGCTCGGACCGCGCACCGCAGTGAAGTAAAACAACCCTGCTGCCTTGCCTTCGTCCTTCTCGCGGTGGATCCTTGGACCTTGGCTGCCGCTTTCGCAGTTGGCCCATTGCGGCGTTGCGCCATTGCCTCCGAATTCCGATCTCCTCCTCGCAGAGTCGTAGGTAAACCAGTGCAAACCTTTCTTACTTCTTAGCATCTCAGAATAGAAAACATATATACAAGTTCGTTGAAACCTAACAAAAAGATAAGTCTCGCATATGCCTATAAAAAATGAAAATCCCATGCGGGCTATTTATATATATATGACCATACGTACATGCAAAGTCTTTGTCAAAATCCAATGATGTGACGAGGACGAGCTTTGACGATCTTGCAGACTTGGAGTAACATTATTCACGTTCATATGATCCTTATTATTGATGTTGTGCGTTTTCTTAGAGACCAGGTAAAAAATTTAAGCCAAAAATGTAAGTTAAGGTTTGAATAGGTTTCCTGATCACTTTTTATTTAGATTTCAATCTCAGAATATTGAGTTTCTTCTTCTATCGATGTGTTTTATATCAAGTTATAATAATCTTTTTTATTTGATATGAGTTACTATTGTTTACTAATTTTGAGAAAAAATTTGTTTCATAATGGTTGATTATTTATCCAATGGCGACCAATGGCCAGCCAATAGCACGTCGACATTTCTTGCGAGTCTCTAACCTGTCAGCCCTTACAAATCAACACTCACGACACCAAGGTAACATATTTATCTTTTAATTTTTTATACTGTGATCCAGCGAACCTGGGTGGTGGCTCATTTATTATGTAAAATATTTAATTTTTTTATACTGTGATCCAGCGAGCCTAGGTGGTGGCTCATTTATTATGTAAATATTTAATTTTTTATACTGTGATTCTGCGAGCCTGGGTGGTGGCTCATTTATTAAGTAAAATATTTAATTTCTTATACTATGATCCAGCGAGCCTGGGTGGTGGCTCATTTATTTAATTCCTTATATTTATGATAAATCTGGGTGATTGCTCATTTGTTATATATAGTTTAATTTTTTTCACAATCCATAGAATGATTTGGCAAGTTTTGATGTTGGTTCTATTTATCTTTTAATATGTGGAAATGTAGATGTGGCCCCTACTAATATGTATGCAGATATTTTTTGCTTGTTATTTTAGATGGGAAAATCTTCTACAATTGAGTCATTTTTCAAAAGAAAGAATGTGGAAAATGCAAAAGTTAATGAAAACATTTCAAAAACTCCTAGAATTGAAATCAAAGATGATTTTGATATACATTCATTAGAACGAGATCCAGAATTGCGTCCACAGATTTGGGAATATTCTGTTAACAAGCGTGATGAAATTCGAAGAGCCTATATAAAGTTTGGTTTGTATCAATGTGAACTAATAAAGTATCCAAAGTCTGGACAAGCAAGTCATCTTCGTAGTTTTCAAGCATCATGGTTTAAATTGTTTCCCTCATGGTTGGAATATTCTCTTAAGAAAGATGCAGCATTTTGTTTATCTTGCTATTTATTCCATACACAAGATGGACCTTCTGGATCAAATGCATTTACTGTTGATGGGTTAAAAAATTGGAAGAAAGTGAGAGATGGCAAGAACTGTGCTTTTTTATGTCATGTTGGACAATATTTTCTCCTCATAGAAATGCTGAAAAAGCATGTGATGATCTTATGAATCAAGCTATACACATTGACAAAAGTTTTTCTACGTTTACAGCTCAACAAATCACAGAGAATCGACTTAGATTAAAAGTTTCAATTGATGTAATCAGATGGCTTGTATTTCAAGGATGTGCTTTTAGAGGTCATGATGAAAGCATAACATCAAAGAATCGTGGAAAATTTTCACGAATTACTAAGTTTTGTATCATCATACAATGATAAAATTGCAGAAGTTTTAGAGAAAGCTCCGCAAAATGTCTCGTTCACATCACCAAGAGTGCAAAAAGAAATTCTACAAGTTCTATTAGTTAAAATCAAAACTGTTATTCGTGGAGAAATTGGTGATGCAAAATTTTGTGTGATAGTTGATGAAGCTCGAGATGAATCCAAGAAAGAGCAAATGTCTATAGTTTTGAGATTCGTTGACAAAAATAGATTTGTACGAGAGTGTTTCTTTAGACTTGTTCATGTTAAAGATACTACTGCATTGACATTAAAAGAAGAATTATTTGTTATTCTCTCTCGGTATAATTTTGATGTTCAGAATATTCGAGGACAAGGTTATGATGGTGCAAGCAATATGCGAAGAGAGTGGCATGGTTTACAGGCCTTAATTTCAGCTGTATGTCCATATGCTTATTACATTCATTGCATGGCGCATCGTCTACAATTGACATTAGTTGCTGCTTCAAAGGAGGTGATTCCTATTCATCACTTTTTTAATAATTTAACCTCCATCATCAATATTGTTGTAGCTTCATGTAAGCGTCATGATCAATTAAAAGCTGCTCAGGCTGTAGATATTGCTCATTTAATTACTATCAATGAGCTTGAGACTGGAAAAGGACATAATCAAATTGGTACATTATAGAGAGCAGGTGATACTCGTTGGAGTTCACACTTAAATTTGGTTTTCAGCTTGATAAAAATGTTTAGTGCCACATGTACAGTTCTACTCAATATTATTGATGATGGAGCTACACCTGCCCAACGTGGAGATGCAGATGCAGCTTATGAAGCATTAATCTCTTACGAATTTGTCTTCATTTTGCATCTTATGAAAAAAATTTTAGACATTTCTGATCAACTTTGTCAAGCTTTGCAGAGGCAGTCTCAAGATATTTTGAATGATATACATCTTGTTTCATCTACTAAAGCATAGATTCAATTATAGATGATTTCCGTGACTTGAAAGAACGAAGAGCTTTATTCTGATAGATCCCATGTGATTAAATTTAAGGTATTTTATTTTTTCACATCTTCTTCTTTTGACCCCCCCCCCCCCCCTTATATTCATCCTACGTCCGCCCCTAGGTCTTGTGTTGGTGTCTTTGCGTGGGAAGGGATACGGGCTGTCATTTCTTGACCTATTTTTTTACAGGTTTTTGGTATGTATGGTCTTCCGTGTTCTCTTGTACTTATCTTCATGTTATAATATTATGAACTCTACCTTTTTCTTGTCGAAAAAAAAAAAGAAAAAAAGTCGGTTGAAGGTGTGCCGAACCGGCATGTGCCAACATTATCACCAATGCACAAGTTTTTTTTTTTTACTTCAATACTAATGCATGTAGTCTTTGATACTGTAAAGGAAGACCAAGTCAAACAATATAGTTTGCTTGACTTGGTCTTCCTTTACATGGACGAATAGATCTTTAGATAAAAGAATGATGAAGCAATTAAGTGCATCTGGGAACATGAATTTAATTTGAGGACAGTCAGGAAGTCTTTGAGAGTAATTTTCGACAAGTGAACTGCCAATTAGCAATGAAAGTTTAATGATAACTTTAGCGTCAAGCAGATACCTTTTTTTTGTGTGGCATCCTCAACTCAGAATAATCATTAAGAGGAAGTG
Source organism: Colocasia esculenta (assembly GCA_014218235.1). Classification (NCBI taxonomy): domain Eukaryota; kingdom Viridiplantae; phylum Streptophyta; class Magnoliopsida; order Alismatales; family Araceae; genus Colocasia; species Colocasia esculenta. The sequence goes on along the minus strand of CM024765.1, from coordinate 103,772,392 downwards.
GCAGGAGCAGTGCAGTGTTATAAAGAAGGTCCCGATTATGATAAAGTTTGTAAATGCCTGAACATGAACTGTTTACGTTAGAATTATAAATATTTTGCCAGCTAAAGTAGTTGTCGAAGGGCAAAAAAGACCCACAACTAAGACATTATATGAGGTCACACTGTTGGAAAGACGCCATCGCCCACAAGAACAATGACGAGACTTGCCCTGAAAAGATCGCATCATGTGAATTTATGAACAGATCAACTTGTTGGCAAGACGCACTGGAATTAATTATATGGTTCTCTTGCCAAGGGGTCTTCCCACTGAACCACATGTAAACCTCGCCTCCCGCACACACAGGAGTGGCACGAAATCAAGTGGTGGGTCTGCGGCTATGGGCTTTGCCGAGTGAGACAAAACCCATGCGTGACGACGCCCTCGGCCATACCGTCACATTCCTAGTTACTTGCCGTTGCCGTCTCAGAAAGAATGATGGCCTCATTACACCACGACCACGTCCCCGTCAGTGGTAGCCCAAACACATGCACACACAAACTCACACATTTTGTCTCTCTCTCCCGACCCCATGCAGTAATCCCACCCTCTTATGCAAAGTTCAATCGGAGGGAAATAAGGGCAAGTTACGATCTGTAGAGCCCACGAGCTGCAGTGGGCGCCGGAGGCAGAAATGTTTAGAAGCGGAGGTAATTAATAAGATTAATTATTCATTCATACTTAAAATAAGGGGGGCAATTAATAAAATAAAAAAAGTTACATGTCTATCAATTTAATTCACTCAAGAAATTAATAAAAAATTTATGTAAAAAATTAAGAGGGGGCAATTGCCCCTTTGCCCTCTGACTCCGGCCGCCACTGATAAGGAGGCTGAGACTCGGTAAAGAATAGAAGCTGAAAGAGTATCCGAAAACTTTGTTCAATAGAAGATGTGTACTCTTCTATATATGCATGGGAAAAATGAAGGACAGAGTTCCTTAGATGCAACAAGCGGGGGATGTATATAGACGGATTCAGAAAATTTATTTAGTGGAGTCACTAATGGTACACTTATAAATTTATTTCGTAGTTCAGTGGAATCATTAATAATGTAATTTTAATTTTTTAATAAAATTTTTATAATTTAGTGGAGTCATGTGACCCCAGTAACTAAATTCTAGATCCGTCTATGAAGACACATCCTCATCCTATGTATCTTTGGACTTTCCATAAAGTCGAAAAACGAAACAAAATGGGAGAACTTATCATAGGAGAAGCATCCATTAATCTATCACAGAACAATTCTTTTCTTTTATCTAGCCAATCATCCGATACTATATTTGAGAAAGAGAAAAACTTATTAATAAATTTGAAAATTGAACTTTTTTTGTATTTCTTATGTTTTATTAGATAAATATATCGTGTCCTTAATATACTGACCAATAAAAAGACCAAAATATATGAGAAATTGTAATTTTCAAATACAATAAACTTTCTTCTTTGAAAAAATGTAAGAGCAGCAGAAGATGAAGAGATTGGAAGGGGCGTTTGCGTGTCTCTGGAGTGGAGGGGGAATCACTTCGAGAAGCACAACCACCGGAAGAAGCTGAAGTTGATAAGATTGCGAGGACAATCTCTCAAGATAAAAAGGCTAGGCCTTTTCAACATGAGTTTCTTCAAATTCCCCTTGTAATTTTATGAGTGTCAAGAAATATTTTTTTCCACAAATAAGTTATTTTTAAATATATTGATGCATATTTCTATTTATATTTTAAATTCAAATCTCTCACGGAAACTCTTATACCGATGTACAACATCACCTGTCATTAAAGAGAAAAATTTATTACATTTAAAAACTATATTTTCTCATGTACTTTTTACTTTTCATTGAATAAGTACAATGAGTCCGCAATTCTCAAATGTATTAAAATTTTCTAGTCATCAAAATATTGGTGCATGCTTTTATTCAAACCTTGAAAAACTCGACCTTTTCTTTAAAGTATTATTACTATCTACACAGCTCTTTTTTGTAAAAAAATATTTATTATCTATTTGAACGGATAAATAGGCATTTGTGCGTTTGTTAAGTGTGTAGATTTTCTTAAAACAAAAACGATTTTTATCCACTAGGCTAGATGGAGAATACTTTTACCCATCCCTCCAGTGCTCGAGTTTCTGTGCCTAAGACATCGTTTGGTTTTGATTTTTAAAAAGTGAAAATAAAAAAACTCTAATTTTATTGCACCATGATGTTGGCAAGGTGACTTTTGCCTCATGGCTCGCGTCTTTTGCTGTGTGGGCAACGAGACCTGAGAAGTTGTAAAAAAAAGGGAAAAAAATTTCACGACGTTCTGTCCATCTCTCTCCTTCCACTTTTTTATAAGTTAACTCTTCTCTTTACCTCATTTTGGAGCGCTCAAAAGTCGAGAGAAGGGGCGTTGCATTTGGGAACAGGGCAGGTCTTTTAAAAAAAAATTTAATTTTAAAATCTTTTAACCTTTGTTCTCACACGAAACCCAAACAGGCAAAAAAATTATTGACTGAGTAAAAATCAATTCTCTTTTTAAAAAAGAAGTATGACAAATTTTATAAGGAGGAAAATCCATTGTATGTACGAATCGGGTTGAATGGGGTGAGTCCACCGCATCACACAATCACAGTAACTCTGAGATATGTGGGTGGAGATTGAAGACGGACGCCCTCCCTTCCTCGCAACTTTTCAACTCTACGTTTTGGTTGAGGGTTAGTCTTCCCAGAGGTAGACTAATCCGGGGTACGTTAACCCCAAAAAAGTACAGATCCACTTTGGTTACTATTTTTGAGATGTAAATAGGTAAAGTCATGTTTTGACTCTATTTTTTTATGTACAAAAAAAAAATAAAAGACATATAATAGAATAACATTTAAAATTTTATGATAATTTTTTATAAAGGAAAAAAAAAGATATCGCTCTCTACCCACCTCAAGAGGTGGGGTAGACTTACCCCGGGGTACCCCGGGTTAGCGGGGTACCCCGGGGTAACCTTGCCCCACTCCCCAAAGCGGGGTGAGGCGGTTAACTCGGGGTACGCCCCTCTACCCCGCTTATCAAAGCGGCGGTAGTGGTTGGAGGGGGGGGGGGGTTGCAAAGAGACAACTAATTAAATGCTCTATTTACTTAATTAACATAAGAGTTTGTTTGCTAACATTTATATATCTCTAATATTTGAAGTAGCTAAATATTAGAGATTGAAACTATTTGACAAAATATCTTAACGAATGTCTATAGTATGTCTATTATTTTAAATTACCTCTAAAAATGATGGTTAATTGGTGTTTGGGAGTAATTAAAAAATATTTCTACTTAAAAAATTATGTTATATTCATTTTTTACTTTAAATTTAAAATTATGAAAATGTGATGTTATCTGTTTGGTAAAAATATTAAAAATTTTAAAATTTATATTGATGTGTTCGGGGCGCAAGGCGGGTGGGGGTGGGGGGGGGGGGGGGGGGGGAGGCGAGGGAGGGGGGGTGTTGTTCCGGCGGCGACGGTGGCCGGGGGGTTGGGGGTGTAGGGTAGGCGAGGGCGGGGGAGGTGGAGCTGCCAACGCAGGGGGGATGCAGGTAGGGCGGGGGCGGTGGGGGTTCTGGGGCAGGGGTGGGCGAGGGGGAGCCGTCGGCGCAAGGGGGGTGCAGCCGGGGTGGAGGCGGGGGCGGGTGGGGGTTTCGGGGCGGGGGCGGGTGGGGCTCGGGGCGGGGGAGGGGGAGCCGCCGGTGCAGGGGGGAGGGTGCAGGGGGGTGAGCCGCCGAGGTGGGGGAGGGGGGGATGGTGCAGGGGGCGGGGGTTCCGGCGGGGGGAGGGGGAGCTGCTGGCGCAAGGGGAGTCTGGGAGAGGAAGGAGAGTAGTATGTGTCATTTTTTTAAAAAAATTGATAAGTACTTATTTTTATTTTGAGAGAGATTTATATAGAATAAAATTTTTACTTTAAAAAAAATACTTACAAAACGTGTTAAAATATCTATCATTCTTCTTTTTCAAATTTAAAAAAAAATTATTTAAAAAATACAACCAAACACCGTGTAAGTCACTTTTTTTTCCCCAGATCCCCCGCTGAGTCGCCGCCCCTCTCTTCCTCTCCCACCCCCCTCACGCACAGCTAGCCCCTGGAGATCTCCGGCGGCATGCAGTCCAACTCCGGCGGCGAGCCCCTGGTGGACGGGGGCTTCGAGCTCCTGTCCCTCAGCCACCGCTCCTGGAGAGGTAGCCTTCCTCCTCCGACGACAAGGAGGATGATTGCATGACGCGAAGACCCTGCGCACCACCGCCTAGCCACCGCATTTGAAGTCGGCGCCTCGCTCTCTGGTCGGATCCGCTACCGATGTGGCTTCAGCATCAAGTACCTCCTCACCGTTTGCATACCCCTTCTCCTCGTCCTCCTCATCTACTTCTCTGCCGACCTCTGCCACCTGCTCAGGGGCGTCCCCGCCGCGCATCTTGGGTCTGCCCTCGAGGATGGCCAGATGCGGGAGGCCGAGCTCAGTGCTCTGTTCCTTCCCAGGAACCAACGGTTATGGCTCTTGCACCTCTGGAATAGAACGCCTGCTGCTTGCTCATCCCAGATCCGGCGACTTCGCCATTGCTCTACGTTCCAACTCCACTTCCAATTCTAGTCAGGTCATTGCTGGTGCTCAAGGTAAACCGTTGGCACTACAGCCATCGATCTCGTTCAAGGAGTTGAGATCCGCATTGATCGAGCAGATCAAGCTGAACTAGTACATCCAGATAGCTCTGTTGTCACTACTACGAATGCTTCATTAGAACAGCTGGATGACAATGTGGTTGATCTGCTTGCTAGTTCCGGCGGCGTCGATGTTTGCAGGAAGGTGGGCAATCCGGTGAACAGATGTCCAACCACTTGATCTGCCTGTCGAAGCACATGTTCTTTGCGGCACTTTGGGGCCGTACGTTGGTCTTGCCGAGCCGCAAGTTTGATTACCCGTACGACTCGATCATCGACATCAAGCACATCAACAAGTGTTTCGGCAGAAAGGTTATAAACAATATACGAATTTAGACGCCATTTAAATTAGTTATCAAATCACTCTTAATACAAACTTAATATATGTTAAATACTTATTAAATTACATTACAGATTTAGATAATGGATAGAAATTAAATTTCAAAATTTTTAAATAGTTATTATCAAATGCCACCTAAATTCCAAATTAGAACACAAGAAAACAGAGAGTTGACTTTTTTTGGGGGGCAAAGTGGCAGCTAATTAAATGCTCCATTTACTTAATTAAGTTACAAATTACAATATAGTTAAACATAAAGCTAGAACATAAAGGGCAACAATTAGAGGGTGAGTTCTAAATTGAGATTGAAGAATAACTTAGTAAGACCCTTTATAGATGCTCTAAGCCAACATTCATATGTAACACTGCCACTTGATTCTCCTGTGCACATGGGAACAGGAGGGCAGTGCTGACTCCCCCTTCCATCTGCATTGTGAAAAGAGAGAATAAACGTGCTAATTCCCACTTCTACTGCTATGAACAAGGTGGGTCAAGTTCAAGAGGGACCTAAGTCGACACCTTGGCGTGGGCCAACTTCTCTAGACATGCCTCTCAACCTTTGCTCCACCGACGAGGATGTTTTTTATTACGTCATGACCAATTAGTCACAGAGCGAGAAGGCATACAGAAAGGCTCGGGACGTATTGCTAACCCACACTCGCTTGATTTAGGAAGGTTTGCACCTTCTTTAAGATCCCCACTTTCGACAAGATCGAGTAGAAACTAGACTTCCTCAAACAACAACTCGACCTTATTATTCGACTGCACGGATATTTCTCATATGCCTCACCAACTCTCTCCTGCAAGTTCTTCAAGATAATTCACCATTATCTAAAAAGGAAAAAAAGAAGAAAAAGCTTTATCCTCATAGCGTACGCATGCACCGAAATAGAGAGGTAGAGTGATATTCAACTCGACAAATTATAAGTTCTCGAGTTACCCGCGATTCTAACCCAGTTGGAATCCCCCCCCCCCCCCCCCCCGCCACACACACACACACAAAACAGCAGCACCCTAACCACCTACTTATCTCTGTTTATTTTTTTTGATGGGGGGGGGGGGGGGGGGAGATGGATAGGGATGGCAATGATCTGGGTCCGAGTCTAGTCCGATCTTTAATAGTTCAGTTCAGGTCCGACCCGAGTCGAGACGAGACTTGATTTTTAGAAGTCCGGCGCGGGAAGATTAGGTAAGGCCCGGCCTAAACTCGGTCCAATCCGATTTTATTTTTTAAAATATATTCTTACTATTTTATTTATAATAAAATTAGTTTTTATTGAATCAAAATAATATAAAATAAATATTAGACTAATCTAGATAAATTTATTTCTAGTTGTTACAAATATGAAATAAATGTTAAGTTATTAAATATAGCTCCACAACATAATTTTTAATCTAAAATTTTAGAATATTAAAATTATCACTGTGTTATTTATTTTTTTTAAAAAAAATACCGGGTCATCGGGACGCCTGAGCCAAGTCCGAGCCCGACCCAATCTTACTCGGGGCCGGGCCGGACTCAAAATAAAAAAAATGTTAAATTGTCTAACCTAAGTCTGTGTAAAATCGGGCCGGGTCACCGGACCTTTGAACCGATCCGCCCCAATTAACACCTCTAGAGACTGAGCTCCCTAATTAGTATTACTAAGCATGTCTATAGCAATTACAGAGGTTAAAGTAGGAGGGAGGGAAACAGGGTCCCAAGGGTGTGACTGGGGAAAGGTTGCACCCAATTTAGCCACCGTATGGACGACCATATTACAATTCCTAGAAATGAAAGATGAGAAAGATTTATTGCACTTTCACATTGACTAGACAACAAATTCACGTGGCATCTAACAATTACATTGTCACTTTATCACTGCTCATGTGAGGGATGTCATATAGACTATCATCTAGTCATATTACACTTAAAATATAATGTACAAGTACAATAAACCTTTCTCATGAAAGATAACAAAATATTTTGACCTTTGATGAGCCTTTGATAGTCTTCCACTGTAGCAGCAAACTGCCACGGAGCCTTTGCCTCACCGTTAATAGCATTAACAATCATCTGAGCAAACTTACCTCCTTGTAACTTAGTTTCACCAACAAATAAATTAAGAAAGAGAAAGGCTTTGTGCACTTTCGGAAAGTGCACAAAGCCACGTCTTCCTGCACTTCCGATGCGCCATTCGTCCACGTCTTACCGCTTCAATGGTCCGCGCCATGTCAGCACAGCGCTCTCCACGCCGCTGCTGAGCCCGCCACACCAGCGCGAAAAGACGCACTGTCACCTCCACCCCACTCCGCTTCGGTAACATGACCCAATGTCATGATGCCAAAGTCAAATCCCACTTCAAACGCGGTTCCCAAATTACCCTCTCTCACCTCTTTCCCGCGTTCGCCCTCCCCTCACCATCACAGCTTCCTCTGCACTTCCGAAACCGCGAATTTGCTTGCTCGCGAACATTCACGGACGAGAGGAACCAGAGCGATCCTGTGTGCACATCCAAAATCGAGAATTAGCAGAGAACCAGTGCTGTCCGGCAATGGAGAGTTCCAGCATGCGGTCGAAGGCGCTTCCGGAAAAAAGAACGGACGACGATGACAGTGCGCCATCAACTTCGAGTTCATCAGACGATGGGGCGAAGTGCCAGAGTACGCAGAGAAAGGCTTCTGGGGCACAGAGAAAGAAGAATGGTGCGCTCTCAAGAACCCTAATTTTTGCGTTTGCCTCTCAAGATTTGTGTTTTCTAAATCTCATCTTTAAAAAAAAAACTGAATGTAGATTGTATGTATCCATTTTTTTTACATGACATAAGCATGTTAAGTATTTTGGACTCCCCAATTTTGAGCATTCTTCACATATACAAAATTATTTCATATTTCATTTGGCATGGCTTGTTAAATTGGGATGTTTCACCGGTTTTCCTACAGTTCGTCATTTCATTTTAGGGAAAGTTTCCAGGCTCATGTTTGATAAAAAAGAGCCTCTAGAGGATTGTTTGCATTCCTACAATTTGTGTGTACATGTTTCAAATTCTTATTATTTGTGCATTCTTCACATATTTATAAATTTTCAAAAAATTATTTCGCACCACATTTTCATGTCAACAAGATTACTTACATCACTCTTTCTCTTTGGTAAACTTGACGTCATCACTCTTCACATATCTAGAATAATTTTAATTTCATTTGGCATGGCCCGTTAATTTGACATGTAATAAATTTTAACTAAAGAGAATGTTTCCTATTACGTAGCCTGATAGTAAATTTTACAGCCTATAGACTGGAGCTCAAATTTTCTAGAAGATCATTTCAATATTAAGATTGGATCCCCTGTTTTTCTTTTTGACATGGCATAAGCATGTTATGTTAATTAATTTTCAGCCCCAAGTTCATGGACAGTTCACGTATTAAGATTTATTTCGAAATTTATTTTAGAAGATGGTCCGTTAATTTGGTATGTGTATGGGGTTTTGTACTTCTTGGTGCCATGTTTTAGGAAGTATGAGCACTTTGAAGCCCATGTACCTGATCAGTTTAGAGCTTATATTTTCTTCTTCATCACTTCAATAGCCTGGTTTACATTTTATTGTTAACATGGAACCTAACAAATTTCTTGAAATTTCCTACAGAGTTTAAAAATGCTTTGAAAGGCATCTGCTCCTTGGAGAACTATGTCAAGGAGAGAGATCAATTGGGGTTTCGTGATTGCCATAGGGCCATTTTGAGGACAACCCCGTTTGCTCCTTTTGTTGACAGTAATCATCGAGCCATATTCAAGATGACTCTTATAGAGGAGATTGCTCATACCTATAAGGGTGCAAGTAATTTTCAGATAGGCGATAAAACTCTGACATTTACTGTTGAAGATGTCGCCCTGATTTTGGGTTTGCCTTGCTGTGGGCAGAGGGTCCCACATTATTATTCACCAATTAAGTTGTCAAAGTTGCACCACCGATTTGGGGCGAAGCTAACTTTTGATCGGAAGGTGGTGACAAAACTTATCCGACAACTGGTACAATCGGATGATGCTTGTGATGTTGACGACACAGCACGACTTTGGATAGTTTTGCTATTATCCACTTTCCTATGCCCACGGTCTTCCCCATGTTGTCCACCACAAATGCTTATTTGTTTGGACAATATTGACGAGATTGGCCGTTATAATTGGGCGGCTGCAGTCACAGAAATGACATTGCACAAATTTGATCACTTTGTTACTATAGTCCGTGAGAAGAGATCTGGTCGGACCACAACTCCCAAGAGAAGGATAGGTGGGAGAGAGCATGGCAGTGCCAACATTTTTGGCTGTTCGGCTGCTCTGGCTGTAAGTTTTTATAAAACATTTATACATTCTTCCATCATTCTGGGATCTATGTATGTAAATAAACCAATGATCCATGCAGGTGTGGTTCTTAGAGCACACAAGATTGCGGCAACCGATTGACCGAGAAGCAATTCCCCGTCTATTTAGATGGGGATCTGTTTTGGACAAGAAGCTATCATTCTCCATTGATTCTCTACAGGGGCAGCAGGTAATCCACAAATGGAAGGTTTTTATTTTAAATTTATGTAATAATCTGATCCTGACATTTATGAAAATTGATGCTTACAGATAATTAAGCGGTTGAAGGTAGGAACAAAGGAGAAGACAATCACTACATGTGTTAGCCAGGAAAAAATGCATCTACAAACTGAGGGTGTGGCTGCTCCCCCCCATCCTGAGATTATGGCCCTTCTTCAAGGTATTGGGGATGAAATCAAGTTGCTCCCTGAAAGGCTTCAGCAGGCTAAGTCGTCTAATGAAGCCCAGATTGAAGCATTTACAACTGCTGTCACCATGGGGTTCAACAAAATGGAGAAGTTGATAAGATCAAGCTCTATGCCACAAGACCAACCTATAGTTGGCACAGATGCAGAGAAATTTATCTCCACCCCACAATCAATCACTCCTGCCCCTGCCCTTGCATCCCCCAAATATGGTGATGCAAATGCATTTGCTCTGATCGTGGATCAGGAGATTATTGCACCAGATCCAGTAAGTGCGGTCTCTACCACCGTACTTCTTAGCCCGACGTCCCTAGTAAAGAATATCAAGTGTCGGGACGATCGACAGCCTGGAATATATGACCAATCACCATTCAAAAGGCTGGATAAGGCTCCAAAAAAAAAGAAAGGGAAGAAGGTACAGTTGCAAACTATATTCTTTGATGTTCTGCATTAGACATTTATATTTCTTTGTTTTCTAACTTATCTTTACACGATTTACGTTGGAGGCAATGAGCAAGCTTATGAGGTTTTATAAGCAATGGACATGGAAATCTGAAGCCAATGAGAGCCAGACAGCATTAGTCGAGGCCTTCCTTGCCCAGGAAGGATATGTCGACCACAAGTAAATAACTTCTCGGACAATACAATTTATTTATTGTTATTGTCTTCTACTTTCATAATATAAAATGTACTTCATTTCTTGATTGTCATGCATTTCAGACACACTGTGTTGACCTTCACTAATAATTGTTCGTTGAAGTGGTCACATATTTGGGATATACTATGGGGCAATATGACGGATGATGAGGTAAATACTGCCCATTGCACGAACAGTACCTTCAATTACATTGTCCATTAATTTTCCTAATGTCTTCTTTTATATTATTTTGGTGGTTGCAGGTTATTGACATTGTCTTACATGCTATGAAAGACAGACAAAGAGAGCAGGAAACCATTGTCCCAAATTCCTATCACCGATGGGAATTCCTTGGAACCATTATGGGATCATGGATTATGCTTACAGATGGCTCTAATGATGACAGGGGCCACAAACTGCATACTTGCTTCGGGCATGAAAAACTAGGTTGCCCAATATCAGATTTTCAATTCCTTTTCTTTGTTGTCCATGTATCGAGCCATTGGTTCCTTCTTAGTCTACAACCGGAGCAACGTCTCATCGTAGTATACAATTCCTGCAGAGGACATGCAACTTATGACACATGCGCTAGAATTGGGTATGTCCAACTAACTTTGCACTTTGCAGTCGGTTATAAACATCAGGAATAATTTACATTCTTTGTTTTATTGTTCACAGGAACCAATTCTTAAAGCATATCTTGGATATGAAGGCTACACAAATGCTGATGAATTTCAGTTAATATTTGATGAACTATGTCCTCAACAACCAAGCTCTAGCATGAATTGCGCTATGTACATTTTCATGTATGTAGACCACTTAACAAGGAAGCGGGAATTATGTTGGGATTTCTCTGACAATGATGTAAAAAAATTTCGGCTACTACTAGCTTGTGATTTTCTGTCAATGTATTTAAACAATGTATGAACAATTTATGAACAATGTATGAATGGTGTTGTTACATTTTCCTTCTTTGTCTGTGTGGGAATGAGGTTGTAAAAGGATGCTTTTGAAATTACATGCACACATATGTATATGACAATTATATGTGAAGGCCCTCCAGGAAGTGTTCCACAGGTGGTATCCAATTTTGGGTTTGGCTGTATGTTCAGTGATATGTGCTGTATGTTTAGAAAATGGGCTCCAGGAAATTGGAACCAAACCGTGCAGCCTTGAGGTCCATTGATTTTACCTTCATGGTTTGTATGTGCAGTGGTGTAATTGTTGCAGAAATTGGGCTCCAGGAAAATTGAACTCCATCCGTGAGGTAGTTGTATGTAAATAAGTTGCACTCCAACATACAAGAGTATGGAGTCAAAATGGCATACTTAGACTTCAAAATGCAAAAACACTCAGAGGATGTCGACAAGCAGTGGTCGACTGTCGACATGTGCTCTTCCACCCACAAACATATTCTTCAGGGTGGCCATTAGTTGTCGACAACCGGTTTTGGTTGTCGACAGGATATGCTGAGTCCATGTAATTGGTCAGCCATCAGTTGGGCTCCAAAATAGTCTTGTTGGGAGCCAAAATACTGGTCCTGGACTCTAATATATGCAGTTGGACGCCAAGACTTGAGCAGTTGGTGTCCAAACTACCCAGTCTTCTTTAACTTCATTGGTTTGTGTAATATTATGAATTATTTTTAATAAATGAAATGTTAAAAAATATTTGTGACATTCTTGGTACGAAGATGTTGCCAAAGGAAGGGTCATCATAAGATCATTAGACCAAAAAAAAAAAGTTCATCATGAACTCCAATGGTGATGCAGTCTGATCAGTTGGGCTCCAAAATAGTCTTGTTGGGAGTCAAAATACTTGTCCTGGACTCTAATATATGCAGTTGGACGCCAAGACTTGAGCAGCTGGTGTCCAAACTACCCAGTCTTCTTTAACTTCATTGGTTTTTGTAATATTATGAATTATTTTTAATAAATGAAATGTTTAAAAATATTTGTGACATTCTTGGTACGAAGATGTTGCCAAAGGAAGGGTCATCATAAGATCATTAGACAAAAAAAAAAAAGTTCATCATGAACTCCAATGGTGATGCAGTCTGAGCAGTTGGGCTCCAAAATAGTTGACCATTAGTTGTCGACAACCGGTTTCTGGTTGTCGACAGGATATGCTGAGTCCATGTAAATGGTCAGCCATCAGTTGGGCTCCAAAATAGTCTTGTTGGGAGCCAAAATACTGGTCATGGACTCTAATATATGCAGTTGGACGCCAAGACTTGAGCAGTTGGTGTCCAAACTACCCAGTCTTCTTTAACTTCATTGGTTTTTGTAATATTATGAATTATTTTTAATAAATGAAATGTTAAAAAATATTTGTGACATTGTTGGTACGAAGATGTTGCCAAAGGAAGGGTCATCATAAGATCATTAGACCAAAAAAAAAAAGTTCATCATGAACTCCAATGGTGATGCAGTCTGAGCAGTTGGGCTCCAAAATAGTCTTCTTGGGAGCCAAAATACTGGTCCTGGACTCTAATATATGCAGTTGGACGCCAAGACTTGAGCAGTTGGTCTCCAAACTACCCAGACTTCTTTAACTTCATCGAGTTTTGTAATATTATGAATTATTTTTAATAAATGAAATGTTAAAAAATATTTGTGACATTCTTGGTACGAAGATGTTGCCAAAGGAAGGGTCATCATAAGATCATTAGACAAAAAAAAAAGTTCATTATGAACTCCAATGGTGATGTAGTCTGAGCAGTTGGGCTTCAAAATAGTTTTGTTGGGAGCCAAAATACTGGTCCTACACTCCAATATATGCAGTTGGACGCCAAGACTTGAGCAGTTGGTGTCCAAACTACCCAGTCTTCTTTAACTTCATTGGTTTTTGTAATATTATGAATTAGTTTTAATAAATGAAATGTTAAAAAATATTTGTGACATTCTTGGTACGAAGATGTTGCCAAAGGAAGGGTCATCATAAGATCATTAGACAAAAAAAAAAGTTCATTATGAACTCCAATGGTGATGCAGTCTGAGCAGTTGGGCTCCAAAATAGTTTTGTTGGGAGCCAAAATACTTGTCCTGGACTCTAATATATGCAGTTGGACGCCAAGACTTGAGCAGTTGGTGTCCAAACTACCCAGTCTTCTTTAACTTCATTGGTTTTTGTAATATTATGAATTAGTTTTAATAAATGAAATGTTAAAAAATATTTGTGACATTCTTGGTACGAAGATGTTGCCAAAGGAAGGGTCATCATAAGATCATTAGACAAAAAAAAAAAGTTCATCATGAACTCCAATGGTGATGCAGTCTGAGCAGTTGGGCTCCAAAATAGTTGGCCATTAGTTGTCGACAACCGGTTTCTGGTTGTCGACAGGATATGCTGAGTCCATGTAAATGGTCAGCCATCAGTTGGGCTCCAAAATCGTCCTGTTGGGAGCCAAAATACTGGTCCTGGACTCTAATATATGCAGTTGGACGCCAAGACTTGAGCAGTTGGTGTCCAAACTACCCAGTCTTCTTTAACTTCATTGGTTTTTGTAATATTATGAATTATTTTTAATAAATGAAATGTTAAAAAATATTTGTGACATTGTTGGTACGAAGATGTTGCCAAAGGAAGGGTCATCATAAGATCATTAGACCCAAAAAAAAAAAAAGTTCATCATGAACTCCAATGGTGATGCAGTCTGAGCAGTTGGGCTCCAAAATAGTCTTCTTGGGAGCCAAAATACTGGTGCTGGACTCTAATATATGCAGTTGGACGCCAAGACTTGAGCAGTTGGTCTCCAAACTACCCAGACTTCTTTAACTTCATCGAGTTTTGTAATATTATGAATTATTTTTAATAAATGAAATGTTAAAAAATATTTGTGACATTCTTGGTACGAAGATGTTGACAAAGGAAGGGTCATCATAAGATCATTAGACAAAAAAAAAGTTCATTATGAACTCCAATGGTGATGCAGTCTGAGCAGTTGGGCTCCAAAATAGTTATGTTGGGAGCCAAAATACTGCTCCTAGACTCCAATATATGCAGTTGGACGCCAAGACTTGAGCAGTTGGTGTCCAAACTACCCAGTCTTCTTTAACTTCATTGGTTTTTGTAATATTATGAATTAGTTTTAATAAATGAAATGTTAAAAATATTTGTGACATTCTTGGTACGAAGATGTTGCCAAAGGAAGGGTCATCATAAGATCATTAGACAAAAAAAAAAGTTCATCATGAACTCCAATGGTGATGCAGTCTGAGCAGTTGGGCTCCAAAATAGTTGGCCATTAGTTGTCGACAACCGGTTTCTGGTTGTCGACAGGATATGCTGAGTCCATGTAAATGGTCAGCCATCAGTTGGGCTCCAAAATAGTCTTGTTGGGAGCCAAAATACTAGTCCTGGACTCTAATATATGCAGTTGGACGCCAAGACTTGAGCAGTTGGTGTCCAAACTACCCAGTCTTCTTTAACTTCATTAGTTTTTGTAATATTATGAATTATTTTTAATAAATGAAATGTTAAAAAATATTTGTGACATTGTTGGTACGAAGATGTTGCCAAAGGAAGGGTCATCATAAGATCATTTGTTGGGAGCCAAAAAAGTTCATCATGAACTCCAATGGTGATGCAGTCTGATCAGTTGGGCTCCAAAATAGTCTTGTTGGGAGCCAAAATACTTGTCCTGGACTCTAATATATGCAGTTGGACGCCAAGACTTGAGCAGTTGGTGTCCAAACTACCCAGTCTTCTTTAACTTCATTGGTTTTTTAATATTATGAATTATTTTTAATAAATAAAATGTTAAAAAATATTTGTGACATTCTTGGTATGAAGATGTTGCCAAAGGAAGGGTCATCATAAGATCATTAGACCAAAAACAAAAAGGTTCATCATGAACTCCAATGGTAATGCAGTCTGAGCAGTTGGGCTCCAAAATAGTTTTGTTGGGAGCCAAAATACTGGTCCTAGACTCCAATATATGCAGTTGGACGCTAAGACTTGAGCAGTTGGTGTCCAAACTACCCAGTCTTCTTTAACTTCATTGGTTTTGTAATATTATGAATTATTTTTAATAAATAAAATGTTAAAAAATATTTGTGACATTCTTGGTATGAAGATGTTGCCAAAGGAAGGGTCATCATAAGATCATTAGACCAAAAAAAAAAAGGTTCATCATGAACTCCAATGGTGATGCAGTCTGAGCAGTTGGGCTCCAAAATAGTTTTGTTAGGAGCCAAAATACTTGTCCTGGACTCCAATATATCCCTTGGACGCCAAGACTTCACCAGTTTTTGATTGTTGTCGACAGACAAAAGCAGGTGGTCGACAGATGTCTGTCAGTTGATGACAACCAGAACTCTGTTCCGCCTTGCAATGTGAACCGGCGGTTCACGTTCTATCCCGGTTTGGCTGTGGCGGTTCTATTCCGAAGAAGCCAACACAATAAATGAACCCTAGTTGTCGACAAACCCTATCACCTCCCCTTGTTCCTGCAACTGCCGCCGTATTCTACCCTGAACTCCGGCTTCTTCCCTCCTGGGCGAAAGAACAACACTTGTCTGCACACGCATTCATCTGCTGCATTTCGACTTCCATTTCCACAATGAGTTCCAGGGGCCGGGGAAAACGCACCGATCAAAGTTCAACTGAAGGAGAAGGTCAAAGTTCAAGAGCCCCTGCTGAGCGCCGATCAAAGTTCAGGAATGACAGACTCCCAGAGTTGAATGTTCCATCAGACATCAATCTGTTGAAGGTCAATGGCATCTTCAAGAAGATCATACAACCTCGGTATGTGGTTTTTCCTTCCTTGGAAGAAATGTTTCCCGGGTTGAGTACACTATTTGAAGAACAAGGCTGGATTGAATTTATGAGTTCTCAGAAGTCTTATTCTCCATCAGCAGTTTTAGAGTTTTACAACAATTTGGGTATGCATGATGATGACCTTTACACTACTGTCCAGGGTATCTCCTTTATGATTACTCCTAATCTTTTTAGTCACGCACTACAAATACCAAATAATGGGGTAGACGTCTTGGAAATCGAAGTGGATCATGCAGTCACATATACAATGATGACTAAGGAACCCTTTGAAGAACAGAAAAGTAAGGCCAAACTGAATGCAAACACATTCCCTCCTTTGAACAGAATCATACATCATATGTTCACAACTATCATCTTTCCAAAGGATGGAAGCAGGGAGCTAGTGAATGAGACACATAGGACATTGTTCTACCTTATTCTTCGGAAAGAGCAAATTAATCTCCCAGAGTTGATGGTGGATGTCATACATGAGTGCTTCCATGATCCAAAAAGGTCCATCCCGTATGCTTGCCCTATCACATCTGTGATGAAGTTTCTGCGAGTATCACTAACTCCCAACAAGGTCATAACTCTGAAGAGGCGAAGTGCATATGATATGAAAACTGCAACTAGGATGGGGTACAGAATAATCAATGGAAGAGTCCATAGGACTCTAAAAGGACAAGCAGATGAAGAGGACTCTGAAGAAGATGACATTCGTCAAGAAGTTCATCCACATATTCCTACTACATCTGAAGTGCCAACGTCCGGAGATGTGAAAGAATTCATTGCCGAACATTTCACTCAACTTGAAAGAAATATCAGATACGAATTTGATTACTTGAACAATAGAATGAATGCAATTGAAGAAAATCAAGGACACATGCAGAGGCAATTAGATACCATGGAATATGATGTCATGCGGCTTCATGATTATTATCAGAATGTCCATCGCCCTACTCCTCCTTAGCAATGTATGGAATATGGGGGTGACTATCCTTACCAATGTATTGCACAATTTGTATTTTTAAAGAAGCAATCGGGCACAAAGCTTGTCATGTTATGGAACGTTTGTGCTTGGCAATTCTTCTATTGATTTTTCATGTATCATGTTTTGTATGTGCAGTGGTGTATGTGCAGAAGTTGGGTTCCAAAATCATAAGGGGGGCTGTCGACAGCAGACAGGGGGCTGTCGACAGCTATGCATTCACAGACATCAACCTTTGAAGCCTGTGTGCATCTGTCGTCAGCCCCCTTCGCTGCTGTCGACAGCTGCACACAGTATCTTGTTTGGAGTGAAAAACCAATTGTTGGACTCCAAAATGGCCTTTTGGACGACAGCATGTGCAGCGGCGGCACCAAACTACCCAGTTTTCGGAAACTTCATTAGTTTTTGATATTTTACCAATTGTTTTTAATACAAAAACTTCTTTCCAAAAATGTGTGACATTCTTGGAACCAAAATTGCATGCCATCAGAACCCTTCCATAATCAAATTAACAAATAATTGACCAAGCAATTTTTCCCGGTTCATTCTTCGTACGAAAATAATTGACCAAGCAATTTCAGACCAATTCAAACAATCTTTCGTTTCAGAATGAACAATCCCACGGATATGGAATTAGCTGCTGCTTATATGCATATATATATATCAACACTCCATTGTACATGAGTGATCCTGCATCTTAACTTCCATACAAGTAGATGTACAACACATTAGTTGATATACAACACATTTGTTCTTCTAACCTTACAACTGCCAAGTACATATACAACACACATCAAAATGGGTCTTCACACAATTCCTCAAAAACATTGGCCTGTAAACAAGCACATAGCCAAAAGATAGTCCCCGGGTTCACACACATTCTTCAACTCCGACTATACGTCTAATCCAGAGTGCTTCATTACTTGCACCAACTCCTCGTACCATGGAATGTGTTCCCCCGAATCCATTCAGCTAATGGGTTCACATGAAAAACAAATCAAAAAACAAACCACAACAAATTATCAAATTTTGTGCATAATTGTTCTGTTAAGCACTGAAAAAGTATGCATATAGAAATTGCACTTATTACTGAAACATAATGAGTAAATAAACTTACTTGGAGGGTTGTCCGGTCTTACCAAGAACGACAGAAGAAAGTATTCACATTAATTTGTACATGGTACTGTTTAGCTGTAATCACAATATCTGTCCGGACTGTGCAGAAACTGTTTACTTATTGCACTTGTAAAGTGCACTTCTGACATGCACTTCTGACCTCCCATTGGACAATGTGTTGGCGGCACATTGTGCCAGCCCAATGAGAAACCAGAAGTGCATGTCAGAAGTGCACTTCACAAGTGCAGTAAGAGTTTCTCTTTCATAAAACATGATCCAAAGAAGAACATAATTGTTGTACAGAAAATGAACAAGTTTACATTATTGGAGGGCTGAATAAAGATACGAGTATGAAAATGCAAGATTAAAAAAACCCACGTTACCTTGAAGTATGGGTAGAACCGATCATTCGTAGCAATGTAAGGATGACAATCATTGGGTACATTTGGTTGTACAATCTTCTTCACGTAGTGGCTAATGGTTTGTGAGGTATGTTGAAAGACCAATGAGTCATCCGCCAACAAAATCGCAAGAAAAAATCTTCGAAGTGTACATGGCAAAACAAAATGGGCAAGACTATTTTCGCACACAACGTAAAATTTCATTACGCATGACATGCAAAACAAGTGACATTAAGAAAGGACTACATGAAAGTCATAGTTCAACATAAGCAGAGGTAGAAGAACCCATCCAAACATTACTTTCACACACCAAAGTCTCAGTGGCGTAATGTAACGTTCAATAGAAGTCCTAGAGCAATGAAGGTCAACAACATGATGATGACAAGTAGCATGCCAATTACTATGTATGTCATCAGATAGCCTTCTTGTTTTTCCTTCGATGAACATTTATACCACGCTCATGTCCGGTCATGAGGTGTCCGGTCATGAGGTTGGATGCCGGTGATGATGTGTGAGGTTCAATTCCATTGAAAGCTAACTCTGCTTCTTCCAAAGAATAAAATCCCTTGAAAATTGCACCGGGGTAACCATGAACCTGTGCCAAACATTCATTCCAAGAAAAATAGATGCCCGGCCTCCGTCCCACCCACACAGCATAACAGTAGAATTTACCCATAATATATTTCAAATTCCTGCAAAAAATAAATAAACAAAGAGTAGAAGTATGTGTGTAGCAAAACACATCTAAATGACAATAAAGATATAAATCAGAATTTCAGACCAATTTATCCATTACATGCATCCAGTCGGTTCATAAAAAAAAGTACGTTCGAAGATAAACTGAAAAAGTACAAAGACACCCTGCAAATGATTTGCAACATGATTTAAGAAGAGGTACTGAGACATCATACAACATTTTACGAACATGCGCACAACTGAAGAAGTTGGCAACTGGTAAAGGCTGTCGTTTTGGAGGCTGGTCATGATGATCCGTCAACCACGTAAAGTCATCATGGTCAACCACTCAACTTTGTCTTCATCTGCCATGACAGAGAAAACTAATCTCATTTTAGGATCAGTGAAAAAATGCATACCCTTCAAGAATACACGATATGGAAGGGTTGGCATGTTCTTTAGGTCCCTAAGGACTTCTTGTATGCTTGGTATTTGTTGCTCACTTGGCTGCCCCTTGTTTGATTGATGACTTAGTTCATTTGCAAATATTCTTTCCAACATACCATTCCTCTCACGACTAGCGTTAGCGATCATTTGCAATGCTGCACTGCCAACATCTTTTTCCCTCATTTTTCCTTTGCACTTGTTCCCTACACCTTTTCTTCTACTTGTGCCTTGTTCATTTGACGTGGGAATGTTTGGGGTCATTGGTGATCCCTCATTTCTAATGGATTCTGTGTGTTGTCGTGCAGAAAAACTCATCATATAATTGTGGTCTTCTTGTGAGAAGTCAGGTGTAAGATCATCCACCACATTAGGTGGAGGTGGAATAACAAAGTCATCATCGTTCATATGCATATATGGGCTACTTGATGATCTTTCTCGCACATTTCTTCCCTTTCCCATTCGTGGTGGTCCTTCCACCTGTTCACCTGTGCAAGTGCTATTTTTTCAGAGCATTTGCATTTGGTCGTAGATACTTACTGGATTTACATGCCATTGCAGTCATAAATCATGTATAAACTGTAATTGCATGTATTGGAGGCTAGCAGGTACGAGAAATGGAAATGTAGTAAACATTGAATCCATAATAAAAAGGAGGGTATTAACACCAAGGTGTTTGCATTTGCATTGTTTGTGTTACAGCAGTCTTATGAAAGGGACACATACCTCCGTCAGACATTCCTTGGATGCGAGGTTTTTTCTGTCTCCTGTCAAAAGAAGAACAGGAATGGTGAATACCTTTTACTTAAAAAAGGTCAGCAATCCAGTGAGGAAATGAAGGCTTTAAAAAAATGTTGAATGCACTATTTGTGCGTTGCTGTTATTATCCGAAAGTAAAGTACATATTTTGAAACCCAAAATTCCATGGGAGGACCCACAGCCAAAAACCACCATTGCAGATTTTGTTCAGGGAGCCCCAATGGAGGACAGACAACCCACTCACGGATTCGGTCTCACTTGAACCCCCATCCGAAGACAACATCGGACCGACTCCCGGAGCCCCCATTTTGCCCTACCACGGCTCCACCCGCAAAACCCAACGCGCAGTGCGACCGGCGAAAATACGACGGAGAACATGAATGATAGAGGGGAAGGGGATGATCGAATGTGGATACAGATTTACCTCAGGTACACGGACTTGGAAGAACTGGAGGATGCCGTCGACGCAGCTGGGTTGCTCGTGGAACCAAGTTGCAACGCTTGTCTTCGTCCTTCCTCTGCTCTGCGGATGGATACATGAAGGATGCCTGAGCCGTAGAAGAAGGGAAGCTCGTGGATGCGTGAGACAGGGCGTCGCCGGTTTCCCAGACACCGTTCGCCAGTTTCCCAGATACGCCTCTGCCGGAGAAGACAGGACCTAACCCGAGTAGTCGAGTCCATGGATTCGCGCTGCGCTCTGCCAGACACCCGGTCACGGGATGGGAGTGGAGGGCATAAACGGAAGAAAACGATTTTTCGTACTTATTCACTGTGTTGCAAAAAATGAAAAATCTGGGACATAGGTTTCTCTAACTTCATTTATAAGCTGGCCTTCATGCAGTGGTTGATATTGTTCGTGTACTAGTTGTTCCACTTGTCGATGAACAACCAATCTTTGTGCTTTGCTCCTCTTCCTTATCTTCTCAATGGCTGATTTAATTCTTTTCTCACGTCTCCTCCCCTTTGTCACAACTCTCAGGGGATCATGGACTACGGTTGAGTCTGGGAATGCCTTCGCCTTTGATGTTGATGAATTCATATGCAACATGGTGTCTCTCACCTTTTCCATAAGTCTAGGCATTTCGCCCAAAGCAACGTCAAATGCTTCCTCTGACCTTGATGTTGTCTCAGCAATTTTCATGAATCTATAAATGAGAGTAGAGTACCTTGAAGATATTGAAGTGCGAGATTCATTATCAGGTCTACTCTCATTACTTGCATCCCGATATCGCATATCCTTTCGCCAACGGCCTAAGAAATATTTGTCGGGGATCTCTGTGACGCCAGAGAATTGAAATGCCAATATTGCATGCCTACATAAGTAGCCTTTAAATGTAAAACTTCGGCAGCCACATTCCACATCTTCTTCTTCCTTTGTATAAAGCACATCATACTCTCTCACGAATTGCTTGAATATGCCTTTCATATTTACCCTTTCATAGGACCTAACTGTCAGTGCCAATGTGTTTCCTTGTAGATCAACCTTGATGGGATGACATGCAGCAACCTCAATTAATTCTTGCTGAAACTTTTGGAATATTGCACGAGTGTAGATGTCAGCAGCTTGCTTCTCATAGGGAGAGCTTGTTTTCAAGTAAGCTTCTGTCTCCCATGATTTAACATCAGCTTGGTTCTCAGCATCAAATCGGCGTTCAATTGCAACTGCATATTTTGATACAAATTCAGATAATGTTGTTTTTGCCGTTACAAAACCATCAAAAAAGTGATTAATACTCTCACTCCTTTGACTAGTTGACATCCCTGCACAGTACAAGAGTAATAGGAAGTTAATAGATGGGCAACTAGTTAAGAGATAAAAATAAAACTTGGCAAAAAGAAAGTGAAGTACTTAACCAGCAAAAAATGTGTCCTTTAAGAAGACCGGAACCCACTTAGCTCGGCAATCATATAATCCTTTTAGCCAGTCATTTTCTCTAGCTGATGCATAATTGCCCATCATGTTCTCCCACCTTTCATTGAACTGAAGGGGCGATATCGAGTCATAGATGCAGTCATCAAAATCAGACATAAAGTTTGGATGAGCATTACATATGTGACCAATTTTTTCTGGTATCTTTTTCAATATATGCCATAAGCAAAATCGATGTCTGGTATTAGGAAAGACTTCAGAAATAGCTGCTTCCATGGCTTTGTCTTGGTCAGTAATGATTGCATTTGGATGCATACCACTATTAGCTTTCATCCAACAATTAAACACACATACAAAGCTTTCAATCCTTTCATTGCTTAGTAAGGCACAACCGAGAAGAATGGATTGACCATGATGATTGACTCCCACAAATGGAGCAAATGGCATTTGGTATGTATTTGTCAAATATGTTGTGTCGAAACATATGACATCGGAGAAATACGAACATGCTGTCCTTGACCTACCGTCTATCCAAAGACATGTCTCAAAGTACCATTATCATTTAGCTCCACTGCGTAGTAGAAGGTGGGGTTGGTAGCTTGCATTGCCTGAAAATGTGACAGCATTGTCTTCGCATCACCTTCTTTCAATTGGGTTTGTCTATCACGTTCAAAAAGTTCTTACAATCCTTCTCCATGAAATCTAGTTGTCTAATCCCACCTTTTCTCTTTGCCATGCATGATACAATCTTTGACGTTGAAATCCCGGCACTTCGCATGTTTACCATTTCGGCCTTCTCTGGAGTGCAAATCTTTCGATGGGATCGCAAGTACCCCGCCGCTAATGGATTTAAGGAGTGGTTATGCTTCAGTCGTACATCATACAAAATGTATTTCATGGTACAACTATCTCTTCTCACCTTTAGACTTGCTGGGCATCTGATTTTCGCTGTGTCACGATGTAACATTGCATTTGGATGTTGCCTACTTTCACCACTTCTATGACATGTGAACTTTTTGAAAATGCACACACCATCCAGAAATTTGCTATCCCGGCTTGCTATACCAAATCCTTCTTTCTTTGCATAAGTATTGTAGAACATTCTCACATCATCAATACATTGAAACTCCATCCCGTCACAAGGTTCTGCTATAAGTTGGGCTTCTGTGATGTTTTGCTTCTCCTTCGTTGGAGTCTTCACCCAATCATTCCCACATTCGAGTTGCACATTACCTATGATGACCACATAGACAAGTTATTCTTCAAAAGTTTAAAATCACACAAAACAGAATGCACAGATAGACGATGTGAATTATGCTTCTAATTTATTCTCCAAACCATATTCTTGCAAGGTGGGCCTTACTTGTCGACAACCTCTTTGTGGTTGTCGTTGTTGACAGGACATGTTGGCTCCATGTGTTTTGTCAAGAGCCTGTCGACCGCCAGAAACTTGTCTATCGACAGCTATGCCTTCACAGACATCAAGCTTTGAAGCATGTGTGCATCTGTCGACAGCCCCTTCGTTGCTGTCGACAGCTGCTCACAGCCTGAAAATTCAATGGTGATGTATGTCTATAGTTGGGCTCCAAAATACTCTGGTTTGGAGTCAAAACATTGGTCATGGACTCCAAAATAGCTTCTTGGACGCCAAAATGTGCAGCAGTTGGGGTCCAAACAACCCTGTTTGAGGAAACTTCATACTTTTTTTATATTTTATGAATTCTTACTAACTGAAAAGTTGTTTAAAAAATATTAGTGACATTCTTGGAACCAAAATGTTGCCAACAGAGAAGTACATGTCCCATTGGAAGGGTCATGATAATCCCCCCCCCCCCCTAAAAAAAAAACCTGAAAATTCAATGGTGATGTATGTCTATAGTTGGGCTCCAAAATACTCTAGTTGGGAGTCAAAATAATGGTAATGGACTCCAAAATAGCCTCTTGGACGCCAACATGTGCAGCAGTTGGGCTCCAAACAACCCAGTTTTGGGAAACTTCATAGTTTTTTGATATTTTATAAATTCTTACTAACAGAAAAGTTGTTTAAAAAATATTAGTGACATTATTGGAACCAAAATGTTGTCAAGATAGAAGTACATGTCCCATTGGAAGGGTCATGATAATCACAAAAAAAAAACCTGAAAATTCAATGGTGATGTATGTCTATAGTTGGGCTCCAAAATACTCTAGTTTGGAGTCAAAATAATGGTAATGGACTCCAAAATAGCCTCTTGGACGCCAACATGTGCAGCAGTTGGGCTCCAAACAACCCAGTTTTGGGAAACTTCATAGTTTTTTGATATTTTATAAATTCTTACTAACAGAAAAGTTGTTTAAAAATATTAGTGACATTATTGGAACCAAAATGTTGTCAAGATAGAAGTACATGTCCCATTGGAAGGTCATGATAATCAAAAAAAAAAAAAACCTGAAAATTCAATGGTGATGTATGTCTATAGTTGGGCTCCAAAATACTCTAGTTTGGAGTCAAAATAATGGTAATAGACTCCAAAATAGCCTCTTGGACGCCAACATGTGCAGCAGTTGGGCTCCAAACAACCCAGTTTTGGGAAACGTCATAGTTTTTTGATATTTTATAAATTCTTACTAACAGAAAAGTTGTTTAAAAAATATTAGTGACATTATTGGAACCAAATGTTGTCAAGATAGAAGTACATGTCCCATTGGAAGGGTCATGATAATCCAAAAAAAAAAAAACCTGAAAATTCAATGGTGATGTATGTCTATAGTTGGGCTCCAAAATACTTAGTTTGGAGTCAAAATAATGGTAATGGACTCCAAAATAGCCTCTTGGACGCAACATGTGCAGCAGTTGGGCTCCAAACAACCCAGTTTTGAGAAACTTCATAGTTTTTTGATATTTTATAAATTCTTACTAACAGAAAAGTTGTTTAAAAAATATTAGTGACATTATTGGAACCAAAATGTTGTCAAGATAGAAGTACATGTCCCATTGGAAGGGTCATGATAATCCAAAAAAAAAAAAACCTGAAAATTCAATGCTAATGTATGTCTATAGTTGGGCTCCAAAATACTCTAGTTTGGAGTCAAAATAATGGTAATGGACTCCAAAATAGCCTCTTGGACGCCAACATGTGCAGCAGTTGGGCTCCAAACAACCCAGTTTTGGGAAACTTCATAGTTTTTTAATATTTTATAAATTCTTACTAACAGAAAAGTTGTTTAAAAAATATTAGTGACATTATTGGAACCAAAATGTTGTCAAGATAGAAGTACATGTCCCATTGGAAGGGTCATGATAATCAAAAAAAAAAAAACCTGAAAATTCAATGGTGATGTTTGTCAATAGTTGGGCTCCAAAATACTCTAGTTTGGAGTCAAAATAATGGTAATGGACTCCAAAATAGCCTCTTGGACGCCAACATGTGCAGCAGTTGGGCTCCAAACAACCAAGTTTTGGGAAACTTCATAGTTTTTTGATATTTTATAAATTCTTACTAACAGAAAAGTTGTTTAAAAAATATTAGTGACATTATTGGAACCAAAATGTTGTCAAGATAGAAGTACATGTCCCATTGGAAGGGTCATGATAATCCAAAAAAAAAAAACCTGATAATTCAATGGTGATGTATGTCTAAAGTTGGGCTCCAAAATACTCTAGTTTGGAGTCAAAATAATGGTAATGGACTCCAAAATAGCCTCTTGGACGCCAACATGTGCAGTAGTTGGGCTCCAAACAACCCAGTTTTGGGAAACTTCATAGTTTTTTGATATTTTATAAATTCTTAGTAACAGAAAAGTTGTTTAAAAAATATTAGTGACATTATTGGAACCAAAATGTTGTCAAGATAGAAGTACATGTCCCATTGGAAGGGTCATGATAATCCAAAAAAAAAAAAAAACCTGAAAATTCAATGGTGATGTATGTCTATAGTTGGGCTCCAAAATACTCTAGTTTGGAGTCAAAATAATGGTAATGGACTCCAAAATAGCCTCTTGGACGCCAACATGTGCAGCAGTTGGGCTCCAAACAACCCAGTTTTGGGAAACTTCATAGTTTTTTGATATTTTATAAATTCTTACTAACAGAAAAGTTGTTTAAAAAATATTAGTGACATTATTGGAACCAAAATGTTGTCAAGATAGAAGTACATGTCCCATTGGAAGGGTCATGATAATTCAAAAAAAAAAAAAACCTGAAATTTCAATGGTAATGTATGTCTATAGTTGGGCTCCAAAATACTATAGTTTGGAGTCAAAATAATGGTAATGGACTCCAAAATAGCCTCTTGGACGCCAACATGTGCAGCAGTTGGGCTCCAAACAACCCAGTTTTGGGAAACTTCATAGTTTTTTGATATTTTATAAATTCTTACTAACAGAAAAGTTGTTTAAAAAATATTAGTGACATTATTGGAACCAAAATGTTGTCAAGATAGAAGTACATGTCTCATTGGAAGGGTCATGATAATCCAAAAAAAAAAAAAACCTGAAAATTCAATGGTGATGTATGTCTATAGTTGGGCTCCAAAATACTCTAGTTTAGAGTCAAAATAATGGTAATGGACTCCAAAATAGCCTCTTGGACGCCAACATGTGCAGCAGTTGGGCTCCAAACAACCCAGTTTTGGGAAACTTCATAGTTTTTTGATATTTTATAAATTCTTACTAACAGAAAAGTTGTTTAAAAAATATTAGTGACATTATTGGAACCAAAATGTTGTCAAGATAGAAGTACATGTCCCATTGGAAGGGTCATGATAATCCAAAAAAAAAAAAACCTGAAAATTCAATGGTGATGTATGTCTATAGTTGGGCTCCAAAATACTCTAGTTTGGAGTCAAAATAATGGTAATGGACTCCAAAATAGCCTCTTGGACGCCAACATGTGCAGCAGTTGGGCTCCAAACAACCCAGTTTTGGGAAACTTCATAGTTTTTTGATATTTTATAAATTCTTACTAACAGAAAAGTTGTTTAAAAAATATTAGTGACATTATTGGAACCAAAATGTTGTCAAGATAGAAGTACATGTCCCATTGGAAGGGTCATGATAATCCAAAAAAAAAAAACCTGAAAATTCAATGCTGATGTATGTCTATAGTTGGGCTCTAAAATACTCTAGTTTGGAGTCAAAATAATGGTAATGGACTCCAAAATAGCCTCTTGGACGCCAACATGTGCAGCAGTTGGGCTCCAAACAACCCAGTTTTGGGAAACTTCATAGTTTTTTGATATTTTATAAATTCTTACTAACAGAAAAGTTGTTTAAAAAATATTAGTGACATTATTGGAACCAAAATGTTGTCAAGATAGAAGTACATGTCCCATTGGAAGGGTCATGATAATCCAAAAAAAAAAAAAACCTGAAAATTCAATGGTGATGTATGTCTATAGTTGGGCTCCAAAATACTCTAGTTTGGAGTCAAAATAATGGTAATGGACTCCAAAATAGCCTCTTGGACGCCAACATGTGCAGCAGTTGGGCTCCAAACAACCCAGTTTTGGGAAACTTCATAGTTTTTTGATATTTTATAAATTCTTACTAACAGAAAAGTTGTTTAAAAAATATTAGTGACATTATTGGAACCAAAATGTTGTCAAGATAGAAGTACATGTCCCATAAACCATAGGATCATGATAACCTACAACATGAAGGACTTAGAAGAAATATATCTTAGAAGATTTAAATTTACAATTTAGGCTCCAAAATGTGCAGTTACATTTCAAATATCTAAACAGCCTGCAAAATATTATGCTAAGGCAGCAACCAAATAATTTGAGATGTTAATTAGTGATCATTATACACAATGAAGTCTTTAGAAAAAAAATTATCCTACACCATGAAAGAATTAGACTACAAATTTGTTAGATGAATCAAGTTCACAGTTTACGCTCCAATTGGACTTCAGCTCAGAAGTTGTGATAAACACCAATTAACATTGTTAGGCTCCAAAACTTGTTAAAAAAATGAATTAAAAATACACTTTAGGCTCAAAATAGTATTCCGCACCTTAGACGCCAAATATAAAGTGAGGCTCCAATATGTTCGTCAATATACAAACCAATTTTTGGACTTACAAGCAACTTCCTTGTCTGCAGAATAGTCATCGTCGTTTTCGTTCAATATTCTAACCGGCCTTTCTATTGGGACTTCTGTGAAAAAAAATGTACATATAATTCTTCAGAGAAAGTGCCCTGTTCCAAAACTCGTTGAGGAAAATATTCTAAAATGCAGATAGAGAAATAATTTGATTGAATTATTTTTACTAACCAGATGCATCATTTTCAACATGGAATACATGCACAATATTCCTCTGCTCACCATCGCAATTTTCCTTGCTCTGCTCACCATGACAGCTGCTCTTGCTCTGCTCACCATGACAGCTGCCCTTGCTCTGCTCACCATCACAGCTGCCCTTGCTCTGCTCACCATCACAGCTGCCCTTGCTCTGCTCACCATCACAGCTGCCCTTGCTCTGCTCTCCTTTTGATTCTATTGATGGTGCATGGGAGGAAAGAAATAAATGATTGAGTGGAGGAGCCATTGTCTGTGTAGGCATACATGCTCCAGTGATCAAAGTTTGCCCTGAGAAAATAGACGGCATGAATGGAGATGGTGGCCACACCATCGGTTGGCCATACATCCATGGTTGGGCTCCATAAACCACAGAGGTATCATTGCCGGCAGCATGCAATTTGAGGCTCTGCGTGATGCCTCTGACTTGTTCTGTCCAAGCTTATCGTTGGATTTCCTTCCTTTCGAGGCCGCAGATTCAGACATGCTAATTCTCGATTTTGGATGTGCACACAGGATCGCTCTGGTTCCTCTCGTCCGTGAATGTTCGCGAGCAAGCAAATTCGCGGTTTCGGAAGTGCAGAGGAAGCTGTGATGGTGAGGGGAGGGCGAACGCGGGAAAGAGGTGAGAGAGGGTAATTTGGGAACCGGCGTTTGAAGTGGGATTTGACTTTGGCATCATGACATTGGGTCATGTTACCGAAGCGGAGTGGGGTGGAGGTGACAGTGCGTCTTTTCGCGCTGGCGTGGCGGGCTCAGCAGCGGCGTGGAGAGCGCTGTGCTGACATGGCGCGGACCATTGAAACGGTAAGACGTGGACGAATGACGCATCGAAAGTGCAGAAAGACGTGACTTTGTGCACTTTCCGAAAGTGCACAAAACCTTTCTCATTAAGAAAACCTTTGCAACATGGGCATGGTGACAAATTAAGCGAGCTGCCATCCGCACACTCTCCGGCCGCCTGTGACCATGTGAGCTTCCCTACTGTCTATCCATCCATCCATCCATCCACACAACCTGGTCCCACCCACACTCTTGTTCCCACGCAGTAGTTGTACTACACCCCTCATTCTTCGATTCCTCTCTCTTGTCACATGCACTTAACGGTAAATGGGCACCGGAGCAGCAACACATGGGGAGGAGGACCAGGAAGCCATATGCGCGGAGACCAGGAGGACAACGAGAGCGTTCAAATGCAAATGCGGTGGAAGTAGATTACTTATCAAATTTTATTGACTAAAGACTCTGTTAAATATTTTTTCTCTCTCTTTTCTAGTTAATAAAATTATTTGATAAATACTTTTATCTAAGTCTTGTTGCCAACCTGATCTAACAACAGATCAATCCC
The DNA here is from genome assembly GCA_014218235.1 of Colocasia esculenta. Lineage (NCBI taxonomy): Eukaryota > Viridiplantae > Streptophyta > Magnoliopsida > Alismatales > Araceae > Colocasia > Colocasia esculenta. The sequence goes on along the minus strand of CM024765.1, from coordinate 103,742,318 downwards.
TAATCACCCATCCTAATCAATTGTGGACGAGGAAAATCACGGATGTAATAACAATTGATTGTGCTCTCTGCATGTTAAATGTTGGAACAAAGGTCGTTCTATTTTTGCATTGGATTACACTAGCCAATGTGGGATTTTTAAAATTTTAAGGGTAGTGTTTATCAATTAAAATCAATATTTTCTCCTCTAAAATCAATATTTTTAAACTCAGATTCCTTATTTTCTTAGCCATTAGTTGGCTGCGAATTGCTGCTATGGCTATCTATATTTGTCAAATCATATCCACGGGTGTGATTTAATAAGAGAAATAATATATTTTTGAGAAAAAATATTTACACAAATATGTCAAGATTTAACATATTTACAAATCTATACCTCTCATTTACACTAATTCAATATAACTTACATAATTTCTATGCAACTTATACTCTTTCTCTACAACTTACACAAATTCAATATAATTTACACACTTTCTATGTGTGTAAATTACACTAAATCAATGTAAGTTACACTTTATGCAAGTTGCAGAGAAAGTGTGTTAGCCACAGAAAAAAATGTATAAATTACACTGAATAGGTATAAGAGAGAGACAGATTTATAAATATGTTAGATCTGGACATATTATGTAAATATTTTTAAAATAAAATTATTAAAAAAACTTCCTATATTTTTTGTAATAAATATTTCTCAAAGTAATTAGTGTCAGTTTTTACTCGATCTTCGTGGGATTCAAAGATCGGTGCACATGACGAACTTTTCTCACTTTTAAAATTAACTTTGGCGGAAAAGCAGTCATCTTCTCCGGTTCTTTTGGATAAAAAATATTACCTCTTTTTAGATAATAATTTCTAACAATAATAATAATAAGAAACAAAACAAAGCGAACTTTTCTCACTCCTCTTGTTCCTCTCTCTGCAGTCTGCATTCTCCCTCCCCCTGGCCTGCCTGGGCCCATGTCATTTGCGTCCCTCACCACCCAAACAGTCCACCTCCTACTACTATAATAACTCCCCAGTTAAAACCAAATCTTCAAGACCTAACCAAATTTAGGGGCGATATATCCAGCCCAGCCGACAGGCAGACACCAGAGCGGGTTCAAACAAAAAGGTCACATGAGCAAAAGGCCCACCTAGCAGCATCCCCCAGCCAAACACAACTGGTCTCCCTTCGCAGATCAGGGCTCCGTTCCCCACATCTTGGCGTTTCTGTCCTCCCTCCCTCATACGCCCACCTCCATGCACCTTCGCCGTCGCTGGTGTTCTCCGTGCGCATGAAATGAGTTGTCGGACTCATATCAGTCGCAAGTACCCCGGACTAGCTCTTCTTCCTTGAGATGAAAACAACCCCCGCAGCAATGTCTCTCGTCTCTCTCCCCATCCCCCCCTCCCCCTCCCCCTCCCCCCCCCCCCCCCCCGTTCTCTCTCTAGTATACATGTATATGTATCATGTATGTATACATGCTTTCATTTCATCATATGACAATGTCTCCACAGACGGTCTTTGACCCTCTCCGACCACGAAAGAGGATAAAGCCCCGTGTCTCGTCACACCGTTCACCCTTCTCCGCGGCATCAAATGCCAAGATGTTCTCTTATAATCCCTCTCCACTCTATTTGGTCCGCAAGGAATTGAGAGAAAGGAACAGAAGAAAGGAAGAATGGAGGGAAAAACGTGGTCCGGCCAGAGAGAAATCGCTGGATAGGCTACACAAGAAATTAGGACGAAAGAGGAAACGAAAAGCCTGCGGCCCCACACATGAACATAAAATCCATTATAGTCGTCGCATCTGAAATACATATAATGGAAGATTTGAGCAAATTCGGGACCAACAACAGGCAAGGAAAGGAAGAAGAAAACAGCACAGAAATAAAATGGCGTATCACCTCCCAACGCCCTCGGTATGTTGGACCAATGGAACTGCAGCCCACGGTATGTCGCCCTCTCTCCTTCCAGCTTGATCTCTGCAGTCTCTTTCATCACTAAATCTAGAATGGACACGAGTGCACGAAAGAGCAGCTTCCTTTTGAGTTTGCAATCAGGAGACCTTACAGGTTGGAGGACTAAGATTATTGCTCCGAAGTTATCAAGTTGGCTGCTCTGGGATAAACGGGTTGAAGAAAAAAGGGGGCTCCTAGGAAGTTGGACATTGTATGCATGAACAGTTTCATACATCGCTTTAGCAACACGGTAGAGATTTTTAACTGAATGTGCTCAAAATCATACAATCGCAACAGCGAAGTGATGGTTGCATTGGGTTAAATGAGAGAGATTGAAATTTGCAGTCGTGATGAGTGGAAAAGGCATGCTTGGACGCATCAAATGCATAGTCACCTCATCAGTGGAGAAGCACAGAGCAAAAATTTGTCTGATAAAAAAAAGGGGGGCGGGGGCGGGAATACTCATGTAGCAACATAAGCAACCAAGCAATGAAATACTCTTTCCAGTGTTTTATCCTAATCAAACTGTTTCCTTTGTTAGTTTCTGTACATTGTTCTTAATCAAATCAAAGACAGGCGTCGGAAATGGAGAATAACCTTCAGTCGATGGAAGAAGAGAAAATATGGATGAATAGAACAAAGTTAGGCTGTCTAAAGTATCAGGATGGCAAAACTAGTGAGAAGAATTAAAGCTTGAGTCATAATTGCAGGTAACCAGGAGGTGATGCAAGGACAAGATCATCATTCAGTGAATTCGCAATTTTCTTTTCTGTATAGGAAGCTAACAAGGTGCATCTGAAAATGATTTCTACAGCAAGCACTCACTAACAACTGACGCACATTCATCGAAGAGAAGGAAAGGGATAACAGGCCTCTGCAAGCATATGGAAGGGATACACTTTGGGAACAAAGAATGATGGGAAAAAAATGCCAAATAAACCATATATTGGTTGATGCTTTACTTCCTCTTTTGGCACTTAGGTTAAGCACTTATCTTGAGAGGATGACGTGGTTGTGGAGTTTCGGGCGGCTTGCTTAAATGCAACGGTGGGAGCGATCCTGCAACTCCTCCTCTGGTGCTCTACCACAAGTTCCCCAGCGAACCAATCCAGCTTCTCCGAGTTCGTCTGTTCGCCGATCCTCCTGCCCCCAAACATCGTAGACTCCACATTCTTCTGCTTCAGCATCTCGTCCGCTACTCCCAGCAGCATCTTCACATTCCCGGGACTTGGGTCGGAGTCCACATGTAGACCCAAGGGACACAGACTGGACGTATCCACCTGTTGAGAAAATTAAGAAGAGCGTCAGATGCAAGCGGGAAGCATCCGTCCCAACTCAATAAAATTTCAACTTCTTCTCGACAAGTGAGAGCTGCCGGATGGAAGAGAAATGGAAAGAGAGGGCAAGAGGCCGCTTTCCCTACACCATCGACCATACTAGCGAATCCAAGCTTTTCTGTTGGGTGGTTCACAGAAAACTCTCAACCATCTCACCAACTACATAATTCAATTTCGTGCAAGGTCAGATGCAAATTTGTATTTCAAATTCCAAGGTGGTTTGGCAGTCCCTTCCCCTACAGTACTTGTTTAGCTTGTCACAGTCCTCACCAACCACACCAGAAACAGCCGTGAATAATCGCCCAGAAGCTTTGCATATTAATTGAAACATCGTCTTGAAATGTCACGCACAAGAGGAGGTGATGAACTGGGGGAAACTGGCGGGTTTTGGCGGACAAGCGACAGAGAGAGTAGCTTGCCATCTAGGATTCCCGACCACCCCCAGCTCTTTCTCGACCTTGCTAGCTATCCCTCGCTTCATTCTTTCTCTCGCGTCTATCTATCTTCTGATCTCGAATTTTATCCCCACCCCCCCCCCCCCCCCCCAAAAAAAAACCATGTGATGGTGGCAGCAAGAGAGAATAAAATAAAATACATCTATACACGACGAGAATACGAATAAATGTATAAAGAGAACATAACACACATTGTTTTGTATAAATAATATCAATATGCATTAGATATACCCCAAAACTGACTGGCGGACATAGGCTGGCGCCACCGGCCAATTAACCTACCTGTATGCGGACGTAGTTGCTGTTCCGGCACTCCCCGAAGGCCAACGCCACCGCGTGGTCGACGAGGTCAGCCGCTCCGTCCGACGCGATCCGGGCAATTGGCCGTGCCCACTCCCTCGCACTCCATCGTCTCACCTGCTCATACCCATCCCACTGCCGTTGCCTCCCAACGGCACTATGCGCCGCCACCGTCGTCGAAGAGGGGGACGCGGCCGTTGCCGAGGATACGCAGCATGGCCCTCTTTTGCCGCCGCAGCCCGCTCGCCCTTCCTCCGCTGAAGCCGCCGACGGAGTGGCTACCGACACGGCGCCCCCGCATCCCAGGGATAACACCAGCAGGTCCTCCACGCCCCTCACGAAGGGGAACTCCTGCTTGTTGTGCAGAACGTGGGTGATGGCGGCGGTTGCCGGGTTGCTCATTGTCAGCCCCCCGTCCACGCCGATGCACCTGGTGGTGCCGTCGATGGACCGCATGTCCACGGGCTCGAACCGCCCCGGTTCCGCCCATGTCGCCCGGCACACCTCCCACAGCCGGAAGTCAAAGCCATCGGCCTCGAGGGCGTCGGCCCGCGAGAAGAGGAAGGGTGCGCCACTGCACAGGTCGTAGCAGGGTATGAGCACTGGCTTCACCGTGTCCCGCAGCGTCAGCTCCTCCCCAAAAGCCTCTTTCATTGCCCGCTCCACCCCCGCCGTCGCCACCGCGATCCTACTCTCCCTCATCCTTCCCTCCGCAGCCCCGTCACCGCCAGAGCAGAACATGCGCCCGAGCATCCGATTTCCACCTTTCTTGTGGACGAAGAAGCGATGCCCTTTGTCGACGAGGAGGCGCCAGGTGTCGTCAGCGGGGAAGATGGGGCGGTGCCCGTCCCGGCTAGCGAAGAGCATGGCCGTGAAGATGCCTCCCACGCCGGTGCCCGCAGCAACGTCGAAGTAGTCAGAGATGCGGGCATCGGGGTCTCCGGACTTGCTCCTGAGGGCCTGCTCCAGGTAGGCGAGGACCCGGCCGGGGAGAATGCCACGCATGCCGGCTCCGCCGTCGATACTGAGGATGCAGACCTTGCCCCTTTGGCTCTTTATGTTGCCGGCGACAGGCGGAGAAGCCGTCACTGCGCCGGCCGCGGGGTCGGGTTCGGGTTCGGGGAGGCCGGGAGGAAGGGAGCGAGGAACCCAGAGCTGCTTGTTGTCGTCGTCGTAGCCGAAAAGGAACTTGGACTCGAGGATGGAGAAGATCTCGTAGCTTAGCTTGTCTGTGTCGATGCTAGGTTCGAGCTGGCTCTGCTGCTGCTGCTCCGCCGCCGCCGCCGATGCGGCACCCGCGTCCATCGTCGGCTCTTGGGACGACGGAGGCGGCGGCGGAGATCGAGGTGGAAGGACGGGAAGGTTATCTTATTTGCGGGGTGGGTGAGGGGAACAAACTCCAAAGGATGGATCGGTCTTCTTCTGGTAACGCTGGCGGTGCTGCGAGCGTTGCGGGATTTTGGGGAGGGGGAGAGGGAAGGGTGTTCCTGCTCTCGCCTGGGGGTGGATGGGGGGAGGTAATGTGTATGTATAGTTAGTTATGCGTATCTCAGAAGTATATCTACAACCTATATACGAGTTGTTTGGTTCAACAAACTCCCGAAAAGAGAAAAATTGATTGTTCGATTAAAAACTCATGGTACACAGTGACGGCATATCACCACATCTAATCTAACGGGTTTTCAAATTTATTGCTATTTTATAACTCATCATTTCTGCAGGAACCATATTTTGAGTAAGAATAAATAATATCTGAAATTGTATCCCGATTTTCATTGCAACAATTAATCATACTTTGAATAAGAATAAGAGAGAATTACTAATTAATTTCTATTTTTAGAGATTTATTTTTAAATCTCTTTTTTTAGAAAACTATATATTACATACTTATTTCTGTGATTATAAATATGTAAATCAGATATTTAAAAATAAGTCCTTAAAAAATTAAGATTGATCGATAATTCTCTATAAGAATAAATATTATTTCAGAGTACACATACATGTGCAATACTTGTGTTTATTTAACATAAGGGTGTAAATGGAACCCGATATTCTGATATTCCGACCCGATTCCGATAAAAATTATCGATTTCGGAATCGGAATATGATACCGATAGTTTATCGGAATCGGTATCAATATTTCGATAAGTTATCAGAGTCGGAATCGGAATTGAAAAAATAATCAGAATCGGTATCGGTATCGGTTATTCCGATAAATTATCATAAACTCAAAGTAAAATTATGGTAAACACCTTACTTTATCGGAATTTCGGTTTCGGTAATGTAATTGGAATCGGAACTAACTATTCTTATCGAAATCGGAATCAAAATTATATTTCGATTATCGGAATCGGAATATGTGTTTCCGATTCTGAACTCGACCCGTTTACGTCCTAATTTAACGAATATATATATATATATATATATATATATATTTCAAAAAATAAAAGAAAGACAGGAGGAAATAGGAAGAGGCTTCTTCGTTGGATTCCTCTCCCTCGTCCTGGATATTATCTCTTTATTTATTTATTATGCCTGCCTGAACTCGACTGCATTCTTATTTTATTATATATATTTAAATTTTTATTCCGTGAAGGGAATGAGTTTATGCTTTATGCTTCTTCACCTTGGGCCTCACTAGCTCTCTGACGCAGCTGCACAAGTAAGATTTTGGTCTGATTTGGTCTGTGTCGCCACGCCCGCTACCTGGTCTCCGTGAACTGCTTCTCTCTCTCTCTATATATATATATATATAAATATGTCAAATCTTTCTTTTGATTGCTCTGGGCCTCAATTGTGTGCAGTAGGAGGTCAGCTGCGGCTATCGCTGCCTCAATGGCTGCGGGCTGCCATCTCCTCCTGCGCTGATCTGCCATGACACCCGGACTCGCCGACCGGTTCGACAAGAGAAAAGGACGACCCCGGTGGGAACGGAATGAGATGATGATTTCCCCGGCCACGGGTTGATTTGCTTCCGTGTTCCTATTCCCTTGTTCCAAGTCCGGCGACTCCTCTTTCCCGCCGCACCCCTCTTTTCAGTCCGCGTGCGGTGGTTTGGTGTTGCAGCCCCATCGTCACCAACGCCCTCCTCTGTGTCTGCGATCGTCCGTGCGCACCTTATTTTCTACAACTGAAGTTTTAACCTCCACCGTTCCGTCCTCTCCGCCTCCATCCATTCGTGCATGGCAGGAGACACGCCAGGGAGAGATTACAAGAGTCGCTGATTCGAGAGGCAAGTGGGGCTCTCTCTCTCTATCTATCCGCGAGAGGAAAAGTTCGGCGCAAACCCAGCCGTCGCTAGTGTCTGCCTGAGCGACCCCGTCTCCGACCGCCGTCGCTGGAGGAGGCCCCCTCCTCACCGGCGGAGTTGTCGCCGCTCCTGCGGCGGTCTGATGGATGGGGGAAGCCACCTCCGAGTATTCCCCCGCCCCCTCTCCTCCCTCTCTTCCATTTCCGGTTCCTCTCTACAGCTCCACCTCCTCCGGCCATCATTTTCTCCCCCGGTCTCTCCACCGCCGCTCTTCCTCCACGCCCGACTCTCGTCCTTCCCTCATCGCGTCAGTCCTCCTCCACCCTGTGTTTTCTTGCCCACCGCCGCTCCCCCAGAGCCCTTCCTATGCCCCCCCTGGGTGCCCAGCCCAGTGGTCTTACCCCTTGCAACCTTCCCTTCCGCCAGCCTTTGCTAACCCCCCTTCCCCACCAATCCAGGTCCTCCCCCCCTGCGTGGCTGCCAGTCTACCCTCTTTCTCCACGCCTGTTCGTTCTTTTCCCTCTCTGTAGTCCCTGCTGCCCCCAACCAATGCCTCCTACATTTTGGCAGGAAAGCGGAAAGCCCAGACCTTTCCCGCTTTTAGGACTCCGTCCACCTTCCCACGATTCATTTTTAGTCGACAAGTGTCATTGTCTGGTAGAGCAGCTGATAAATTCTGTGTCAGTGGCCAATAATCCTCCGAGAGTTTTTTAGGTGGTGTTTGATAACACTTAATTAAAATATCTAAAATATAATTTATTATCTATTATTTAAATTTATAATTTAATAAGTATTTAAAATATATTAAATTTTATTAAGAGTTATTTGATAACCAATTTAATTGAGATCTGAATTAATATATTTTTTCACATAAATATTTTTATATGCTCAAGAATATATTTATTTTTTTATTTCCCATAATTTTATATATACATCTCTCAACTATCTTATAATCACATATAAATCCATAATTTTTATATATTACATAAACACCCTATATACTTAAAAATATCCATAAATTTGTGGTTTTTATTCTATATTTACTAAAGTTAAAAGAGTATGGTATTTGTATATAGTACACTTTTTAATTACATATAAGCACCTAATATTTTATATATTACAAATATACCTCTACAAATATTGAAAATATTCACTAAATCAAAGAAAAGTTACATAAAACATTAGTTAATGTTTCAATTGTCTCAAAAAAATTAACATATAACAATAGCAACAAATACATAGGTTGTGTGCTATATGAATCCTATACATCTCGGTCTCCCTTCGAGGGAAGGGAATTCACTCAACTTGTAAAGTCTATACTTTCTGATCCTTCTTTGCCACCTCTGTCTGGTAACCCCAACAGCTCTTTTGTGGATTTAGCACCAACTCTTTTACCTCCTCAACCGACTTTGGATAATATGCTTCAAATTTCTGTCAGAACATTTCTTTCTGAGTGCAATGGAGATAGACCTGTTCAACAAAGCGAACACCATCAAAAAACTTTGAAAAAGATTCAAATGGAGCTAGACAACTGGATGAAAACTGTAGCTCTGGGATTAAATTAGTGAGGAAGACAGTGAAAAACCCAGTGATCTAAAATTTTCCAGATTGGGACACTGGAGTAGCACTCTAGAAGCACATGAAAATAATAAGGTTGCATCATAGCAACCATTTATGACAATGACAAGGTTTGAGCAGATCAATGTACAAGAGCAACATAAAAAGGAGTTCAATCAGAGGAAACTATGGAATTTACCTAGATGCAAATTTCTGCACGAATTAAGATTGAGATCATTGAGCTCTAGACAATTTAAGTGCAAAGCCTGCAATGGAAAACAGTTCAGAAATGGAAGAACAAAGCAGCAAAAGGGGTGAACAAAAATAATTTTCTGCAGAACAGAAGCTCACATCTAAACCAGAGCAACCCGTATAAATGATGGCATTAGTAAATATTAAGGTAGCCACCTGTATAAATGCCTTCTCTACCCTTTGAATAGCATTTCATATTCTCCAAGAGATCCATAAAAATGAGAAAAGGAGCATACCCACTCAGTTCAAGCAGTTCAAGGTCCGTGTAGGAGGAAACAAGAGAGGCCACAGTTGCATTTGTGATTGTCGAACCAAGCACTAAAGAAATCATGCATAAATCGCTGCCATATGGTGAACATAATTTAATATACAATAAACAGAAGGGAGCAAATTTTCTGAACAAATATATGGCATTCCACTACAATTGAAGTGTAAGGTGGAATGCCACCCTCCCTCCACCCACAAACTAACCGAATTACACATGATGAGGATCCTCTGTACCTTTTAGGATCCTTACCTCCTCATGTGAGAACTTTGATAGCCACAAGCTTACCCTGAATGAAGTTATTAGGTGTCCACATCAAGACCTTAAGTTTTTCCACGAAATAAGAAGCTCAAATCAACTTGAATCAGAAATCCTGTTCTGAATTAACAATCCAATCAATTTAGCAAAGAGAAGCCTCAAAAGATAATTTGGAAATGAAACATCCACTCATTACTAGATTGTACCCTCCATCCCCTTATTTACCAACCTAAACACCCAGTTGAAAACCAAATCATGTGCATAAGAAATAGAATATAAAAGGAACATGTCACATAAGGACTTGTAAGATGTCCCCGAAAGAAGGATGAATCACTAGACTTAAGCCATGCTATTTTCTACTCATCTTTTGAGTTAGTTCACTCAAAAACAAATAGCAAAGGTATTGATTTTTGGATGGGTAATGTGAGGGTGGGGATTTGAACTTAGGTCTTTAGATGTACACTGATGGGCCTTAACCGCTGAGCCACTCCTTATGTACATTTTGCTTATCAGTTATCAGAAGTAGGATATTTTTTAATCTGATCCCAAAACATATTTCCCCAAAATACAATTTTCAATACCAGAGAGAGCAAAAATATGGTAGAAAAGCAAAGCTGAGAAAAAGAAAGAGGTTCTACTCCATGTACCCTGATGGGAGAACTTCCAGAAAAGGGCACATGCTCATGTCAAGATATTTCCATGTAATAGCCTACAGTGACAGCCATCTTTACAGTTGACCAGCAGTATAATTTAGGCCTTGTGGTTCCCATGTACTATATATAGATAACTGTCATAATCCTTGATCTGTGGGATGTGATATTGTGATTTGCATGGTAGAAAGTGTGTGCAGACAGCCTGCAATGTATTTAAACAACTGGCCGAGGCGTAAAGCACTAAGTTAACCTGATTTCCAGGAAAATCAAGCCCCTCAGAACATCGACTCAAAAGCTTCGATTTTCAAAAGGGAGCAAACACGCAAAAAAATCACAATATGGGACGAAAGCAAAGACTTTAACACATGAAAATAAGAAAAATGAAAGAACATGGGCGGAGAAATCCCTCCTTTTCCACGAGAGAAAAAGATCTACAGGAACTGACAGAAAACGCCCCGAAAGCAACTGTCAAACAAAAGGATCAGAACCCAAAGACGCCGGTGTTCCCCGTCCAACCAACCTTGATGTTGGTGAGCAGCACTGGCGACTCCAACAGCGTCGTGGGGTTGATCCCCGGCGGGATCGTCAGGCACGGCGACCTCGCCGCTATCAGCAGTCGCGCCGGCGACAGCGACTTGTACCTGGCACCTAGGCCATGCGCGGCTGCTGACGGCGCCACCCCGGGATCCAACTCTTCCGCCGAGACGCCCCCATTCCTCGCCCCAAACCCCTCGAATGGCGGCTCTCTGCCGGGGGATCCCCCCTCCGCACCTCCAGCGAGGGGATCCCTGAGCTCCGACCTCGGATTCTCCAGCATCTACAGAGAAAGACGGAGGAGTGGAGAGGAGACAGAGTAGTGTGCGTGCGCAAGTGGTGGGGAGGGGAGAGAAGCCGATGCGAGTTGGGACAGACAGGAGGGAGGGTGGGCTGGTTTTGGGAGGCGGAGGAGGGGCATTTCAGGGATCTCCCCCGTGAGGATGTCGACGGAGGAGCAGCGCTCGACGTAGGAGCAGCGGAGGAATCCGTCGGGGATCTCCCTCGCGAGGATGTCGACGGAGGAGCAGCGCCCGACGTAGAAGCAGCAGAGGAATCCGCCGGGGATCTCCCTCGCGAGGATGTCGACGGAGGAGCAGCGCCGGGGATCTCCTTCGCGAGGACGACGGAGGAGCCGCAGGAGGTGCCCTCGCGAATCGCGATCTGAACAAAAAAAAGTGGCCCAACCCCACTTTTTTTTAAGAGGTGATTTAAGATAGAAGACAACTTTTCAGACATGTATTGAGATGATTTATCAAACAGTCTAAAATTTTAATATCTGACCACTTCAGATATTAGACATGTAATAAGTGTTATCAAACAGATCCTTAGACATAAGAAATAACTCAAATTTAATAAGAAGATTATCATCCCATGAATTAGGAATCTTCAAAATTGTGTTTTGATTACAGTGGCGGATCCTCAGTGCAGTCAGTGGGGTCACGTGACTCCACTGACTTGGAGAGGAGTCTTAAGAAGTTCTTTTTTTTTGTTTATATAAATCAAAATTTTAGGTAAGTTAATATAAGGTGACTCCACTGAGGACCCCAGCTGGGTCGATCGGTAAGAACTCTTGTTTAAAAGCAAGAGATCCCGAGTTCGATTCCTGGGGGGGGGGGGGGGGGGGGGGGCTTACCTGATCTACATGTAATCCTCGAGGTGTGTAGATTCGAGGTTTTCTTGGTCAAATGGGGTAAGGACAATACGGGTACACGGAAAGTAGGAGCTGCTAAGTCCTAACCTTGGAGTTCACGAACACCAATCCTTGAGTCCACAAAATCACACGGGGCGGAGTTTCCTCGTTAGCAAAAAAAAAAAAAAAGGTGACTCCACTGAATTTAAGGGTGACCCCTATAGTCAAGTGACCCCACTGAACTAATGTTCAGGATCCGCCACTGCTTGATTATATATAACTTCAACAAACAATGCAACAATCTCTTTCTCTTGATTACCCAACATCACTTGTTCCTACGATATAGTCTGGGCTTTGAAGGATAAGAGGAGATAAATAGGAAAAAAAAATTTACCCTTCACGTGAGAAGGTTGGAGAGAGTAATATATTACTTGTCAAACTCTATAGCAGCATGTAAGTTCTTGTAACCAATATCGTCTAACAATAATATAAAATTTATTAGAGGATCAATATAGTCCATGCACTATCAAATATGGATCAACTAGTTGAGCCCTGTGCAATGCACAAACGGATTTCGGTAAAAAAAAATAAAAATAAAAAAGAAGACCTGCGGGGTGGAGAGGAGCGGGCAATTAAAAAAAAAAAAAACAGCCAACACAGCCCAATGCGGGCGGCGCGCACGCGGCCCTCGTCGCCCGCGACTGCCATGTCAAATGACCAGTGGGCAGGAGACAGTAAAAAAAAAAAATAGAATTAAAACAGAGTTCCCTGCGTCACGTGGTGATAGGAAACTTTGTTTTATTGCATAATTTAGATGTCAAATCTTCTGTAGAATGCTATAAACACATCGTCACCCTCAATAACAATCACTGGTCCTAGAGAGCATGTCAGCAACAGCTTTAGAGACATAATTATAATGATTGTTTTCGTTGAAAATCAACTTGACAATCTTCTCATTAGGTAGAGAAACATTTGTGTAAAGTATAATCGGTGCATGCATAATTAACTAAAGAAATAAAGATATTAATTCATAAAAATAAATCAATTTCTTAAATTCTGATACCAATTTGATATAGGATGAACACATTGAATCATATATTTGCTTGCACATTAGCACATTGCTAACCGCAGGGCGTGGATATTTTGTTGTAGATGTCATGGCGTCAAACAATGCCTCATTAGAGATATGCATAAAAAAAAACTCATTAGAGATATTTTATTGTACCGTTCGGATCGACCGTACCACATTCTCCGTAGGAAGATACGGTACCGTATCGTATCGTACTGCTGAGATATGGTGAGAAAATGACTTATTTGATTTGTTTTTTTAATTTTGTGACTTGGTGTAAAATGAGTAAACTTCAAAAGAAAATAAGTAAAACATAAAAAATATAACTAAGAACATTTAACAAGTTCTTACCTAATCTTCCTCATCATACTCAGTATGTATGTCCACAAAATCTCGTAATAGTGGGTATAACTTCTATCTCTGAATAACCTCGCATTATAACGTTCTCCAAAAAGATAAATAATCAGCATAAGACATACAATTTTGTACATACTCGGATATTATATGCATTTTTCTCTCTCCCCTTTCTCTCTCATATCTTTCAGAACTATTAGAAATATCACGCATTCTACAGCCTGAAAATGGGTTGATATACTCACGAGATTTTCATCAAAGTTGTTCTACTCTTCTTCAACTTCGTCTTCGAAGTGGAATCACCTCAATTGGTGGCATGTGCCCAAAGTTATAGCAGATTATTCTTCACATTCTCTCTCATATCATGATCTACATATACAAGATTATCATGCATTCCACATCTCAAACGAGGGCATATCTCTTCAAGACTTCTTCATGAAAGTTGTTCCCTACGACTTCCTCTACAAGCTCTAATTAGAATCACATTAAATTAAGGTATATGCTTAAAAATACAGTGGATTATTCTTGACCTTCTTTCTCATATCGCGATACAAATTAGCAGTGAGTGCGGCCTCTTTACAACATGAATGAGGGTGATCCAGTCTTTGTGATCTTCATGAAAGTTGTTCATGATATGATCAATTGTTCCATTAGATCAACACCAAGAATATGAAAATAGAAACAAAATTATAACGTCTTAAATTTATAATAAAATATTAATATGACATTAAGAAATTAAAGAGAGAGTAAATTATACGTAAGACATGATCAATTATATAAAATATAATTATCTTTAATTTTAGAATATTTTCATATATTATTAATATAATTCTAATACTATTTTTATTGTGTGCACTTCAACGGGACGACATTCAGTTCCAAAAATAAAGTCAAATATGAAGTCATCCTAATTACTAAAAATATACTGATTTTAAAATATAAAATATCAAGAATTATTGATGCATAGATGTTGAGATTAAGTTGTCCTATTAATTTTTGAGACAATTTTTACTTGACAAAAAATAATTTAAAAATTAAACTATAATTATTATAATTTGTATCATCTCTTATTTAGTTTATGTTTAAAATTTTATCTCAATTAAACACCATTTAGACCTCTTAAATACACATAGAATTTGCTACGGTACGGCGAACCCTCTGTGCACTTCAACGAGACGACTTTTGGTTCCAAAAATAAAGTCAAATCTGAAGTCATCATAATTACGATAAAAATATATTGATTCTAAAAATATAAATATCATGAGTTATTGATGCATAGATGTTCAGATTAAGTGGACCTAATAATTTTTTAGATAATTTTTATTTGATAAAAAATAATTTAAAAATTAAAATAAAATTACGATAATTTGTATCATATCTTAATTAGTTTATATTTAAAATTACATCTCAATTAGACACCATTTAGACCCTTTAAATATATCAGATGTGAGTGAGTAATGAAAAAAAAAAAGAATAAATAGATTTAGTGGACCAGACCGTACCGGTCATCAACGTGTCGTGACACGCTTGGGTCACCCCATTGGGTGGGGTGACCCGATTGTGACTGGGCTCGCGGTACGATTCGCACATACCGCGATGGTTCGCCGTGGTACGGCGAACCATGCATGGATACTATCTTTGATTGTGCGCACTTCGACGGGACGACATTCGGTTCTAAAAGTAAAGTCAAATCTAAAGTCATCATAATTATCAAAAAAATATATTGATTTAAAAATATAAATATCATAAATTATTGATACATAGATGTTGAGATTAAGTCGACCTAATGATTTTTAGATAATTTTTACTTGATAAAAAATAATTTAATAAATTAAACTAAAATTATTATAATTTGTACCATCTCTTAATTAACTTATGTTTGAAATTTCATCTCAATTAGATACCATTTAGATCCCTTAAATGTAGAGATTAAGTCGATCTAATAATTTTGAGACAATATTTACTTGGCAAAAAATTAAATTAAAATTACTACAATTTGTATCATTTCTTAATTAGTTTATGTTTAAAATTTCATCTCAATTAGACATCATTTACATCACTTTAATGCACGGGATATGAAAAAAATATGAAAAATAAAATAAAATTAGTGGACCGAACCAGATGAAATCGGACCGGACCAGTCCGCGGAGTGCCGCCGCCGCACACCCGGGTCACCCCACGGCTACGGTGGAAAAGATTTCTTCCATTGTTGTGGAGAAAGAAGAAGGGGAGGAAAAAGATAAAAAAAAAAAGAGAGATGCAAATAAAACAAAGGAAAGAAGAAAAAATGACTACGTACGGAAAGAAAAAGGAGAGCTCCACGCCAGAAGGGGGTTGCTGGGCCATAGCAGCTGGTAAGGGTTTTTTCTCTCAATAAAATATCTCTATTCTGAAAATAAAAAAAAATACATAAATTTTTCGCAAAATCTCAAGCAATATAATAGGCCACAATTTATTGAACTTAAAAAACCCACAAATTGACTATAAAAAATAAAAAAATAAAAAAAAATTAACGTTGATGTTTTCAACGTTTGTAAATAAATCATGATCATCTACTGTAAATTAGAGGAGCAAATGGAGTAATTTTTGATACTACCCAAGTTAATCTACACACTATCAAAGTGCATGCATTTTTCAAATTTTATCTTCAAGTTGACTACACATCAGCTCTTCTGGAGAGTTAGTTCTAAATTTTTTTGGGTTTATATAAGGGCAAATTAATTAGGAGTTTCTATCAAATTTTTGACTTATTTGTTAGTTCCTAACAGAGCTGTAATTTATTACAGTAAATGTTATCACCTGTTACAATATACGTTAAATTCTGTTATAGTAAGGACTTTCCTGTTACAGTCAGAGACTTCTAATTAATTTGTCCTTTACATAATAAAGAGATGTGATTGAAGTGTGTCTCTTAAGAGATATTGTCTTTATGTTTGATTGTATCTTTTAAGGACCATTTTGATAGAAGAGGTGAAATTTTTGTTGATAAGCACACATTTATTCTCACTATCTTCAATGTGAGACTAAAGTATATTTCTACACAGTCCCTCCAGTAAAAATAAGAGTGTGCGGGTCTCATGAAGATGAGACGTTCGAGTAAGGCACATGACCTCTTGTTTGTTCCCACCGACGACATCAATGAAGAGACGTGATTTAAGTGTGCCTCAGAAGAGATATTATCCATGTGTTTAAAATTTTAACCTTTAAAAATGTCATCTTAAAAAAAGAAGTGAAGCTCTTGCTGATAAATATACACTTGTTCTTACTATCTTTCAATATAAGATTAAAGTATATCTCTACACATAACTTTCAGACTTTATTAACTTGCATCTGAACCTATTAATAGTCTTGTGTCGGTCTCCTCCAAGATGATGAGTCTAGTTACTACTATCTTCCTTCGAAAATCTTCTTTCATGTGCTTTCTTTCTATGTTTTGTGTTTTCTCTATCTTTGTGAAATTACGTATTAGTTGCTTAATTTAATGAAATTATTTTATTGTAAAAAAATTAATCAATATTTTTAAAATTTAAAGAGCAATATTTCTCAATATAAATTTAATATTTCACAATCTAAAATCATTATTCAAGCCCATGTCAATAATTATAAACTGCTAGGACTTTACTCAACCCAAAGTCTACATTTTTCAACCCAACATTTATATTTCTCAACCACCAATAGGACATGATCGTCTTTCGTCACCTTTCTCATCAAGTCATATTTATATAAATATAGCAGGCCCCAGTAAAATTACTTTATTACAACTCAGCTCATGTTGATTACAAAAAGACTCTTGCAATAAATTTTTTATTTTTTAATGTTATATATAAATATAAGATATATATATATATATATGCCAAAAATATAAAGAAAAAGATATAGTTACCCAAGTCCCGCGACTCCCGCCCACTACCACTCGATCGAATATGATAAAGTGATTTCCATTTTCTTTTTCTTTTTTTAATTTTTTTGGGAACATGCATTACCAAGGCCCGGTATAAAATAAGGCAAAGTCTTGTTGCAAACCAAATCAAAAGTTTGCAACAAGACTTGCAAATGGTTTGCCATCCAATTTCTTAGGGTTGGGTGATTATGATGTCATGAGGTGGCAAACTCTCAATAAATTTGTAACACTTGTTACAAACCAAGATTTGTACCAAATCTCTCTCTTAAAATAAAGATAAAAAAATGGGAAGAATAGGAAGACAAGATCAATGTATGTTTTGACCCAAGGATCTCGATTAGGTCGATCGGTAAGAACTCTTACTTAAAAGTAAGAGGTCTCGAGTTCGATTCCTGAGAGGAGTTTACCTGATTTACATGTAATTTTCGAGGTGTGTAAATCCGAAATTTTTCCGGTCAAATGAGATAAGGGTAATACGGGTACACGGAAAATAGGAGCTGTCAAGTCCTGACCTTGGAGTTCACGAACACCAATTCTTGAACCCACAAAATCACACTGAACGGGATTTCCTCGTTATCAAAAAAAAATGTCTTGACCCGCATAGCATGCGCGCGCATCGTCTAACCCATCTTCTACATCTTTTTGACCAGCAGCCGACGAGAATCCCACGAACGAACGAACGAACGAACGACGTACCCCCACTGGCATCCTAAAAAAGCGAGTGCACTGTGCGCCTCTAATCTATGGGATTATCAGACTAGCATATGTTGATTGTTGAGAGAGAAAACAATTTACTATCCGCCTGTAATTATCCATCCCTTACTCGTTCCAGGATTAAGAAGACATTAGACTTAATCCACAGTTAATTGTGCGGTATAACTATGGAGGGCGGATCACATGATTTTAACGTGTTTAGTTAGGAACATCAAAGTCAAACGGGGAGACACGTCGGAGACTCAAGCCCGAGAGAAGAAAGGTATGCCGGCCGCGGTCCCAACGTGACTCCCTTATCATAGAATAGTATATAGTTGCTAAAAAATGGAGAGGGTGACAAGATAGACGTGTAGTCCGAGTATCAACCAACAGGTGCGGTGTCCGGTGACCCTCTCCTGGCGTGGTGGCATCTTTAATTCAAAAGAGCGAGCCGAGCGAAATGATCCCCACACGTACTAAGACGGGCCTGCTCCAGATGGACAAGGAGCAGATGTAATATGAAGATTATATATATAGTTATATATTTCGAAAATTAAATTTATTATAATAGGAGATCTCAACGAAAAGTAGAACAAACATCCATAAACGTCTCTTACGATTTCCTTAGGACCTCTGCTTCTCTCTTTTGTTTTGTATTTTTTTTTTTACTTTAATGATGGCGAATAGGACGACGATTCTTTTCCCATTGACCTTTCTTTGACTAACATTGATTGATTGGATTAGGGCCGGAAAGGAAATCCCTTTCTCTCAAGACACTTCCGGCACTGCACTCTAATCATCCTTGGATAAACCACCGGCGTCGTTTCCCCATCCTTGGTTAACATAAAAGTTTACACAAACTCTTGGAGGCTTCCACGGCATTAAGCCTCAAGTCAAGGATGGCAGAATTCTTATAGAAAAAACAAGTAATTATCATCCACATAGTCATATAATAATTCACACGATCAACTACGCGCTTTCTTATTTCGGACCAGGAACATAACAAATTAACGATGTTTTGAACCATGGCGACGACTGCGTGCAAGTAGGATCACGTAGGTGGGCCGGGGGTGGTTGTGTGCACGGCGTATCAATCTAATTTTCTAACCTGTTTTTCATGGTGGCGACCCCCCCCCCCCCACATATTAATCAGCCTCTTCCATCTTTCAACAAACGTCTCTCATTATTTTTATATTTGATTTTTTTTAGTCCTTATAAATAAATTTTTTTTCTTATTAGTTTCTCAAATATAACCATTAGTTTTTAGTCATTCAAATCTGCTAACTCTTGCGTAAGAACCCATTTGCGATGTAGACGTTAAAAAAAATGAATATGCTGGAGCATATTCTATTTAGAGGTAACATTGGACTTGAAATACCTAAACCATCCTAATGGCAGCTCCCATCCCTCGTCCGGCTGCTAAAGGTGTTTATTGTTCGGTTCAAATCAAAAAATCAAACCGAATCGAGTGATTCGATTTGATTTGGTTCAGTTTGAACATGAAAAAAAAATTAATTTGATTCCAAACCAAATTAAAAAATAAAATTCGATTTGATTCGGTTTCTAAGTTCTATAAACCAAATTAAATCGATTAAACCGAATTACAATAATAAATTTTAATTTATATATATCTATCAAATTTATTTAATATATTTACATAAATATATATATATTATGGAGGGTATTATGGTCATCAATATTTAATATTTCATTTTAAATCTTATTTTATAGTGATTTATTAGAGAAATAAGTGATTGAAATTATATTTAAGACTAAGAGAATCTAAAAGCTTATTTATTTTCAAGTTAAACTGAAACCGAACTAAACTGAATTTATTTGGGAAAATTAATTAGGGGTCCCTGTCAGAGGGTTAGACTTAATTTGTAGTCCCTGTCAGAAGATCAGAAGTCATAAAGTCCTTACTTTTTGTGTTAGTTTAACTTCTAATCCCTGTTTTTTGTTTCTAGTCCCTGCTTTTTGTTGCTCAGCATTTAATGCGTCTTGAAAGACGAGTCGTCCTTTTAACATCAACTTTTTCCTATTTTGCCCTTTTTTATTCTGCTCTTTTCCTATTTACGTTCGTTACAGTTGCCTTTGTATCAATTACAGTAAGCTTTTATGTCAATTACAGTAAGTCTTTATATCTGTTACAGTAAGTCTTTTTTTTCTTATGCACTCTTACAGTTGCCTTTGTATCAGTTACAGTAAGTCTTTATATCTGTTACAGTAACTCTTTGTAGCTGTTACAGACTACAACTATAAGTTCTTACAAATAAAAAAAAAAAATTATTTGTTTGCAAGTCTCAGGATTCGAACCCAGGTCTTAACAAAGACAACATGAGATACCCTTACCACTAAGCTACAACTACATTTGTGTTACAACAGAACATATAATATATTTAATTAAGTATTGTAGTAAACATAATACTCTATTACAACTTATGTTAAGTCTTGTTACAGTCAATATCATTTCCTGTTACAATATTCATTAAGTTCTGTTACAGTAAACATTATCATCTATTATAACTCATGTATATTATAACATTTGTTACAATATACATTAACCTTTGTTACAATATGTATTAAGCTCTATTACAACTTATGTTAAGTCTTGTTACAGAATACATTAAGCTCTATTACAATGTACATTAAGCTTTGTTACAATATACATTAACCTTTGTTACAATATACATTAACCTTTGTTACAATATGTATTAAGCTCTATTACAACTTATGTTAAGTATTGTTACAGTATATATTAAGCTCTATTACAATGTACATTAAGCTTTGTTACAATATACATTAAGTATCTCTGTTACAACTTATGTTAAGTCTTATTACATAAAAGATATGTAGGCTTACTGTAAGTGATATAAAGACTTACTGTAAGTAATACAAATGCTTTCTGTAAGAGATATAGAAGCTTACTGTAAATGACATATACACTAACTGTAACGAATGTAACATAGCTTAATGTAAGTAATATAAATACTTACTGTAAGTGATACGAATGCTTTCTGTAAGAAATATAAAAGCTTACTGTAAACGACATGTACACTAACTGTAATTTCTGCACATCTCTTACCTCTTCTCAGTTTCCACAATCTCCACGCCGAAGTTGTTTCCCTTCTTCCTGAAACCCACCATAGTAGGTAATTTAAGTTTAACTCAATATGTAAACAACATCACAATCGTCGGGTAGAGATCTAGAGAGAGAGAGAGAGAGCCCAGCAGGCCTTGTAAACATATCTTCCTGCATGGTCATCTATTATTTAGTCTCGTCACGCAGACAATTATTTAGTCATCTATTATTTAGTCTCCCCAATGATACCTTCCATCATCACAATATCACAGCCCATCTCTCTCTCTCTCCCCAAATTTCACATGAAGGAGAACATTGACTGTAACAAATCTTAAGTAAGCTATGTTACATTCGTTACAGTTACTGTACATGTCGTTTACAGTAATTTTTTATATCTCTTACAGAAAGCATTCGTATCACTTACAGTAAGTCTTTATATCACTTACACATGTGTAGTTGTAGCTTAGTGGTAAGGGTATCCCATGTGGTGTTTGTGAAGACCTGAGTTTGAATCCTAACTCTTGCAAGCAAATAAAGTTTTTTTTTTTTTTTGTAAGAACTTTTAAGTGTAGTATGTAACTGATACAAAGACTTACTGTAACTGATACAAAGGCTTACTGTAAACGATATATACACTAACTGTAACGAATGTAGTATGTAACTGATACAAAAGCTTGTTGTAACTGATACAAAGGCTTACTGTAAACGATATATACACTAACTGTAACGAATGTAATATGTAACTGATACAAAGACTTGCTGTAACTGATATAAAGGCTTACTGTAAACGATATATACATTAACTGTAACGAACGTATACATTAACTGTAACGAATGTAAGTGTGCATAGAGAAGGAGCAGAAGAAGGAAGGGCAAAATAGGAAAAAGAAAGTATTTATATCACTTACATTAAGCTATGTTACATTCGTTACAGTTAGTGTACATGTCGTTTACAGTAAGCTTTTATATCTCTTACAAAAAGCATTCGTATCGTTTACAGTAAGTCTTTATGTCATTTACACTAAGCCTACATATCTTTTATGTAACAAGACTTAACATAAGTTGTAACAGAGATACTTAATGTATATTGTAACAAAGTTAATGTATATTGTAACAAAGTTTAATGTATATTGTAATAGAGCTTAATGTATACTGTAACAATACTTAACATAAGTTGTAATGGAGCTTAATACATATTGTAACAAAGGTTAATGTATATTGTAACAAAGGTTAATGTATATTGTAACAAAGCTTAATGCACATTGTAATAGAGCTTAATGTATTCTGTAACAAGACTTAACATAAGTTGTAATAGAGTTTAATACATATTGTAACAAAGGTTAATGTATATTGTAACAAAGGATAATGTATATTGTAACAAAAGTTAATGTACATTGTAATAGAGCTTAATGTATTCTGTAACAAGACTTAACATAAGTTGTAATAGAGCTTAATACATATTGTAACAAAGGTTAATGTATATTGTAACAAAGGTTCTAATATACATGAGTTATAATAGATGATAATGTTTACTGTAACAGAACTTAATGTATATTGTAACAGGGAATGATATTGACTGTAACAAGACTTAACATAAGTTGTAATAGAGTATTATGTTTAGTACAATACTTAATTAAATATATTATATGTTCTGTTGTAACACAAATATAGTTGTAGCTTAGTGGTAAGGGTATCTCATGTTGTCTTTGTGAAGACCTGGGTTCAAATCCTGGGACTTGCAAACAAATAAAGTTTTTTTTTTATTTGTAAGAGCTTATAGCTGTAGTCTGTAACAGCTACAAAGACTTACTGTAACAGATATAAAAACTTACTGTAACTGATACAAAGGCAACTGTAAGAGTGCATAAGGAAAAAAAGACTTACTGTAACAAATATAAAGGCTTACTGTAACTGACATAAAAGCTTACTGTAATTGATACAAAGGCAACTGTAACGAACGTAAATAGGAAAAGAGCAGAATAAGAAAGGGCAAAATAGGAAAAAGTTGATGTTAAAAGGACGACTCGTCTTCCAAGACGCATTAAATGCTGAGCAACAAAAAGCAGGGACTAGAAACTAAAAGCAGGGACTAGAAATTAAACTAACACAAAAAGTAAGGATTATATGACTTCTGATTTTCTGACAGGGACTATAAATTAAGTCAACACTCTGACAGGGACCCCTAATTAATTCTCCTAATTTATTTCGATTTGGTTTGGTTTGATATGAAGGGACTTTGGTTTGGTTTGATTTGGGTTGGATCCGAATTTAGTTTGGTTTGGTTTCTTAAAAATTTCTATAAACCAAACCAAACCAAACCATGAATACCTCTATCGGCCGCCCCCCATCTGTCCCTTTCTACCTTGAGACTAGCAACTCTGCTCGATATTATCGACAACTCCAGCATCCTATCGGCACATTAGATCCCCTTCTCTAACAGTGGGATCCGCCACCAGAGAAACCTCCTCCACTGCCAACTTTGGGTTGTGTACAATGACAAGAACAAACGACCCACCTTGTTAGCCTAGACGTTGCACAAAGGAGCTCTACGCTTTGTAGACACCCGATTCTGGCCCATAAGTTGAACCATATTTTTTGTTCTCTTAATGAGCCCCAAGGTGGTCACTCACCACGAGCCCATCTGTTAACCATGTTTTGAGCCAATTAAAAGTCCAATTTTCAGCTTATCCCGTCCAATTATCATTTCAAGAGTCCTTGTGCTTAAATAATTGATTATCTTCCTAAATAATTGATCAAAATTTAAGAATAATCGATTATCCTTAACGCGATAGGTCGTGGCGTTGCGTTAGCTCTGATCACGCCCCCCTTGGCCGTCGCGATAGCCTATGCATATATGTTCATGTGCCTTCATGGTCGCGACCACCTTGGCCGTCGCGACAATCTTTATCGCGTCCCTACGACCCGTTGCGACATGCTCTGCATGCGCTGGCCTTTGCAACCACCTCCACTTTATCCTCATTTAGCCTTATCATCATCCAAACAACCCCCCACAACCCACATGCACGTTTTGAGGTTCCAGCTCTCCTTGGAACCCCCCTTGGACTCTTCCCATGCGGATTTACATGACTTTTATAAATTTCATGGGTCATTATCACTTAAGGACATGATTTTCTCTCTCCTCTCTATATAAGTGACCATTCCCTTTCAGAGGAAGGCGAGGAGCCCATTTTGCCACGAAGTGCTGCCAAATTCTCTTCTGAACTTCCCTTAGCTCGTGACCTTCACATTTCCACCCATTTCCTCTCTATCCTCTTCATCAAGCCATGACTTCTTCTTCAAATATGGAGCTTGGTGATTGAGGAGGCGGCTTCCCTATTCATCCAAGGCTGCTGCACGACCAAAGACTTCACCCCACGGCCAGGGAGTCACCCTAATGGGGCTCTTTCTTCCTTCCCTCTTCTCATTTTCTTCATGCATGCTATATTTTCATTTTAGATAGGGACATTTCTCTTCCATTCCCACGCTTTTATACAACCCAAGGGGTTTAAAAACCACCCTCAGATTCGTTCCCTCCATGCTCTTCCCTTTTCATTTCATTTTGAATAGTTACTTCACTTAAATATGGTCTAATAAGGTTTCTTTTATTGTTTTCGTTGTTTTGGCAGGCACTTAGGCAATGATAGACGAGGAGATCTTGCTCTCTAGCTGACTGGAAGGCAAGAAGAAGGTCCCCCCATCATTCTCCCACACTGTAGAGAACGCGTCGGCCACCTGCATCGTGACAACAAGAACGCGCCCTGTCGGGGCGTCGCGACAGAGACCGTATCGCGATTGAGAGACCCGTCACGACAGCCATAAGTGCCCAGTTCTCATTCAGATTCCTAGCACGTTAGTCTTAGTTTCTTTCATATCTTAGGGCAACTTGTTAGGTGGTGATCACATTCCATAAATCCATGCTATTGAATATTTTAAACATGTTGTGTGTTTCGAGGGGCGCACAACCCTGTGATTACACCCTCTTGGTGTAAGTGAAACACATCTCCTTATTGTTAGCCAACAGGGCCATGAGCTCTGCCTCCTCTAGCCCCTTTCCAGGCCCATGGCTACACTTCTCCGTGCTGTGCTTTGCCAATGCCTCCCTAAACTTCTTGATCTGAAAGATAGAAGGAAAAATGGATTTACGTCCACAAATCAAGGCCTTGGACGAATTGAACACCTATAACGTAAAAGTGCAGCAGAGGGAGAGGAAGAGCTCACAGTGGCTTTCACGCAGCTGAAGCTGTAGACACGATTCTACGCTTCCCTATAGAGCCTCAAGAAGGGAAGAATGTGGATGTTCAAGTTGCAATACTTGGATTTGTGCTTCTCGTAATGATGTGGAGGAATTGCACATCTGGTAGATTTGTAAAGATACCGAGAGAATCATAAATTTTGGAGGATTCAAGGATTGAAGAGAGTGTGAATTCTTGGTGGTAAAGGTGTGATCTTCCATGCATGTCACTGTGTAGAGACCTTGGGGTGGAGAGCTCTGCAACATCCACAGCTAGGAGAGAAGAAGCCTACCACCACATGCTTGTTCCTAGCGTTTAATAAGGAATTACCAAGGTCATGTGCTGATGTATTCCCGACTGCCCAAGTGAAACAAATGCCCAACCTAGTCGACAACTCCTCCCGCAGAGCTTCTTGTGGATGAAGGATGGTTGAAATGGAGGGATCGATAAGGAGCTGTGTTGCCCAAAATAGTACCGACGAAGAATAATAAGCAATGACAAAAAAGAAGAGTGGATTGGCAGCTTCGAGGAGCCATCAATGGGCTTCTTCTCATAATCTTTTGAGGGCGATCGTAACGCCTATATTTTAACTCATATTTTGAGGGCAATCATAATCATGTTAACTTTTGATGAGATCTTTTGAGGGTGATCAATCGGTGGGTTTGAAATACAACAAGATTGTGGTGAGGGAAGTAGGACCACTTACCTAACGAGCATCTAGAACTAGAAGTCATTGCCGTGGGGACTCGCGCTAGACAAAGAGGGGGAAAGTGTAACGACACGATCATTCAGATCCAGTTTATCGAGTTGTGTGTGCTCATGGCCAATGTGGGGTCATTGAGCCTTGTTTGTGGTCTCTGTGCATTCTGTGGGCATTGTGGGCTAGATGTTTTAGCCCAAACAGCCCACAGGTTCACTGGTTGCCACACACACAACTTGATAAACTGGATCCGAACGATCAGGTCGTTACACTTTCCCCCTCTTTGCCTGGCGCTAGTGCCCATGGCAGCGACTTCCAGTTCTAGATGCTCGTTGGGTAAGTGGTCCTGCTTCCCTCACCACAATCTTGTTGTATTTCAAACCCACCGATTGATCACCCTCAAAAAGATCTCATCAAAAGTTAAAATGATTATGATTGCCCTCAAAATATGAGCTAAAATACAGGCGTTACGAACGCCCTCAAAACATTATGAGAAGAAGCCCATTGATGGCTCCTCGCATTCACAACTAGTGAACCCGTGGGCTATTAGGGCTAAAACCTCCGGCCCACAATGCCCACACAACGCACGGAGACCACAAACAAGGCTCAATGACCCCACATCGGCTATGAGCACCACACACACTACCCGATAAACCAGATCCAAATGATCGCGTCGTTACAGAAAGAGTGTAAGTCAGAGACTTGAG
Source organism: Colocasia esculenta (assembly GCA_014218235.1). Lineage (NCBI taxonomy): Eukaryota > Viridiplantae > Streptophyta > Magnoliopsida > Alismatales > Araceae > Colocasia > Colocasia esculenta. The sequence continues at coordinate 103,715,650 of CM024765.1, read as the reverse complement.
TGTAACTAACCAAGGGCAATGTAGTCTTTTATTATTATATATTTAGTTTAATCAGGGTAGAGTTGTACTTTGATTATGGAATCGATTGGCAAGGACTAATAACGATAATGACGAAGATTTTAGGGACTAAATAATAAGGGAAAATATATGTATACCCCTAGAATCATATGTATTCTTGGATATACCATCAAAATCTGAATATTAGATTATATACTCTTCAAATAAAAAAATCATCATATATACCTCTAGCATTTTGTACCATCCATTAACTCAACCCCCGTTGAGTTAAGAGGGGAAAAAGACTAATTTACAATCTAACTCTTTTGAAATTTTTTAATACTTTCTCTCTCTCTATCTCTCTCTCTCTCTCTCTATATATATATATATATATATATATATATATATATATATATGTTCTCTCCCTCACACACACTCCAATTCCCTGAGGCAGAGGCTCACGACACTGTTAGAGCAGTCGGATGGAGCAGCCATTGGGGGGGGGGGGGGGGGTCTCCCTCAAACTGTAATTAGGGTCACCTTTCCAGAGTACTACGGCTAGCTGGAGGAGCTAGTCCCCCGATTTTGTTGCCATGTCCTTGCTGACAACTTCGCCCCATTGACGAGCTCCTCTCGACTCCTTGCCCATATTTAGGGACCCACCAGAGCTCCCTCGATCAGCGTAGCAATGAAGACGGGTTCCCCCCCCAACCCGAACCTTCCTGGGCTATACATCATGCAGGCCATCACGTAGTCCCTGCTCCCCTTCTTCTGCCCTTGGTAATCCAGCTCCACCATGTAACGTCGCGTGCTTTTTGGATCCATGTGGATCATGTGTGTTGTGGTTGTGGCGGCCGTTGTGAGGCCATGTGAGCTGGTTGTGTGGAATGTGTGGTGTGGATGTATGGTTGCGCAGGTAAGATGCAGGGTTGGACCTGAAATAAAATAGGACCTGCTGCAGTTGAGTAGGAGTTGGCGTCCAAATAGGTTGTCGTTTAAGTATGATCTTGGCGGCACAAGATGTGGACATTAATCGTGGCGGTTGCTATTGGCGACAGGGGGGTTGACGCCAACCTGAGAATTCTGCAGGTTATAGGGTCACCGAGGGCAGGTTTCTTATCCTGTTCTCATTCCCTCTAGCCCCAGCTTCACGCCCCCGTATTCCTTAAGGTTCCAACAGGTACAGAAGAGTGTTTGGAGGATCGTGGGACGTGTGGCGTTGCCGAATTGTGCGAGGAAACGCCGTGTCGTGGTGCAATTCTCGTAGGAGCTCGCTGAGGGTTCGGCGTGAACCGGGAGATTGCGGAAGGTTTAAGCGTGTTCTGAGGTAGGGAATGACCCCCGTAATCCCTATAGATCGGGAAAGTAATGTCAGATAACATGAATCTACATGAAAATGGCAATTTCGGGTCATGGTATCCATGCGGGAATAATGGGAGGTTTGACGATTTTAAGTAATAAAGCATGTTGTATTGGATTGTTTAGGATTCATGCATGCTAGAGGAACTGTTTCTGTATGTTTCTCCGTTGTTTTAACGGTTGAAGAACCTATAGAATTGGTTTAGGGTTTCTGCAGGAGTAGAAGCTGAAGATCTTGGCGTCAACATCGGTTGTCGCCAGATTCATCAGCTGGGAACTAAACGGCCAGATCACTTGCCGTTTACTTCCTATAAGCGGCAATCGATGTTGCCGCCAGCATGTGTATGAACAAAAATAGCTGATTATGGTATTTATCGATATCAAGTGGTGCGTTGGCACCTGTGGTGTACTGAGTGCATCTGGTTTTGATATTTAGCATACGAGGTATGCAGGTTGTTACTTACTTTCGTGGTTGCGTGTTGTTCACGCAAGTCTAGTAGGGTTCACGTGTGGTGGACCGTTGTTACTTGAGGTTTACGTGAGGTTTCACGTATTTTGTGTGTGACGTGCACGTGGTTTTGTGTACGTGGCTAGTAGTACGACGTCTACCGTGGTTACCTCTCCAGTTGGGTGCCCCAGGTTCTTTGTGAGGCAGGCTGTTAGCTCGAGGCTTTGTCCCGGTACTTGTGTTGTACCGTCGAGGTCTGTGTCGTCTGACCTGGACACCCTCACTCTTGTGTTTGAGTTGCACGTCCGGTTGAGGGAAAGACGACAGTGGGACAGTGACACTTGTGTTTGTCTTTAGTCACTTGTAGCGCGCTCGTAGTTGGGGGTACGAACACCAGTAGTCGACATTGGTCCCCAGCTAGTCCTTTTCCAGTGCCTCACTCTAGAGGGCCCGGGCCAGGGTCTCCTGAGGTGTCAAGCATGGGCCTGTGACCGTGTGGTTCGCAGGTGGTGGTGTTTAGTTGGTCTCCACAGTTGCTTGACCTTTTCACGTGGAGCGGCAGCTGGACCTTTCGTCCGTGGCTGCGAGACTGAGAGGTTTACTTGTGTTAGCTTGTCCGAGTCAGTTTCTGGTGTCGCGAACCAGTTCACGTGGCTCGTGTTTGGCTGTCTCTACTTTAGCTTGTACACCTGTACTGGTTTGCCGTTTAATTATTATAGTTGTTTCTCGTAGTCGGCAGACGGTGAGTACTTTTATAGCTTTAATATCCTGCTTAGCTGTTCTATAAATTGCTAGTACTGTTTACTGCTTTCGTACCTGTGGTTTTGGTTTGCTCGGTGTTGGGGAGTTTCCTACTGAGCCAGTGACTTGCGAGGCTCACCCCTACCCCCACAGGTGAGAGCGAGGAGGACGTTTCTCGACCGTCGTCCAGTTCAGAGCTGCGCCGTAGCGGTGCAGGGTCGGTACCTCCGGCTGTGTAGTAGCAGCTCCAGCAGTGTAGTGTAGATAGTTGTTTATTTCCTTCAGTTGTACCTCGGGGTATGCCCCAGGCTCTTGTACTTTCTTTCAGTTGTAAAGGAAATTTGGCTATGTAAACTTGTGATATATATATAAAATGTGGTGTGTTCTTTTGTGTTTACACGGACGTGTGGTTTGGTTTCCCTTGCGAGGCTTCGGCCCGTTCGCGGGAGGCGGATCCTTATTAAGCTTGTTATCGATTTAACGGGCTTAAGTAAGGCGTTCCGCCACAGTTGGTATCAGAGCAAGGTCCGTGTTAATATAAGGGAACTAGAAGGATACATAGCCTTATTTCGGTCTTTGTACACTACTGGTAGGGACCCTGGTTTTTAATAATTTGTTGTTTTGATTTTTGCTTGGTGTTTTGTTTATGCAGAAATTTGAAATGGCTGAGAGAAGAGATTGGGGTGGTGGAGGAGATGATCCAGAGGAAAGTACCCAGCGTATGATAGAAAGAATCTGGGAAAACCTCACGGATATTCGAGCGAGGATGGATTAGCAGGCGCCGGTACCACCGGTTGCAGTGCCACCTGGGATGGAGAGGCTGTACCTGTAGCTCCAGTTACGCCAAGAGTGGAGGTGCCTTTTGCAGCACCTGTACCACCACCACCACTAGTATTGTTAGCAGAAGAACCAGTGATGCAGGTGGAGAAGTTTCTGAGATTGCAGCCACCTACTTACTCAGGAGGGCCGAATCCAGATACAGCGGAGCACTGGGTTCATGAGATTGAAAGAGTCTTTGCGACTATGAGGTGTCCGGCAGCGGATAGAGTTGTGTTAGCTGCTTATCAGTTGAGAGGTTTTGCATTAGAATGGTGGCGACTGAAGATGCAGACCACCTTTGCAGGCAGGACGAACGAAGCCATTACTTGGTTGAAATTTCTTGATGTATTTAACGATACATTCTGTAACGTCGCGTGCTTTTCGAATCCTTTTGGATCGTGTGTGTGTTGTGGTTGTGTTGGCCGTTGTGAGGCCAGTGTGAGTTGGTTGTGTGGAATGTATGGTGTGGATGTGTGGCTTGAGCAGGTGAAGTGCAGGTTTGGTCCTGAAATGAAATAGGACCTGCTGTAATTGAGTTGGAGTTGGCGTCCAGATAGGTTGTCGTTTATGCATGAACTAAACGGCACAAGATGTGGACGTTTAGGGTGGCGGTTGCTATTGGCGACAAGGTGGTTGACGCCAACCTGAGAATTCTGCAGGTTATAGGCTCACCCGAGGGCAGGTTTCCTACCCTGTTCTCATTCCCCCTTGCCCCAGCTTGTTGCCCCCGTGTTGCTAAAGCTTCCAACAGGTATCGAAGGGTGGTTGGACGATTGTGGAATGCGAGGCGTCGCCGAATTGCGCGAGGAAACGCCGTAGCGTGGTGTAATTCCCGTGGGAGCTCGCGGAGGGTTCGGCGTGAACCGGGAGATTGCAGGAGGTTCTAGCGTGTTCTGAGGTAGGGGACAAACCCGTTTAGTTCCATGGAAACCTTAAAACACATCATAACCATCCTAATCAGCATGATAATGTATTTTCGGATTAAGTTGCACCATGTGGGGATAATGAGTGGTTCGAGTAATTTAGTGAACGATGCATGTTGTAATGGGTTGTTTAGGGTTCATGCATGTTAAAAGAACCGTTTCAGTATGTTTTCTTGTAGTTTTAACGGTTGGAAAACCTGTAGAGCCAGATTAGGGTTTCTGCAGGGTTTAAGGCCGAAGAACTTGGCGTCAAGATCGCTTATCGCCAAGCTCATCAGCCAGGATGTCAGCGGCCAGATCTCTTGTCGTTGACTTCTTGTAAGCGGCAGTCGATGTTGCCGCCAGCATGTGTAGGAACAGAAATAGTTAATTATGGTATTTATCGATATCAAGTGGTGTGTTGACACCTGTGGTGCACTAAGTGCACATGGTTTCTGTGTTTAGCGTACGGGGTACGCCGTTAGATACTCACTTTCGTGGCTGCGTGTTGTTCACGCTAGTCCAGTTGGGTTCACGTGTGGTGGACCATTGTTACTTGAGGTTTACGTGAGATTTCACGTGGTTTGTGTATGACATGCACGCGGTTTTGTGTACGTGGCTAGTAGTACGACGCCTACCGTGGTTACCTCTCCAGTTGGGTGCCCCAGGTTCTTTGTGAGCCAGGCTGTTAGCTCGGGGCTTTGTCTCGGTACTTGTGTTGTACCGTCGAGGTCTGTGTCGTCTGACCTGGACACCCTCACTCTGTGTTTGAGTTGCACGTCCGGCTGAGGGAAAGACGACAGTGGGACAGTGACACTTGTGTTTGTCTTTAGTCACTTGTAGCGCGCTCGTAGTTGGGGGTACGGACACCAGTAGTCGACACTGTCCCCAGCTAGTCCTTTTCCAGTGCTTCACTCTAGAGAGCCCGGGCCAGGATCTCTTGAGGTGTCAGGCATGGGCATGTGACCGTGTGGTTCGCAGGTGGTGGTGTTTAGTTGGTCTCCACAGTTGCTTGACCTTTTTACGTGGAGCGGCAGCTGGACCCTTCGTCCGTGGCTGCGAGACTGAGAGGTTTTACCTGTGTTAGCTTGTCAGAGTCAGTTTCTGGTGTCGCGAACCAGTTCACGTGACTCGTGTTTGGCTGTCTCTACTTTAGCTTGTACACCTGTACTGGTTTTCCATTTAATTATTAAAGTTGTTTCTCGTAGTCGGCAGACGGTGAGTACTTTTACAGCTTTAATATCCTGTTTAGCTGTTCTATAATTGTTGGTATTGTTTACTGCTTTCGTACCTGTGGTTTTGGTTTGCTCGGTATTGGGGGAGTTCCCTACTGAGCCAGTGACTAGAGAGGCTCACCCCTACCCCCACAGGTGAGAGCGAGGAGGACGTTTCTCGACCGTCGTCCAGTTCAGAGCCGCGCCGTAGCGGTGCAGGGTTGGTACCTCCAGCTGTGTAGTAGCAGCTCCAGCAGTGTAGTGTAGATAGTTGTTTATTTTCTTCAGTTGTACCTCGGGGTATGCCCCAGGCTTTTGTACTTTCTTTCAGTTTTGTGGAAATTTGTCTATGTAAACTTGTGGAATATATATAATGAAATGGTGTGTTCCTTTATGTTTACACGGACTGTGGTTTGGTTTCCCTAGCGAGGCTTCGGCCCGTTCGCGGGAGGCGAATTCTTATTAAGCTCGTTATCGGTTTAACAGGCTTAAGTAAGGCGTTCCGTCACAGTTGGTATCAGAGCAAGGTCCGTGTTAATATAAAGGAACTAGAAGGATACATAGCCTTATTTCGGTCTTTGTACACTGCTGGTAGGGACCCTGGTTTTTGATAATTTGTTGTTTTGATTTATGCTTGGTGTTTTGTTTATGTAGAAATTTGAAATGGCTGATAGAAGAGATTGGGGTGGTGGAGGAGATGATCCAGAGGAAAGTACCCAGCGTATGATAGAAAGAATTTGGGAAAGCCTCACGGATATTCGGGCAAGGATGGATCAGCAGGCGCCGGTACCACCGGTTGTAGTGCCACCTGGGGATGGAGATGCTGTACCTGTAGCTCCAGTTCCGTCAAGAGTGGAGGTGCCTTTTGCAGCACCTGTGCCACCACCACCACCAGTGTTGATAGCAGAAGAACCAGTGATGCAAGTTGAGAAGTTTCTGAGATTGCAGCCACCTACTTATTCAGGAGGGCCGAATCCAGATACAGCGGAGCACTGGGTTCATGAGATTGAAAGAGTTTTTGCAACTATGAGGTGTCCGGAAGCAGATAGAGTGGTGTTAGCCGCTTATCAGTTGAGGGGCTTTGCCTTGGAATGGTGGCGATTGAAGATGCAGACCACCTTTGCTGGCAGGACAGAGGAGGCAATTACTTGGTCGGAATTTCTCGATGTATTTAACGATGCATTCTTTCCGATTCAAGTGCAACAAGTAAAGAGGGAGCAGTTTCAGACGCTCCAGCAAGGTAACTCTTCAGTTCTAGAGTACCAGATGAGTTTATGGCGCTTAGCCGTTATGCACCTTATGTTGTTTCAGATAATAATATGATGGTTGAGTACTTCATTAGAGGTTGAGAGTGGAATTGCAGGATGCGATAGTGCTCTCATGTGTAAGACAGTGGAAGAAGCACCCAGAGAGCAGCTACATTAGAGAGGTCTATTCGTACTCGTCAGGTGGGCGAGTCAGGCTCAGGTAGTTTTCGGCTACCGCAGCAATCAGTGGGTGCAAGTAAGGTAAAGCACCAGCAGGACCTTCTTCATCAGGCTTTGGAAAATGGGGTCAGAAATTAAAGCAGCATTTAAAGGTAAAGGAAGAGGATGGGGAGGTTTCGCAATTTCCAGCAGGGTCGAGGTAGGTCTGAGGTGGAGGAGTCGCAGCAGAGTACTGCTAGGCAGCCTGTTACTCCACCAGGATATAGATGTTATAATTGTAATCAGCCGGGGCATTTGATCCGCAATTGTCCCTATCCAAGAGAGTATGGTTATGGAAGAGGTGTGCAGTAGCAGCAGCAGCCTCAGCAATTTCAGCAGCCATAGTCAGGTCGTGGCAGAGGAGCACCACAGCAGCGGGGAAGAGGCCGGGTTATGGCTATCACCCGAGCCCAGGCGGAGGCATCGAATATGATAGAAGGTACTTTACCTCTTTATGAATATTCAGCAAGAGTTTTATTTGATTCGGGTGCCTCTCATTCTTTTATTTCCGAAGAATTTTTGGATTGCATGGCTCATCCTTTAGAAGAGAAGTCTTGTGAGTTAGTAGTGGAGGTTCCTTCGGGTGAGTTCTTACTCACTTCGAGCTATATAGATGAAGCCCCTGTTATAATTGAAGGAAACCAGATGCCGGGTCGGTTATATGCCCTGCAATTGTCAGATTATGATATTATTTTGGGTATGGATTGACTTGAGATGTATGGAGCAATGTTAGATTGCAGAAAGAAAAAGATCAGATTTTGTCATCCTAATGGTGCAGTATTTGATTATCAAGGTATGCCTTTCTATATCTCTAAGTTTCTAATTTCTGCAATTAAAGCTTGAAAGTTGATAAATGCTGGGTGTGTGGCTTATTTAGCCGCGGTAAGTTTGGTAGAGGCTAGTCAGTCAGTTGAAGCAGTTCCCGTGGTTAGGGAATTTGCTGATGTTTTTCCTGAAGATTTGTCTGGTTAGCTCCACATAGAGAGGTGGACTTTACCATTGAGTTGCTGCCAGGTACCATGCCGATTTCTAAAGCTCCATATCGGATGGCACCAGCAGAACTTAAAGAATTGAAAAAGCAGTTAGAAGAGCTATTGCAGAAAGGGTTTATTAGACCGAGTCATTCTCCTTGGGGAGCGCCGGTTTTATTTGTGAAAAAAAAAAAGATGGAAGTTTTCGAATGTGTATTGATTATAGAAAGTTAAATGATGTGACCATTAAGAATAAGTATATGTTACCAAGAATAGATGATCTGTTTGATTAATTGCAATCAGCAAAAGTGTTTTCTAAAATTGATTTGAGGTCCGGGTACCATCAGTTGAGAATTAAAGAGAAGGATATAGACAAGACAGCCTTTAGAACCAGATATGGTCACTTTGAGTTTGTGGTTATGCCATTTGGGTTGACCAATGCTCTTGCAGGTTTTATGGATCTGATGAATAGAATTTTTCATCCATATTTAGACCAATTCATTGTGGTCTTTATTGATGATATTCTAATTTATTCAAATTTGAGGTTTACTCTGTAGTTGTTAAGGGATAACCAGTTGTTTGCCAAATTCAATAAGTGTGAATTTTGGCTGAAAGAAATTCATTTTTGGGCCATGTCATCTCAGCTAAAGGAATAGCAGTGGACCCAAGTAAAGTGGAAGCAATGATGAGATGGGAAGTGCCTAAGACAATAACTGAGATTAGAAGTTTTTTGGGATTAGCAGATTATTATAGGTGTTTCATTCAAGATTTTTCTAAGATTGCGGCATCTATGACCAAGTTGACCAGGAAGGGTGTGCCTTTTGTGTGGTCCGGTGAATGTCAGAAAAGTTTTATGGAATTAAAGAAAAGACTTACATCAACACCTATATTGGCATTGCCGGTAGGGAGTGGTGGTTTTGTGTTGTATACTGATGCTTCAAGGAGAGGACTTGGCGCAGTGCTTATGCAGCATGGCAAGGTGATAGCTTATGCATCCAGGCAATTGAAGCCAGCAAAGGAGAATTACCCCACTCATGATTTGGAATTAGCAGCAGTGGTGTTTGCTTTGAAAATGTGGAGGCATTATCTGTATGGCGAGAGAATTGAGATTTTTACCGATCATAAAAGTTTAAAGTATATCTTCTCTCGCAGAAGGATCTAAATCTTCGTCAGCGCAGATGGATTGAATATTTAAACGATTATGATTTCAGTTTGACTTATCATCCGGGTAAGGCCAATGTTGTAGCAGATGCCTTGAGCAGAAAGGCATATGTAAGTTTGATGATGATTAAAGAATGGAAGTTGTATGAAGAGGTAGTGGAAAACTCCTTATATGTGCCCAGTAGTCAGTGATGACCAAACTGTCCCATAATAAAATTCATTTATTTACATATTAATTTGATGATTAACAAAATAGTACTAATGGATTACTTGAGCCTTGAGAACAGAAAATAAAGAAAAATGAAAGTTCAAGACAATCAGGTAAGTCTCATCTCATTCTGTCCAAGTCTTTGTATCGACTTCTTTGAAAAGCAGAACGATTTCCTCTCTGACCGGAAAATTCAAACAAATCGATATCGTAACGATTCTTTGAGACATCGCAACGATTTTTTTAGAACTCGCAACGACTCTCTAGCCGTAACGATTTCTTTAGACCTCGTAGCGATTTCTTTAGAACTCGCAACGACTCTCTAGCCGTAACGATTTCTTTAGACCTCGTAACGATTTCTTTAGAACTCGCAACGACTCTCTAGCCGTAACGATTTCTTTAGACCTCATAACGATTTCTTTAGAACTCGCAACGACTCTCTTCTCATAACGATTTCTTTAGAGTTCATAACGATTTCTTCACAGTTCGTAACGACTTGATTACTGTAACGATTTCTTTAGAGTTCATAACGATTTCTTTACAGTTCGTAACGACTTGATTGCCATAACGATTCCTTTGGTTCTCGTAACGATTTCTTTGATTCTCATAACGATTTGCTTTGTGCAACGATTTGTTAAGACTTCTCGTAACGATTTCTTTGAAACTCGTAACGACTCGATAGTCATAACGATTTCTTTACAGTTCATAACGACTCGATAGTCATAACGATTTCTTTACAATTCATAACGACTTGATAAGTGTCATATCGACTTGCTATAACTTATAACGATTTCATAAGTCATAAAGGCATCGGGCTTGATCGTATCGATTTGTGCATAATGCCGTTTTAATAGCGTTGAAAAGTCAAAGTCATATATTGTCTGTTGACTGCTACGCATTAAATGCTCTCTGATCGTATCTCCATGCATGCAGACAATATCTTCCATTTTATGCTACTCTGTCTACGTACTTTTTAAGACAGAAGGGAGCCTTGCTATATATCGCAATATCTGTTCCATCTGCAACTAACAATCGACGACAGTCCTAGCTGTCCACTATTTATTGTTGATATGTTCGCAGATATCTGACAAGATTCATCTGTACAACGTTGGACATACAAGATACAAGATATCAAGTTATCTCTCTAGCGTGTACTAAAGGGCAAAAGACTGAAGATAAGAAGCTTCGTTGCAGACCAGTCTAACGTACACCAGGATAAGAGACAACGGACACTTCAACGTTCAAATTGAATCTGAAGCCTATATAAAAGACTCAAGTCGGAAAAAAGAGAGAGATCTACAACGCTTGAAATTCAAAAGAAAGGAATTCCATCTCTTCGAGTTTTTAGAAGATTGAAACAAGAGCGTAGCTTCCACTCCAACCTTGTTCTCAGCTCTTAGCTCTCAGTGATCAAAGTAGATTTTATTTGTGAGAGCTTGTGTAGTCCTTGGAGAGAAAACCTTGTTAAATCTCTTTCTCTCTCGGGCCTTGGTAGCTTCAGCTTGTAGCTGGTCAAGCTAGAGTCTGAAGCCCGTTCCTACACCTTCTCTTCTTTAGTTGTGTTCCCTTCTGGACGAAGGAAGACCTGGTGGTATCCAGGGTGGTTGTTTCCCCTTCAGGTTGAAGGAAGACCAGTTGAAGCTGGGTGTAAGGATCCTTAAGGGGGACTGTTCCCTTGGTAGTGAAATCCTGAGGCATTGCTCAGGGACTGGACGTAGGTCTCCTGTGGAGAGGAGTTCCGAACCAGGATAAAAATCCTTGTGTCTTGTGGATGTGCTTTGTGTGATTGTTGTCTTATTTGCTCTAACTCTAACCTCGTTATTAAGTTGTGTAATCCTTTCAGTTAACAGGTTTTAATCAGAGATCGATTTTTTGTTAACCCATTCACCCCCCCCCCCTCTGGGCTAGCTAGCTGGGCAACAAGTGGTATCAAAGCCTGTCTCTTCGACAAAGAAGAAGATCCAACGATCTGAAGAGTAAAGATCAATGGCAGCCCAAAGCAACTTTGAAGGTCAGTCAGTCAACAGGCCTCCCTTGTTCGATGGAGAAGACTACACCTACTGGAAGACTAGAATGGAATATTTTCTACAAGGTCATGATTATACAAGCTGGTCCATTGTGGAAGAAGGTGATCTTTTGGTCACAAACGCTAAGGCTCAGTGGACAGATGATGATAGGAAAAGAATATCCTTAAACTGCAAAGCCAAGAGCATATTATGCTCTGCCCTAAGCAAGAAAGAATTCAATAGAGTTTCAGCCTGCAAATCCGCAATGGAGATGTGGGAAAAGCTCAGAATTACCTATGAAGGGACAGACAAAGTAAAGGAGACAAGAATAGACATTCTGGTAGCTCAATATGAAAGATTCCAGATGCAGTCAGGTGAATCAATAACTCAGATGTTCAGCAGATTCACAGACATTACAAATGGATTAGCTGGATTGGGAAAGGTTTATAATGTACCAGACATGGTTAGAAAAGTCCTCAGATCTCTACCATCTTCATGGACTCCAAAGGTAACAGCCATTGAAGAAGCCAATGATTTAAAATTAATGTCATTGGAAAAGCTAATAGGATCTCTCATGGCTCACGAGATAAACATGGAGAGATTAGGAGAATCCTCCAGCAGAAGGAAACAATCAAATGCTCTCAAAGCAAGTGAAGACATTTCAGAAGAATCTTGGATAACAGTGAAAGTAGTAAAGACAGTGATGATGAAGAAGCCATGCTGTCTCGAAGACTTCAAAGGATTCTAGCAAAGAAGAAGAAGTATCAGTCCGGAAGAAGATTTTTCAAGAAAAACAAAGACTTCAGAAAACCAGAAGCAAAGGATCAGAAGAAAGGAGAAGTGATCTGCTATGAATGCAAAAAGCCTGGACACATCAAGGCAGACTGTCCAACGCTTAAGAAAAATGATCACAAAAGAAGGACAACCTCAGAAGATTCAAGAAGTACAAAAGAAGGCAATGGCAGCTGCTTGGGAACAGCAGTGACTCAGACAGTGAGTCAAGTTCGAGCAGTGAAGGTGAAGAAGCAACTTGGCTCTCATGGCCAACACCGAAGACAAGGTAACTTCTGACTCTTCTTTTGATTCATGCAATGATTCAGATTCTGATAACTTAGAGAATGCCTTTAATGAACTTTATGAAAAATATAAAGAAGTATGTAAATTACTTAAAACTAGTAAGAAAAATATAATCTGTTTAGAAAATACAAACTCAGACCTAAAACAGAAAATGAAGAACTTGAAAAACAAACGACTGAACATAAAAGAAGAAATGAATTGTTATGTGAAGATTTAAAGGAGAAAAATAAGAAAATAAATCATTTAGAAAAACAAGAAGACTTAAGTGGACTTAAAACAGAAATAGAAAGATTAAATAAAGAAAATGAACATTTAACTAGCACCATAAACAAGTTCACAAATATAACCTCTTCTAATGATGAGTGGAGCCAAAAGATCAACCAAAAAGAAACATGGTTTTGGTTATATTCCCTCGGAAAATGAAGAAAAAAAAGTCTTTCCCAATACTTATCCAACTCCTAAGTTTATATCCGAAAAGGATAAAGAACATAAAAATTTAAACATACTCCAGTTGAAAAAGTAATTAGAACAACCTGCTGTAATCATTGTAACAAACTAGGACACAACAAAGCAACATGTCCCACTAAGAACAAAAAGTGGATAATAAAAGGAAAAATCAATGGTACTAACCTCTCAGGACCCAAAAGAACTTGGGTACCTAAAACTTAGTGTTTAATTTTCAGGGAAAATCAAAAGCATCCAAATGGTATTTGGATAGTGGATGCTCAAGGCACATGTCAGGAAACCAGAAGCTTTTTGTTAATCTCCAAGATGAAGAAGGAACAGTCACATATGGAGATAATGGTAAAGGCACAGTAATAGGAAGTGGATCCGTAAACATCAAGGGAAGATCAGTAATTGAAGATGTGATGCTGGTCAAAGGGTTAAAGCATAATCTCATCAGTATCAGCCAGTTGTGTGACAAAGGCCATCAGATTCAGTTCCAAGAATCTAAGTGCAGTATATCAAAGGATGGAACAGTCATTTTTGAAGCTTATAGAGAAAGAAATCTGTATGTACTCTATCTAGAAGAACTCAAGGATCAAGATGTGTGTTTGGCAGCCAGTAAAGATCAATCAACAGAGTTGTGGCACAGAAGATTGGGCCACTGCAGCTTGGATGGTCTGAATAAGCTCAGAAAAAGAAGGCTAGTTGAAGGATTGCCAAAGGTTAATTCTAGCTTGGACAGTATTTACAAACCGTGTGCAAAAGGAAAGCATACCAAGAGCTCTTTCAAGTCAAAGACTGCAGTAACCACCTCAAAGCCATTAGAACTACTTCATATGGATCTATTTGGGCCAATGAAGACCACCAGTCTAAGAGGAAAGAATTTTGGATATGTAATAGTTGATGATTACTCAAGATTCACTTGGGTATCCTTTCTAGAGCACAAAGATGTTTGAAAATTTTGTCAACTTCAGTAATTAGAAAGAGAAGTTTTGTCTCTACAAAGTTCTGTGATGATCAAGGAATTGAGCACAACTTCTCAGCCCCAAGGACACATCAAAACAAATGGAATTGCTGAGAGGAAAAAACAGAACTCTTTTGGATATGGCAAGAACCATGTTATCAGAATATGATTTGCCAAGATACTTCTGGGCCGAAGCTATCAACACTGCATGTTATATCATTAATAGAGTGATGATCAGGCGATTCTGAAGAAGACTGCTTATGAACTCTACAAAGGAAAGAAGCCAAAGATCAGCCATTTCAGAATTTGGATGTCCTTGCTTCATCCACAACAATGGAAAAAGGGACATTGGTAAGTTGGATGCCAAATCAGATGAAGGCATCTTTATGGGGTACACTTCTAAACCAAAGGTTATAGAGTTTCAATAAACGTTCTTATTAATTGAACAATCTGTACATGTTATCTTTGATGAATCTAACCCTTCCTTGAAAAAGGAAGAGAAATTAGTGACATTGATGATGCAGATGACTTGTCTGAACAATTAAAGAATACCTCAATTAAGGACAAGGAAGATCCTCCTCTGGAAGAACTGCAGCAAACTGAAATTCAACATGAAAATCTTCAAAAGAATGGAGACATCAGAAAGATCACCCTCCTGAAAACATTATTGGTGATCCATCTGTAGGGGTAAGAACAAGAGGTAATATAATTCCTTGTGATTATTTAGCCTTTGTTTCTCAAATAGAGCCTAAGACAGTCAATGAAGCTTTATCTGATGAATCTTGGATATTAGCCATGCAAGATGAACTAAATCAGTTCAGAGAAATCAAGTATGGTCACTTGTTCCTAGACCATCCAATCATTCAGTTATTGGCACCAAGTGGGTGTTCAGAAATAAACTGGATGAGTCCGGAATAATCTTAAGGAACAAGGCCAGATTGGTAGCTCAAGGCTACTCTCAAGAGGAAGGCATAGATTTCGATGAAACCTATGCACCTGTAGCTAGACTTGAGGCTATTAGGATTACTTGCTTAATCTGCTTGTGATTTGATTTAAAACTATTTCAAATGGATGTCAAATCAGCTTTTTAAATGGTTTTATCAAGGAGGAAGTTTATGTTGAACAACCTCTAGGTTTTGATGACCCCGTATTTCCAAATCATGTATTTAAACTACATAAGGCTTTATATGGTTTAAAGCAAGCACCTAGAGCCTGGTATGAAAGGCTCAGTACTTTCTTATTAGATCATGGTTTCACTAGAGGAAAAGTAGATAGTACATTATTTATAAAATCTAAGGCTAAACATATACTTCTTGTGCAAATATATGTAGATGATATTATTTTGGATCTACTGATGAATCTCTTTGCAAGTACTTTGAAAAGCTTATGAAGGGAGAATTCGAAATGAGCTTGATGGGGGAGCTAAGCTACTTCCTGGATTGCAAAAAGCAAGGAAGGATGGCACTCATATCTGTCAAGCCAAGTACACCAAAGAGTGTTAAAGAAATTGGATTTGAAGATGCAAAGCCATTATCAACCCAATGAGCACATCAACCAGAATGGACAGTGATAAAAAGGTAGATCAAAAGAATTATCGAGGTATGATAGGATCATTACTTACTTAACTGCAAGTAGACCAGACATTTTGTTCAGTGTATGCATGTGTGCTAGATATCAGGCAGACCCTAGAGAGTCTCATTTAATTTCAGTAAAAAGAATATTTAGATATCTGGCTAGAACTCATGATTTAGGTCTCTGGTATCCTAGATCTTGTGAAATAGAATTAGTAGGATATTCAGATGCTGATTATGCTGGATGCAAAGTAGATAGAAAAAGCACCAGTGGGTTGTTGTCAGTTTCTTGCAGGATGTTTAATATCATGGTCTTCCAAGAACACAAAATTCAGTAGCATTATCAACAGCTGAGGCAGAATATGTTGCTGCTGGAAGTTGCTGTACACAACTTCTTTGGATAAAGCAACAACTCGAGGATTTCGTAATCCACATCAAATCAATTCCACTATTGTGTGATAATACAAGTGCCATCAACCTCACCAAAATCCAGTTCAGCACTCAAGGACTAAGCACATTGAGGTAAGATATCATTTTATTCGAGACCATGTAGCTAGTGGTAATTTAGAAATTCTTTTATAGATACAAATGGTCAATTAGCAGATATCTTCACAAAAGCCCTACCTGAAGAGAGATTTACATCTCTTAGAAGGGAATTAGGGATGTGCAATGTGTGAAAAGATTTCTGTAATATCATTGGCATAAAAATTTTCAGATAGAAATGAAATTCTCTCTCTTAACAATGAGCAAAATTCAGTTTGTCTACATTCCTTGACCGCAATGTGTTAAAAGCTGTTGTTTTGTCACTTTTCTGGCTTTACTGCCTTGTGGCGCTCCAGTTTTCGGTAAAGTAATATTAATTTATCCAAATCGTTCTGAGAACGACTGTCTTCTACCTTACCCTTTTCCTCCATCTATTCACCCAAGCCGATGCCCTAACGATTTTGGATCGACTCTCTGCAACTTTCGAAGCTTTCTCCTCTTCCCGCGAAGAATCCCTTCGAGAGCTTCCATCTCTCCCATCATTTCCCTTCACCAGAATCTCCTTCTCCTCTACCTATGGCCGCTCCAATGATCTCGGAAGCGTAGGGGGCTACAGTGCTGAGTATTTGTCCCCAAAGGAGCAAGAGAGTTTACGTTTGTGAAGTCGAAGATTTGCGGAAATAAGGCAGTGGATGTTCAGAATCTAGGAGAGAGTGGCATGTCCAGTCTAGTCGAAGCCTTGAGAAGAATGCAGTGGTTGGATGTTGTTACTTTCACCGAGGTAAGCTACCCAGACCTTGTGAAAGCCTTTTCATTTGTTTGAAGTCAGAGGCAGATGGGTCCCTTGTCTCCACAGTGAAGGGCACCCAGCCAAGATAGATTATGATCTATTGCATGAGTTGTTTTGGAGTAAGACATCAGGGTTTAGTGGTGTGGACTCAGTAAATGACGAAGCTAAGGGTCTTGGCATTATTGGTCCAGTGTTAAGTTGAAGGATGGAAAATTGGATATAAATCAAATGTCAGCTTTCAATCGGTTGCTCCACTTTATCGTCTGCCAAATCATAGTTTCCTCATAGTGCTACTTTTCATCCTGCACTAGGGCAGACTCAGACTTGATGTCTGGGTAATCCAGAACAAGGAGATAAATCTGGCCGCAGTTATGATTGAGAGAATGAAATTTGCCAGTACTTCTGGGAAACAAAGAGCAAGCAAAATGTTTCCTTGCCTTATGCTCATCTACTCACCAAGATTTTCAAGCATTCGGAGTAGATGTGTCTGGAGCTATAGTAGAGAAGATGAGCCAGTCAATAAGGTCCAGAAATTTGAGAAAAGTGGTTTTTCAGTGCAAGATGGAATTTGGTCAAAGTCCTCTGTGGCCGAAGGAGAAGCAATTATGGAGATATCCCAGAAGTTCAAGAAGAAGCAGCAGAAGAAGCAGCAGCAGTTGGTCAAGAGCAGCAGCAGAGATCAAGCAGCAGCAGCAGCAGTGTTCAAGCAGCAGCAGCACCTGTTGTGACCAGCAGGTAGAAGGTTCAGTCTCACCTGTTGTGGAGATTATCCATCATTCTCCAGAAATTCAGATGGAAGAAGGTGCAGTTGGTGTGGCAGACTCTTTGCCCACCACCTTAGTCGCCTCTATTTTAGAGAGGTATTGGATTCAATTCCCTCCACTCAGCTACTTCTAAAGAAGGCGGAGTGTGGAGAAGAAAGTTATGGCACCAGGCCATACAGAAATTCAGTCTGAATCAATGCTATGTTGAGATAAAGCATGTACTCAACAAGAGTGGTCATGGAAGAAGCTCATAGCCAAGGGGAGCAAAGTATCCTTGAGCCTGAAGTGTCTAAATCCGTGGCAGAAGGCCACTTGGAGAAAGTTGTTTTGGAAGAAGCTCCTGCTCAGGGGGAGCAAGAAAGTGTTGATCTCCCTGCTCCTATTCAGGGGAGCAAGTGGGCATTGAGGAAATTCACCTCCTGCCAGTATTCCCACAGTGAAGGCCAAGGGCAAGCAATATCAATCTTGAGGAGCTGTCATTCAGCAAGGGAAGCAAAAGAGAGTGGCTCACAAAAGGCCAAGGAAGAGTCACAGAAAAGTAAATCTGAAGCCTATTATGGCATTGCTGAAAGCTCAGGGAGAAGTCTTGTCATCAGTTCAGACCAGTGTTCAGGGAATTATTTCTAATCAAGCTCAAACTCCTCCGACCTATCCTCAATTCGAAATGCAATGAGGTGGTTCAATAAAGAGATGTCTGATATGAAGCAATTGCTGGCTAATCTTTCAAAATTCTAGTGGTGTCCCTCCTGCACCCACTCAGAGCAGTCCAGCTGCAGTTCCTAGGCCATCAGGGCCTCCAGCAGAAGTCTCTCGGCCAACAGGGCCACCAGTTCAAGCATCAGGGCCACCAGGGCATCAGGGCAAGCTCAGGGTCAGCAGGACCTCTTCAGTTGTCAGAGAAGTCAAAGGGAAGACCATGGCAGCTACTCGGCCATGACACTTCAAGTCTTGCAACTCCTGTTTTGCCTCACCTACTCTCCTTCTACAGCCCCTCCTGCACCACCAACCATAGAACACCCTGTGTCTCGCACTCAACCCATCTTTCTCTCTCACTACATCTCAACCCTCTTTCTCTCCTACTCCCTCTCACACCTCAGGTCCATCATCATTTTCACCTCATCACCTCTCTCTCAACCCACTCAAGTTCAACCTCCTTTTCCTTCAATCCAAACATCTTTTCTATCCTCCTACTCCTCCTTCCTCTGTTACTTTTATTCCAAAAAACCTCCTCTACTCGTGTCTTTGACACAAACTTGCCAGATGACTTTGAGAGAAATACCCTTTCCACCATCCTCTTCACTGCTACTCATATCCACAGACTGATCCTCCCAGTCCTGCCAAGAAAAAGAGGAAACAATCATCCTCTGTTACCATTTCTCCTCCTTATTTCCTCCTCTTTGGTACTCTCTCACCCTTGAACCTCACAAAAGATTCCTTTATAAGGAATATCTTCAAAAGTGCATCCTTTCCACCATATATGGCATTCCCTTCCTCAACCTTTCTGAGCACCTAAATGTTGTTCTTCCTCTTACCCAGTTATCCCTTCTCAAAAATCCAAAATCTTTGAGGGGACTGAGTTCAAGACTGAAGATCAGTGGGCAAATGTCAAGGGCAACAAAGCTCAATACAACAAGTTCTTGACTGCCAGGGCCGAATCCATTACCATGGAGCTCGTTCTCTTACTCTCTCTGAGTGGTTCTTTCTCAAGCATAAAAATTTGTGGGGTCCTTTCATCTTGAAAGAGATCCGCATTGCCAAGAGCTTCCAGCAGTACTGTGACTTCTGCTTCTTGAACAAACTGCCAGAAGTTCAGTTCTCTCAATTCCACTCAGCTATAGTGATGTTAAGATCCGAACGTCCAGTGAATATTCCCCTCACAGTGAATTTTGCTGATCTCCGGGTTGACACTTCTGTTCTCCTGCCAAAGCTGCACTCCCTAGTGTTTGATTCAGATGCAGGGTCCCATGCATTTGACATGTTTGCCAAGCAGATGGGAAGAATGTCAGCCAAGCAGAGTAGACTGCCCTCCTTCCTGCGGTTTATCTTCAGAGAATACCACTCTGGCCGCATCTCCTCTCAGGTTTTGGCTCCACTCATTTCTGAGTGTGAAAGACTTACTCCCTCCGTATGGGCCATCATCTACAAGGAAACCAACCTTCAGTTAGAGTCCATCAACAGTTCCTTGTTTCAGCAAGATAAGCCCTCTCTCTCCGCCGAAGCCTTCATGGATCTCAACTCCATAAATCCTATTCAAGAGATCTATGTTCAGTGGGCAGCTAGATATACAACATTCTATGCTCTGAAGAAGGATCTAAAAGATCAGAAAATCTTCTATCCAATCTCCTTGGATAGATTTCTCCATCGGGCCAGTTTCGAAAAAAGCACTTACTTCAGATTCATTCTAGACCCCGATCAGTATGCCGAATTCTTGGATCAGCAACGGGCTTTGTATATTCAAAGGGCCACCCCATCCATGGGTCCCAATTTCTCAGTTGCTTCTGGGGTTTTCCAACAGATCTTTGAAGACCTTGAGATCAAGGCATGGGCTGTCATCTCACAGCATGCCTCCTTGTTATCTCCCATGTTCTATATTTCTCCCAAATACAAATGATCTCTATCTTCTTTGTCTCACAGCTTATCTTTTGCTTATTGACAAAATGGGGGAGAAAACTAAAGTCAATCTGAAAAACAAAACATGTTTTGTTTTTGTATGATGTTTAGTATATTTTGTCATCATCAAAAAGGGGGAGATTGATGACCAAACTATCCCCATAATAAATAATTCATTTATTTACATAAAAATTTTGATGATTAACAAAATAGTACTAATGGATTACTTGAGCCTTGAGAACAGGAAATAAAAGAAAAATGAAAGTTCAAGACAATCAGGTAAGTCTCATCTCATTCTGTCCAAGTCTTTGTATCGACTTCTTTGAAAAGCAGAACGATTTCCTCTCTGACCGGAATATTCAAACAAATCGATATCGTAACGATTCTTTGAGACATCGCAACGATTTCTTTAGAACTCGCAACGACTCTCTAGCCGTAACGATTTCTTTAGACCTCGTAACGATTTCTTTAGAACTCGCAACGACTCTCTAGCCGTAACGATTTCTTTAGAACTCTCTCGCAACGACTCTCTTCTCATAACGATTTCTTTAGAGTTCATAACATTTTCTTCACAGTTCGTAACGACTTGATTACTGTAACGATTTCCTTAGAGTTCATAACGATTTCTTTACAGTTCGTAACGACTTGATTGCCATAACGATTCCTTTGGTTCTCGTAACGATTTCTTTGATTCTCATAACGATTTGCTTTGTGCAACGTTTTGTTAAGACTTCTCGTAACGATTTCTTTGAAACTCGTAATGACTCGATAGTCATAACGATTTCTTTACAGTTCATAACGACTCGATAGTCATAACGATTTCTTTACAATTCATAACGACTTGATAAGTGTCATATCGACTTGCTATAACTTATAACGATTTCATAAGTCATAAAGGCATCGGGCTTGATCGTATCGATTTGTGCATAATGCCGTTTTAATAGCGTTGAAAAGTCAAAGTCATATATTGTCTGTTGACTGCTACGCATTAAATGCTCTCTGATCGTATCTCCCATGCATGCAGACAATATCTTCCATTTTTATGCTACTATGTCTACGTACTTTTTAAGACAGAAGGGAGCCTTGCTATATATCGCAATATCTGTTCCATCTGCAACTAACAATCGACGACAGTCCTAGCTGTCCACTATTTATTGTTGATATGTTCGCAGATATCTGACAAGATTCATCTGTACAACGTTGGACATACAAGATACAAGATATCAAGTTATCTCTCTAGCGTGTACTAAAGGGCAAAAGACTAAAGATAAGAAGCTTCGTTGCAGACCAGTCTAACGTACACCAGGATAAGAGACAACGGACACTTCAACGTTCAAATTTGAATCTGAAGCCTATATAAAAGACTCAAGTCAGAAAAGAAGAGAGAGATCTACAACGCTTGAAATTCAAAAAGAAGAATTCCATCTCTTCGAGTTTTTAGAAGATTGAAACAAGAGCGTAGCTTCCACTCCAACCTTGTTCTCAGCTCTTAGCTCTCAGTGATCAAAGTAGATTTTATTTGTGAGAGCTTGTGTAGTCCTTGGAGAGAAAACCTTGTTAAATCTCTTTCTCTCTCGGGCCTTGGTAGCTTCAGCTTGTAGTGGTCAAGCTAGAGTCTGAAGCCCGTTCCTACACCTTCTCTTCTTTAGTTGTGTTCCCTTCTGGACAAAGGAAGACCTGGTGGTATCCAGGGTGGTTGTTTCCCCTTCAGGTTGAAGGAAGACCAGTTGAAGCTGGGTGTAAGGATCCTTAAGGGGACTGTTCCCTTGGTAGTGAAATCCTGAGGCATTGCTCAGGACTGGACGTAGGTCTCCTGTGGAGAGGAGTTCCGAACCAGGATAAAATCTTTGTGTCTTGTGGATGTGCTTTGTGTGATTGTTGTCTTATTTGCTCTAACTCTAACCTCATTATTAAGTTGTGTAATCCTTTCAGTTAACAGTTTTAATCAGAGATCGATTTTTGTTAACCCATTCACCCCCCCCCCCTCTGGGCTAGCTAGCTGGGCAACAGTCAGCGACGGGCAATATTAGCTGCTAGTGCCGTAGAGCCGTCTTTGTATTGACAGATTATTGAAGCTCAGAGATCAGATGTAAATTGGCTGAAATTGTGAAAATGGACGGAGTTACCATTGATGATAAATGGGTGGTTAGGCTCAGAGGCAAATTGTTTGTTCCAGCTGAAAAAGGGTGAAGCAGCGAGTGTTGGAAGAGGCTTATAAATCTAGGTACACATATTCATCCGGGTAGTACTAAAATGTACCATGATTTGAGGAAGCATTTCTGGTGGCCTCTTATGAAAAAGGAAATAGCAGAGTTTTTGCAAGGTGTGGTATCTATCAGCAGATTAAAGCAGAGCATCAGAAGCCGGAGGTTTGCTGCAACCGTTACCTATTCCACTGTGAAATGGGATGATATTGCTATGGATTTTGTGGCAGGTTTACCGAGATCGAGTTCCGGCATAATGGAATATGGGTATTTGTTGACAGATTGACCAAAGTATGAAGATTAGTGGCAGTAAGTATGTCTTGGACAGTGGACAGATTAGCAAAATTTATGTTGAAAAGATTGTTCTACTGCATGGTATTCCGAAGACTATTGTGTTGATAGAGATCCAAGATTTACTTCTGGTTTTTGGAGAAGTCTGCAAAAAGTGATTGGTACTGAGCTGAAATGTAGTTCCGCTTATCATCCCCAGCAGATGGTCAGACAGAGAGGACTATCCAGACGATTGAAGATATGTTGCGAGCTTGTTTTTTAGTTTGGGGAGGTAGCTGGGAGCATCATTTGGAATGGTTGAGTTTGCCTACAATAATAGTTATCATACCAGTCTTGGGATGGCACCGTATGAAGCTTTTATGGAAGACATGTAGAACCCCATTGAACTGGCATGAAGTGGGAGAAAGGCAGTTAGTGGGTCCTGAATTGATTCAGCAAACCACTGATGTAGTGAAGCTTATTAAAGAAAAATTGCAGGCAGCTCAAAGCAGGCAAAAGAGTTATGCAGATAATCGAAGAAGACCACTTCAATTTGAGGTAGGAGATTTTGTTTTCCTGAGAGTTTCCCCGAGTAAAGGTATTATGAGATTTGGCAAGACTGGAAAGTTGAGCCCAAGATATGTGGGACCTTTCCGAGTAATTGAAAGAATTGGGGAAACAGCTTATAGGCTGGATTTGCCAGCGGATTTTGCGGATGTTCACGATATATTTCATGTTTCTATGTTAAGAAAGTGCATTGAAGATCCAGCTCAAATAATTAGATATCGGTGGTGACCTGAGACCGGACATGACTATGCCAGAGATACTCCAGGTGCAGATCACGAATAGAAAGATAGAGAATTGTGAAATAAAGAAATTGAGCTAGTTAAAGTAAGATGGGAAAATAGGTTGGGTGGTGAGGATACCTGGGAATTAGCCGAAGAAATGGCTAAAGGATATCCTTATCTGTTTGTATAAGTTTTTGTGTTTTCTTTTTAGATGATAGTGTTTGTAAGGTATGTATATATAAGTTGTTTAACTTTGAATTGTGTTATGAATTTCGAGGTCGAAATTTTCTTTTTAGATGATAGTAATGTAACGTCGCGTGCTTTTCGGATCCTTTTGGATCGTGTGTGTGTTGTGGTTGTGTTGGCCGTTGTGAGGCCAGTGTGAGTTGGTTGTGTGGAATGTATGGTGTGGATGTGTGGCTTGAGCAGTGAAGTGCAGGTTTGGTCCTGAAATGAAATAGGACCTGCTGTAATTGAGTTGGAGTTGGCGTCCAGATAGGTTGTCGTTTATGCATGAACTAAACGGCACAAGATGTGGACGTTTAGGGTGGCGGTTGCTATTGGCGACAAGGTGGTTGACGCCAACCTGAGAATTCTGCAGGTTATAGGCTCACCCGAGGGCAGGTTTCCTACCATGTTCTCATTCCCCCTTGCCCCAGCTTGTTGCCTCCGTGTTGCTAAAGCTTCCAACAGGTATCGAAGGGTGGTTGGACGATTGTGGAACGCGAGGCGTCACCGAATTGCGCGAGGAAACGCCGTAGCATGGTGCAATTCCCGTGGGAGCTCGCGGAGGGTTCGGCGTGAACCGGGAGATTGCAGGAGGTTCTAGCGTGTTCTGAGGCAGGGGACAAACCCGTTTAGTTCCATGGAAACCTTAAAACACATCATAACCATCTGAATCAGCATGATAATGTATTTTCGATTAAGTTGCACCATGTGGGGATAATGAGTGGTTCGAGTAATTTAGTGAACGATGCATGTTGTAATGGGTTGTTTAGGGTTCATGCATGTTAAAAGAACCGTTTCAGTATGTTTTCTTGTAGTTTTAACGGTTGGAAAACCTGTAGAGCCATATTAGGGTTTCTGCAGGGTTTAAGGCCGAAGAACTTGGCGTCAAGATCGTTTGTCGCCAAGCTCATCAGCCAGGATGTCAGCGGCCAGATCTCTTGTCGTTGACTTCTTGTAAGCGGCAGTCGATGTTGCCGCCAGCATGTGTAGGAACAGAAATAGTTAATTATGGTATTTATCGATATCAAGTGGTGTGTTGACACCTGTGGTGCACTAAGTGCACATGGTTTCTGTGTTTAGCGTACGGGGTACGCCGTTAGATACTCACTTTCGTGGCTGCGTGTTGTTCACGCTAGTCCAGTTGGGTTCACGTGTGGTGGACCGTTGTTACTTGAGGTTTACGTGAGATTTCACGTGGTTTGTGTGTGACATGCACGTGGTTTTGTGTACGTGGCTAGTAGTACGACGCCTACCGTGGTTACCTCTCCAGTTGGGTGCCCCAGGTTCTTTGTGAGCCAGGCTGTTAGCTCGGGGCTTTGTCCGGTACTTGTGTTGTACCGTCGAGGTCTGTGTCGTCTGACCTGGACACCCTCACTCTTGTGTTTGAGTTGTACGTCCGGCTGAGGGAAAGACGACAGTGGGACAGTGACACTTGTGTTTGTCTTTAGTCACTTGTAGCGCGCTCGTAGTTGGGGGTACGGACACCAGTAGTCGACACTGGTCCCCAGCTAGTCCTTTTCCAGTGCCTCACTCTAGAGAGCCCGGGCCAGGATCTCTTGAGGTGTCAGGCATGGGCCTGTGACCGTGTGGTTCGCAGGTGGTGGTGTTTAGTTGGTCTCCACAGTTGCTTGACCTTTTTACGTGGAGTGGCAGCTGGACCCTTCGTCCGTGGCTGCGAGACTGAGAGGTTTTTACCTGTGTTAGCTTGTCCGAGTCAGTTTCTGGTGTCGCGAACCAGTTCACGTGACTCGTGTTTGGCTGTCTCTACTTTAGCTTGTACACCTGTACTGGTTTTCCGTTTAATTATTAAAGTTATTTCTCGTAGTCGGCAGACGGTGAGTACTTTTACAGCTTTAATATCCTGTTTAGCTGTTCTATAAATTGTTGGTATTGTTTACTGCTTTCGTACCTGTGGTTTTGGTTTGCTCGGTATTGGGGGAGTTCCCTACTGAGCCAGTGACTAGCGAGGCTCACCCCTACCCCCACAGGTGAGAGCGAGGAGGACGTTTCTCGACCGTCGTCCAGTTCAGAGCCGCGCCGTAGCGGTGCAGGGTCGGTACCTCCAGCTGTGTAGTAGCAGCTCCAGCAGTGTAGTGTAGATAGTTGTTTATTTTCTTCAGTTATACCTCGGGGTATGCCCCAGGCTCTTGTACTTTCTTTCAGTTTTGTGGAAATTTGGCTATGTAAACTTGTGGAATATATATAATGAAATGGTGTGTTCCTTTATGTTTACACGGACTGTGGTTTGGTTTCCCTAGCGAGGCTTCGGCCCGTTCGCGGGAGGCGGATCCTTATTAAGCTCGTTATCGGTTTAACAGGCTTAAGTAAGGCGTTCTGTCACACATTCTTTCCGATTCAAGTGCAGCAGGTGAAAAGAGAGCAGTTTCGGACTCTCCAGCAAGGTAACTCTTCAGTTCTAGAGTACCAGATGAGGTTTATGGCGCTTAGCCGTTATGCACCTTATGTTGTTTCAGATAATAATATGATGGTTGAGTATTTCATCAGAGGTTTGAGAGTAGAATTGCAGGATGCAATAGTGCCTCTTATATGTAAAACAGTGGAAGAAGCAGCCCAGAGAGCAGCTACATTGGAGAGGTCTATTTGGACTCGTCAGGTGGGCGAATCAGGTTCAGGTAGTTTTCGGCTACCGCAGCAGTCAGTGGGTGCAAGTAAAGGTAAAGCACCAGCAGGACCTTCTTCATCAGGCTTTGGTAAATGGGGCCAGAAATTAAAGCAAGCATTTAAAGGAGAAGGAAGAGGATGGGGAGGTCGTCAGCAATTCCAGCAGGGTCGTGGTAAGCCTGAGGTGGAGGAGTCGCAACAGAGTACTGCCAGACAGCCCGTTACTCCACCAGGATATAGATGTTATAATTGTAATCAGCCGGGACATTTGATCCGCAATTGCCCCTATCTGAGAGAGTATGGTTATGGAAGAGGTGTGCAGCAGCAGCAGCCTCAGCAGTTTCAGCAACCGCAGGCAGGTCGGGGAAGAGGAGCACCGCAGCAGCGGGGAAGAGGCCGGGTTATGGCTATCACCCGAGCCCAGGCGGAGGCATCGAATATGATAGAAGGTACTTTACCTCTTTATGAATATTCAGCAAGAGTTTTATTTGATTCAGGTGCCTCTCATTCTTTTATTTCTGAAGAATTTTTGGATTGTATGGCTCATCCCTTAGAAGAGAAGTCTTATGAATTAGTAGTGGAGGTTCCTTCAGGTGAGTTCCTGCTCACTTCGAGCTATGTAGATGAAGCTCCTGTTATGATTGAAGGGAACCAGATGCCGGGTCGGTTGTATGCCCTACAGTTGTCAGATTATGATATTATTTTGGGTATGGACTGGCTTGAGATGTATGGAGCAATGTTAGATTGCAGAAAGAAAAGGATCAAATTTTGTCATCCTAATGGTGCAGTATTTGAATATCAAGGTATGCCCTTTTATACCTCTAAGTTTTTAATTTCTGCAATTAAAGCTAGAAAGTTGATAAATGCTGGGTGTGTGGCTTATTTAGCCGCGGTAAGTTTGGTAGAAGCTAGTCAGTCAGTGGAAACAGTTCCCGTGGTTAGGGAATTTGCTGATGTTTTTCCTGAGGATTTGCCTGGTTTAGCTCCACATAGAGAGGTGGACTTTACCATTGAGTTGCTGCCAGGTACCATGCCGATTTCTAAAGCTCCATATCGGATGGCACCAGCAGAACTTAAGGAATTGAAAAAGCAGTTAGAAGAGTTGTTGCAGAAAGGGTTTATTAGACCGAGTCATTCCCCGTGGGGAGCGCCGGTGTTGTTTGTGAAAAAGAAAGATGGAAGTTTTCGGATGTGTATTGATTATAGAAAATTGAATGATGTGACCATCAAGAATAAGTACCCGTTGCCAAGAATAGATAATCTGTTTGATCAGTTGCAATCAGCAAAAGTGTTTTCTAAAATTGATTTGAGGTCCGGGTACCATCAGTTGAGAATTAAAGAGGAAGATATAGATAAGACAGCTTTTAGAACCAGATATGGTCACTATGAGTTTGTGGTTATGCCATTTGGGTTGACTAATGCTCCTGCAGGTTTTATGGATCTGATGAATAGAATTTTTCATCCATATTTAGACCAATTTATTGTGGTCTTTATTGATGATATTCTGATTTATTCAGCATCTGAAGAGGAGCATGCAGCTCATTTGAGGTTTACCCTACAGTTGTTAAGGGATAACCAGTTGTTTGCCAAATTCAATAAGTGTGAATTTTGGCTGAAAGAAATTCAGTTTTTGGGTCATGTTATCTCAGCTAAAGGAGTAGCAGTGGACCCAAGTAAAGTGGAAGCAGTGATGAGATGGGGAGTGCCTAAGACAATAACTGAGATCAGAAGTTTTCTGGGGTTGGCAGGTTATTATAGACGCTTTATTCAAGATTTTTCTAAGATTGCAGCACCTATGACTAAATTGACCAGGAAAGGTGTGCCATTTGTGTGGTCCGGTGAATGTCAGAAAAGTTTTATGGAATTGAAGAAAAGACTTACATCAGCACCCATATTGACATTACCGGCAGGGAGTGGTGGTTTTGTGGTTTATACTGATGCTTCAAGAAGAGGACTTGGCGCAGTGCTTATGCAGCATGGCAAAGTAATAGCTTATGCGTCCAGGCAATTGAAGCCAGCAGAGGAGAACTACCCCACTCATGATTTGGAATTAGCAGCAGCTGTATTTGCTTTGAAAATGTGGAGGCATTATTTGTATGGCGAGAGATTTGAGATCTTTACAGATCATAAAAGCTTAAAGTATATCTTCTCGCAGAAAGATTTGAATCTTCACCAGCGCAGATGGATTGAATATTTAAAGGATTATGATTTCAGTTTGGCTTACCATCCGGGTAAGGCCAATGTCGTAGCTGATGTCTTAAGTAGAAAGGCATATGTAAGTTTGATGATGATTAAAGAATGGAAGTTGTATGAAGAGGTAGTGGAAAACTCCTTATATGTGCCCAGTAGTCAGCGACGGGCGATACTAGCTGCTAGTGCAGTAGAGCCGTCTTTGTATTGGCAGATTGTTGAAGCTCAGAGAGCAGATGTCAGTCTGGCTGAAATTGTGAAAATGGAAGGAGTTACTATTGATGACAATTGTGTAGTTAAGCTCAGAGGTAGATTGTTTGTTCTAGCTGAAAGAGAGGTAAAGCAGCGAGTGTTGGAAGAGGCTCATAAATCTAAGTACACTATTCATCCGATAGTACTAAAATGTACCATGATTTGAGAAAGCATTTCTGGTGGCCTCATATGAAGAAAGAAATAGCAGAGTTTGTTGCAAGATGTGCTATCTGTCAGCAGATCAAAGCAGAGCATCAGAAGCCTGGAGGTCTATTGCAACCGTTGCCCATCCCACAGTGGAAATGTGATGATATTGCTATGGACTTTGTGACAGGTTTACCAAGATCGAGTTCCGGGCATAATGGAATATGGGTATTTGTTGATAGATTAACCAAGGTGTGCAGATTAGTGGCAGTAAGTATGTCTTGGACAGTGGATAAATTAGCAAAAGTTTATGTTGAAAGAATTGTTCCACTGCATGGTATTTCGAAGACTATTGTGTCTGATAGAGATCCAAGATTTACTTCTGGTTTTTGGAGGAGTCTGCAAAGAGTAATCGGTACTGAGCTGAGATATAGTTCCGCTTATCATCCCCAGACAGATGGTCAGACAGAGAGGACTATCCAGACGATTGAAGATATGTTGCGAGCTTGTTGTTTAGTCTGGGGAGGTAGCTAGGAGCATCATTTGGGAATGGTTGAGTTTGCCTACAATAATAGTTATCATACCAGTCTTGGGATGGCACCGTATGAAGCTTTATATGGAAGGCCATGTAGAACCCCATTAAACTGGCATGAAGTTGGAGAAAGGCAGTTAGTGGGTCCTGAATTGATTCAGCAAACCACTGAAGTAGTAAAGCTTATTAAAGAAAAATTGCAGGCAGCTCAAAGCAGGCAAAAGAGTTATGTAGATAATCGGAGAAGACCACTTCAATTTGAGGTGGGAGATTTAGTTTTTCTGAGAGTTTCCCCGAGTAAAGGTATTATGAGATTTGGCAAGACTGGAAAGTTGAGTCCAAGGTATGTGGGACCTTTCCAGGTGATTGAGAAGATTGGGGAAACAGCTTATAGGCTAGATTTGCCAGCAGATTTTGCGGATGTTCATGATATATTTCATGTTTCTATGTTGAGAAAGTGCATTGAAGATCCAGCTCAAATAATCAGATATCAAGGTGGTGACCTGAAACCGGACATGACTATGCCAGAGTATCCGGTGCAGATCACGGATCGAAAGATAAAGAAGTTGAGAAATAAAGAAATTGAGCTAGTTAAAGTAAGATGGGAAAATAGGTTGGGTGGTGAGGATACCTCGGAGTTAGCTGAGGAGATGGCTAAAGGGTATCCCTATTTGTTTGAATAAGCTTTTTGTATTTCTTTTTAGATGATAGTGCTTGTAAAAGTATGAATGTTTAAGTTATGTAAATTTGAATTATGTTATAAATTTCGAGGTCGAAATTTTCTTTTTAGATGATAGTAATGTAACGTCGCGTGCTTTTCGGATCCATGTGGATCATGTGTGTTGTGGTTGTGGCGGCCATTGTGAGGCCATGTGAGCTGGTTGTGTGGAATGTGTGGTGTGGATGTATGGTTGTGCAGGTAAGATGCAGGGTTGGTCCTGAAATAAAATAGGACCTGCTGCAGTTCAGTAGGAGTTGGCGTCCAAATAGGTTGTCGTTTAAGTATGATCTTGGCGCACAAGATGTGGACGTTAATGGTGGCGGTTGCTATTGGCGACAGGGGGTTGACGCCAACCTGAGAATTCTGCAGGTTATAGGGTCACCCGAGGGCAGGTTTCTTATCCTGTTCTCATTCCCTCTTGCCCCAGCTTCACGCCCCCGTATTCCTTAAGGTTCCAACAGGTACAGAAGAGTGCTTGGAGGATCGTGGGACGTGTGGCATTGCCGAATTGTGCGAGGAAACACCGTGTCGTGGTGCAATTCTCGTAGGAGCTCGCGGAGGGTTCGGTGTGAACCAGGAGATTGCGGAAGGTTTAAGCGTGTTCTGAGGTAGGGAATGACCCCCGTAATCTCTATAGATCGGGATAGTAACGTCAGATAACATGAATCTGCATGAAAATGGCAATTTCGGGTCATGGTATCCATGCGGGAATAATGGGAGGTTTGACGATTTTAAGTAATAAAGCATGTTGTATTGGATTGTTTAGGATTCATGCATGCTAGAGGAACTGTTTCAGTATGTTTCTCCGTTGTTTTAACGGTTGAAGAACCTGTAGAATTGGTTTAGGGTTTCTGCAGGAGTAGAAGCTGAAGATCTTGCGTCAACATCGGTTGTCGCCAGATTCATCAGCTGGGAACTAAACGGCCAGATCACTTGCCGTTTACTTCCTATAAGCGGCAATCGATGTTGCCGCCAGCATGTGTATGAACAAAAATAGCTGATTATGGTATTTATCGATATCAAGTGGTGCGTTGGCACCTGTGGTGTACTGAGTGCATCTGGTTTTGATATTTAGCATACGAGGTATGCAGGTTGTTACTTACTTTCGTGGTTGCGTGTTGTTCACGCAAGTCTAGTAGGGTTCACGTGTGGTGGACCGTTGTTACTTGAGGTTTACGTGAGGTTTCACGTGTTTTGTGTGTGACGTGCACGTGGTTTGTGTACGTGGCTAGTAGTACGACGCCTACCGTGGTTACCTCTCCAGTTGGGTGCCCCAGGTTCTTTGTGAGCCAGGCTGTTAGCTCGGGGCTTTGTCCCGGTACTTGTGTTGTACCGTCGAGGTCTGTGTCGTCTGACCTGGACACCCTCACTCTTGTATTTGAGTTGCACGTCCGGCTGAGGGAAAGACGACAGTGGGACAGTGACACTTGTGTTTGTCTTTAGTCACTTGTAGCGCGCTCGTAGTTGGGGGTACGGACACAAGTAGTCGACACTGGTCCCCAGCTAGTCCTTTTCCAGTGCCTCACTCTAGAGAGCCCGGGCCAGGGTCTCCTGAGGTGTCAGGCATGGGCCTGTGACCGTGTGGTTCGCAGGTGGTGGTGTTTAGTTGGTCTCCACAGTTGCTTGACCTTTTCACGTGGAGCGGCAGCTGGACCTTTCGTCCGTGGCTACGAGACTGAGAGGTTTACCTGTGTTAGCTTGTCCGAGTCAGTTTCTGGTGTCGCGAACCAGTTCACGTGGCTCGTGTTTGGCTGTCTCTACTTTAGCTTGTACACCTGTACTGGTTTGCCGTTTAATTATTACAGTTGTTTCTCGTAGTCGGCAGACGGTGAGTACTTTTATAGCTTTAATATCCTGCTTAGCTATTCTATAAATTGCTAGTACTGTTTACTGCTTTCGTACCTGTGGTTTTTGGTTTGCTCGGTGTTGGGGAGTTCCCTACTTAGCCAGTGACTAGCGAGGCTCACCCCTACCCCCACAGGTGAGAGCGAGGAGGACGTTTCTCGACCGTCGTCCAGTTCAGAGCTGCGCCGTAGCGGTGCAGGGTCGGTACCTCCAGCTGTGTAGTAGCAGCTCCAGCAGTGTAGTGTAGATAGTTGTTTATTTCCTTCAGTTGTACCTCGGGGTATGCCCCAGGCTCTTGTACTTTCTTTCAGTTGTAATGGAAATTTGGCTATGTAAACTTGTGATATATATATAAAATGTGGTGTGTTCCTTTGTGTTTACACGGACGTGTGGTTTGGTTTCCCTTGCTAGGCTTCGACCCGTTCGCGGGAGGCGGATCCTTATTAAGCTTGTTATCGATTTAACGGGCTTAAGTAAGGCGTTCCGTCACACACCATGCCACCCCACCTTGAGTTGTGGATCCCCTTCACCCATGTAGACATAGCGGTTGTACGCGGGAGGCGACGATCCTTATTAAGCTTGGTTATCGATTTAACGGGCTTAAGTAAGGCGTTCCGTCACACACCATGCAACCCATTGGTTGTGGATCCCCTTCACCCATGTAGACATAGCGGTTGTACTGCCCCTAGTACGAAGGGTTGATGCCCCCAAAGTCCAAGTGCCCTGTCGATAGTAGGGTCCTTGACGGGGTTATACCGAAAGGTGAACACCTACCCTATTTGGGGTTCCTTCTTGGGGTGGGTTGTCATGCTGATTGAAAGCCTCCCATTAGAGCCCCACTTGCCGAAGGTGGCCGTGATGTCAAGGATGAGAGGTTGACAATGGAGGGGAGGTCAGACTCGCTAACGGCGAAACGTTGACCGCCGAAGTAGGCGAGGCTGGTTTGGACAAGTCCGATGCTTTCCAAAGGGTCATATAGCTATTAAGCACCCAAGTGGAAATCAGAATGTATGTGAACGATGCAGTGGCGATTTCAACAAGGGCTTTGAGGACAATGATTGGGGACTACTTGTCAGAGTCTCGAAGGTGGTGAAGAAAGCCTAGCCTACCGATGCATTACCCCCATCCCGCAAGGAGACCCTACCTTTGCCTCTCCCTTGTTCCCTCTCTCTCTCTCACCCAGCCCATCGTTAGAGAGAGAAAGAGAGAGAGAGAGAGATGACATGGTTATTTTAGTAATATACATTTCTTAATAGTTTCGTTAGTTGAAAATAGATATTCCTCCTATTCCAACAACAAACTAACCACAAGAATATAATTGTAATTTCTTTCGATTTGAGGAGTATGCAATTTAATAGTCAAATTTGGGTGGTATATCCAAGAATATGTATAATTCTAAGGGTATGTAGATATTTTTTCTCAAAAAATAATAATTGTACTTGAGAGATCAATAAGAAAATATGTTTATTTGTATTAGGACTGCAATCGGGTCGCGTTCGGAATCAGAAACATTAGTTTTCGATTCTGATTTCGATAATTGAAATATAGTTTCGATTCTAATTCCGATAAAATCAGAATGTTAATTTTGATTCCGATAAAATCGAAATAGTTAATTTCGATTCCGTTCTGATTCCGATTACATCATCAGAACTGAAATTTCAATAAGCTAAGGTGCTTACCATGCTTTGTCTTTTGAGTTTATAGATAGTTTATTAAATAACTGATACCAATTTCGATTCTGATTATTTTTCAATTCCGATTCTGATTTCGATAGTTTATCAAAATATTCGATACCAATTTTGATAAATTATCGATATCATTTTTTAATTTTTAAATTGATAATTTTTATCAGAATCGTGTCAGAATATTGAGTTTTCAGAT
Source organism: Colocasia esculenta (assembly GCA_014218235.1). Lineage (NCBI taxonomy): Eukaryota > Viridiplantae > Streptophyta > Magnoliopsida > Alismatales > Araceae > Colocasia > Colocasia esculenta. The sequence goes on along the minus strand of CM024765.1, from coordinate 103,681,975 downwards.
TCTGTTTGCAACCCTAATTTGTATAGACTAGAAAGGAAAAACCCTTTTAGATTTAGATCAAAAGAGACTGATATGGGCTTGATTCCCAACACATTTTGAGGAGGAGAATTCTATGATGGATCTAGTGGTGCACCCCATCTGTTATTAGTCCGCTAGCTCAACTGCTACACATGTATATTAAATGTAGTATTTCTCTCTTTTTTTAGAACAACTTACTATTTGCACGGAGTGAGTATCCACCTTCATATGATAGTAGAACTTATACATCATGGGTCTAATATTTACAAAAATTTAAGTATTACTTTTTTATTTAGGTGTTGTGGATGGGATGTATTTATGTGTTCTATGGATACAAGAGAGACCCATATGAGAAAATGATGATGTGCCATAAATATGAAAAGAGGACCACTCTGGTAAGATCTGAACTATGGTGGCTCTGTTGGTCACACTTGCTAAGAGGGCATGGCAATTAGATAAGCAATGGGGAGCCTCCAGAGGAAGAGGGCTGCAGTAGATGGGTGCAAAAGGAGGAAGAGGGAGGGGGGATGTTGTTGCGATGGCCAAAGAAGGAGAACATGAGTGTGAGAAGAAGAAATAGAGAGGGAGGAAGAATGGTAGTGGAGAGGGGTTGAGGAGAGAGAGAGAGAGAGAGAGAGATGAGAGAGAGAGAGAGAGAGAGAGAGAGAGAGAGAGAGAGAGGAGAGAGAGGAGAGAGAGAGAGAGAGAGAGAGAGAGAGAGAGAGAGAGAGAGCAGAGAGAGAGAGAGAGGGATTGGCGACGTGGCGTGAGCTTTCGACGTAGGGTGGGGGCACATGCGATGGAAGAGAGAAAGAAGCAATCATGTTGAGGAAGAGGAGGGAGGCATGATGGGGGGTTGGTCTTCGGACAGAGGGAGGGGATGTGCATGAGAGAGGGGAGAAGAAGACAATCGCAATAGGGAAGAATGGCGGCAGAGAGGGCCACTACAACATGGGAGAGCCTTTCTCGGGATGGGTGTCCCTCACAAGGAGCTCGATGGAGGAAGAGAGGGGGAAGAAGAGGGTGACGTAGATGGTGGAACTAGTTGGTGGCGATGGCGATCAACAAGGTGAATAGCACCTTTGGCAAGATTAGATCGAGTTGGCGCCTCCCACCCTCAACCTATTCGGGTAGGTCCTTCCTCACATAGGGCCATCAGAGAGAGCAAGAGAGGGTGGGGAGAGAGGGCAGCTCCCACAAGAACACTTCTTTCCATTTTTTTTTTTTTTTTATCTATCATGCTTTTCTACAACCTAGCATAATTCCCTTTTTAAAGAAAAGGGTCAGGTGGAGGGGTGGGGGGGGGGGGAGGGTAATTCTAAGGCTTCAAAAATGGGCCTAACATCTAAAGGCCCATGGATCACAAATCGACTAAGAATGAAATGGACTCCAAATAAATCTAACTACTAATGGGCTCAAATAAAAAAAGTACACATACTTGGCCCACAAAACACCCCAAGCCCAAATAACAAGTGGGCGCAGATACAAAGGGAACCCAAGTTGTGGTTCAGCATCAATGAGTTATCATTCTCACATGATGGTGGAGTCTCATGCGGGTTTTGAGTATGAGAAATACTCAGGACACTTAAAAGATCATTTTTGATCTTTTATTAGGTGAGAACAAGCACATTAAGTACAATGGTCAATAGAAAAGATAGAAGTGCATTTTCAAATATATTTTGAAAGTGAAATAAATATTTCTCTTTAAGTATTTTCCTTTTCTTTTAGGCGTTGTGGATGAGATGGAATTCTGTGTTTAGCGGACACAAGAGAGGCCCATTTGCTAAATTGCCGCTTTGCCATAAATCTGAAAATGGACGGACTTGATGATTTGTCCCCCCATCCACACACCCCACCCTCAAACGTTGATATACGTACGGGAGGGAGTAGACAAACGGTGGTCTGGCTTTCACTACGACCTTCCACCTTCTCTTTCATCAAGACGAAAGCTCTAAGAACTATAATTATTATATAATCGAAGCACACGTCGTCACCATACCCTGCATATCGGGGGAAAAAATTATACATGGGAAATTTATGGACCCAAGGGAATGGTGTGAACGTAAATTTAGAATCATAAAGAAACTTAATAGGAATGTATGGTATCCTGTTAATAGGATCATATATATATGGTACCCTCCCAATCAGCTCATGCTGATGCTCGTTTGGAGCAGGGTCTCTCTCTAAATTTTTCCCACTTCTATTTCTGTTACTGTACATTTTGATCTTAATGACTTGTAATTTAATTGAGGGAGCATGGCTCCTATCATGCCTAAAAGAATGCACTCCTAATCACGGAGAAGTGAAATGACCTTCACTCTCTCTTTTTGTATCACATGATGTATAACTTTTATCTTTACTTAAGAGTAGAGATAAGTAGAGATAATGTACATCTTTGTTTAACATCCATTTATTTTGATTGTACTTATTTATCTCTAGGATAACTTAATTTTTTTAGTTGCCAAGGTTGATAAATGGGAGATAACTTTTTTTATTCGAATATAAAAAAAACCAATAGAATTAACGCCATGCCATGGCGTCCATAGATGTTAAATCCTAACTAGGCATCTTTGATAACCGAATAACCCCTTACGAAAGGGGTTTATGAACCTTGATACATGAAGAGTTGTTTTAGTGCTGTAGATATATAGTTTATCAAGATTTTATTACTAATAAATGTTAATAAATCTTGATAATTCTATCTCACATTCTCAAATAATGATGAAATTATCAGTCATGATAAATTTATTTGTCAAATAAAATATTTATAAATTGAGATATTTTATTTATGAATAAATAGTCAAATTACGTTGTGGGCGTACACTAGAGTTCTACTCAATGAATTCCTTATTCAGATTAGGGCAGCGTTTGATTCCGCGTGTGAGAAAAGAGATTTTAGCAAAATCAATTTTCTTCTGACAGGCTCGACAGACTTTTGATTTGCAGGAGGAGCCTTGTACCCCGCATTGATGTGGAGAGGTTTTGTCCGCTGTACAAGTAAAATTTTTTTAACACATTTTAACCATGCAAAAATGTTGGCCTTTCCAAAATTCAGCAAAAGTTGTCTCTGGCTCGCTTTTGGGTTGGAGGAGAGAGTTTTTTTTTTTCTGTCTATCTCTTTCTTACTCTCAAAAATCGATTAGCACAAAAGCGGTGTACTTAAAAAATATTTGGTTCTGCTTTTCTTTTGTCAGAGCTTTGTCGGCCCTAAAATCACCCCAAAAGTTGATACCAAAGGATGCCTAGGCTGCTGCATCCCCTGGTACAATGTTTTAAAAAATTCCTTATCAATCTTGGGGAGGAATTCATTCCTTTTTTTTTCTTTTTTTTTTTTGGAACTCCACGTTAACTTAATTAAAAGTAAGTTTATTTGTTGGCATTGCATTTTTTTTTTAAAAAAAAAGAAATAGAAGAGGGGTTTTTTCCGAAACTTCTCTCACAAAGAGAGAGAAATCTCTGGATGAGCGTCGAAATGAACATGGAAATCGTAACAATAGTAGCATTGGTACATTGAAAAATGATAAATGCATCCATTTCACGTGGGCTGCTCCCTGATATCCTTGGTGGTGTTCTTGTTGGGTGCGTCATTGCTGCCGACACAAGTGGCCTGGGAGCCAAGGACGAGCAGTGTTCGTAGTTCCTCTCCCGTTTCGGATTAATCTCTCCACACATTCTCACACCAACAACGTCCGTGGGTCCTCTATTTGTATGATCAGTTAATTAATCGGCAATAGAGATGTCATGTTGTGTGTTGACTGGCCCCGCCAGCGGCGCAGAAAGACTCTTAATTAGCTCTCGTAGACTGTAGTGTCTGCAAATTAATGGTCGACAAAATCTTTACCGTCTATTTTTTTACAAGTTTTTGAATTTTTGTTGAGTTGAGAACGTCAACTTGCACTTAACAAAGTTAGACGAATGGCCGGAGAGGCCCAAGAGTATAGTTTCATGGAAAAACCTTTCAATACTCATATTATAAAATTAGCCGGAACGAGGAGAAAACAAGTGAGGGTTTAGAGACTTCTGGCATGTGTTTTCTATGGTTGGAATTGTTTCATACTCTTTTAGAAGACATGACTGGTGTATCTTTTTTAAGTATTAGTCCGAGATTCTCCAAACATCTTTCCTCCTGTCTCGACTATGTAGATGAGTTGTAAGGGAGTGGAGAAATTAGTATCGTGTAAAGGTTCCTCTGACATATTCCTCTTTTACTGACTATGTAGACGAGTCATATAAGAGTGAGAGAGTTAATGTCGTGCGGGGTGATTGCTCATCTAAGTCGATGAAGGGCATGCACTACTTCTACTAATATATCTTGCAGCTGTCGGCCATGATTTAGTATGTTCGGGATACATCAAGTGGTGGAGAGGGATGTCATCAGCCGTGCATAAGGAGGCCGCAACATGACCTCAAGAAGTCGAGGATTAGGCGTTGGTAGATTATAAGACTTTCATTGGATGACAGGCCCAAGGGATGGAGATCCTAGAGGGTAGGGCACAGACCTACCTCATCTAGCGCAGGACTTTGTTGTGGTGAGATCAAGTCTAGTGCGGGTTTAGTCTCGCCCTAATAGACTGATGCGTCGGATGAATTCACCCTGTCAAACTAATCCGATTAAAAGGAGAAACGGAAAAAAAAAATGAAATGATCTCCACTAACTTGGGGCCATTTGCCACAGTGCCAGTTGATTAGGAGAATTTCGCCAACGTAGTCGCAGTCAATTTGATATATTTTCCTCTCTATCTGACATTTCTTTCCATTGACATGCTTTCAGTCTCTAGTGGTATTGCTTTCATAAACTCTATTGCAAGCCAACACCCCGGCCCCCTCGTTTTCTTGTTCCCTCTTTCTTTCTGACTCGTAGTACCTTTTAGGCAACTTCCATGCCAAACTCATCAATATCTCAACCAGAAATTCTTTCTTTGTTCCCTCTTTCTTATTAAAGTCGGTCTCTTTGAAAGTGAAAACTCGCACGTTTCATGAAAATTGAGAGTAGCACCAGTATGCTCTTTTTTATTCTTAAATAGTTAAATGGTTCTCTCGTATCCTCACACCTTGTATAGTCTTGTAGGATTTTCGTGCTTGGCGAAGGAACCATTTACTACCTGTGAAAAAAAAAAAACACTGGAGGTTTAGACCGAAAAGACCTGCAATCTCAGTGTTCATGGCCGGATATATTTGTGGACAAACATGCAACAAAAGTAAAAATATTTTTTTTTCATCTGACCATGAGACACAATTAAACTTGGAGGAAGCATAGGTATACTGATAAACCATAATCCAAATAATAAACTCGCATATGAAATTTCGCCCTTTCTTTCTATCGAATGCGCTCCGAAATCTACTTTGGAGAATGAGACATGAGCATACTCAAACTACACTATAAAGTGGCTGACTGCTGGTTTTGAAAGAAGGTCATTGTGCAATCTTTCTTCAAAACTTTCCTAACATTCAAAATAATGTGCTTAAAGTAATGATGATAAATTCAAGTAATCACTCAAACTCTCTAACAAAGTAAAAAACATCTAAAAAGGAAAAATAACCATGATCATGTGTAGTATCGAATCATATTATTAATGAGAGTCTTTTTCATGGCGAAATACAGTTGGTCCCATATTATGTTGAGCAACAATAGTAATTGGGGTTGGAAAGGAGTTTCTTCCACTTTCTGTATCTGGTTTATGATGGAAGTTTGACAGAGTAAAGTTCGCTGTCAATCTGCCATGCTTGGCCACTGAAAAGTAAAAAAGAAGAAAAAAACTCCACCACTCGGATAACTTGAAAATATTTTCTCTAATAGATACTATTTTTGTGACGATGGTGCTTGACGAATCCTGCATCATCCAATTTGATGGCTTTTCCAGCTTTTTTGGCTACTTTTAGCGATCAATTATGTAGTAATAATATATATATATATATATAGGAAGATGGTAGATGACTGAGTTAAGGGTGTTTTATTACTGATGAACTGTGATTCAGTTGGCATTTGATGTCTATTTTCAGAGAGATTAATTAACTTTTCTCATCAGGATGTAATATAAGTGAATATTGTTTTCCTCATGACATTCCTTTTCTAAAGCCATTTCACTATCATACCACTTTACAAAAATAAAAGAAAACAATTGAGACCTAGTTCACTAAGGGGTCGGTTAGTGTGCTGCAAATTATGGCAAAGTATCGTGAAAATATCATAAAATGTGTGTCTGATGTGCTGCAAATTGTTGGATCTTAAAATCGGACTGACTGAATAATCTTGATATTTAGCCTAAAACCACTGTAAACCAAAATAGGAGATTTTAGATTCAGGTATTTTATTCTCATAAAATTTAAAACTGATATTTTATGTGGCCTATAATATTGGAGATTTGAGAATCAGGTGTTTTATTCTTATAAAATTTTGAAACAATATATTTTATGTTATTTCTATGACACACGAAACGTCTAAATTCATTGGCCCGTGCCCACCGTGGCGTGGCCAATTTTACACAGGGGAAAAGAGAAGGCGGGGAAGGGGAGCCCCGCCCACCGTGGGGATTCTGGAAGAAGATGCTCCATTTCTTTCTTTCTTTGGGTACGGAAGATGCCAATTTGTTGCTTCCGACTGATACACACACCCACCTGCCATCTGTTTCTGATTTTATCCTTTTTCTTTCGTATCAGTATGTATGTCTGGGGTGCGTGGCACTCGCATTTGCTGAATCGTGACTCGTGAGGAGGAAATTTTATTCTATTTCTTTTTTTTATGTGTGTCCATGATTTGGTCAGATTATAGTCTCATATATGACGTTTTAGCCAAAACGATTGGCCAATTCTTCATCATACGATCCTCTGATGTGAATCACATGTGCATATGATGAGGGGCCCGGGGGGGTTTGTTCGGGTACGTGAGTCAGTGTTTGAAGTGGCAAGATAACCCATTCCCTGACGACGTGCCCGAGGGAAGGGTCAGGCAGGGAGATTAGCCGGACCATTTGGCTCTCTCGTACCGGATATTATTATTAGGTAGATAAATATAGATTGGAATTAGATAGACAGATAAATATATTAGGGAGAGAAGAATGATGAGAGTGGAGAGAGTGTCAACTCAGCAGTCACCAACCACGTGAGGGGACGAGGGGAAAATTAAAAAAAAAAATTCTCTGTAACTTTTTCAGATTTGAAATTGGGGTTTTTTAAAAATTCCCCCCTCCCCCAACCCCCCTCCCCTTCACTGAGAGGATCCCAACTCGCATTTGGAGTTGTGGGGACTTGGTGGGCCCCTGGGTGGGGTGGTGTGGAGCCGGGAATCACAGATGGAATAAGATATAAGTGCTTGTGGAAGGATGGCGGACTCATCAGCTCGTCCATTCTTCTTCTTCTTCTTTTGTGCTTCGCTCGTTCGCTGCGTCTTCTTGCACGTCCATATCCAAAGCCAGGATTCCCACACCCACCCGGCTTCGCTTTTTTTTTACTGCGGTTGGTTGCTCACAAGCTGTTCCCACCTCTCCTCTCCCTGGTTTGGTCACTAGCGAGGCTCAGCGGCTGGGGCGATCCAACTGCTCTTTAGAAGCAGAAATCGGTCTTGCTGCTGAGGGAGTGGGCGAGTGTGATGGCTGCTGCCACAGTTCCGGCGGCCGCTTCCTTCCCCGGCCTCAGGGCCGGCGAGGAACACCGCTTCGGCACATCAAGCGTCGACTTCGCAAAGATTGCTCGTGCGCCCGACTCACGGGGAAGGACTAGGAGCCACGGCGCCGCCTGGAGGAGAGCAACCGCTATCGTTTCGAGGGCAACCAACTCCAGTTCTGGTTCTGAAACCGTGGAATTGGAGCCTTCGTCGGAAGCAACTCCCCTGTTAGGTATCCCTCTCATCTTAACTCTCATGTCCCAACTGTTGTTAAACCTATTCCATTCCGGTCCAGTCTCCCCTCCCTTACTTCTCCGGTTTGGGCTGCAACACCGACTTGTCTGCTGGTATCATGAAGGAATTCATTCATGTCAAACGATTTATTTGTACGGCTTATTTCTTCTTCTTTTTCCTTAAAATTCTTTGAGAAAAAGATTATTCTCCCGGTATATATATTCATATTTTCTACTTCTTCTTTCTAGTTCTACTCGAGGATCTCAATAAAAATTCCCCCTTTCTAACCTCACTAGTCAATTCAAGTATGCTATATACTTCCTCGATTATTTCCTGTCGGACTCGTCATACCCAATTTTCGGTGAACTGCAGTGCCGAGGCAAAAATATTGCGAGTCGATTCATAACACAGTTCGTAGGAAGACGCGAACTGTGATGGTTGGAAACGTCGGCATCGGCAGTGATCATCCCATCAGAATTCAGACGATGACAACATCCGACACCAAGGATGTCAAGGCGACTGTGGATGAGGTTAATACCATATATATATAATCTATTCACTCCTCTCTCTCTCTCTCTCTCTCTCTCTCTCTCTCTCTCTCTAACATGCATGCTAGACGTCTGCAAATCAACCATACCATTGATGATCTATTTATTTTCTTGGTCTGTACATATAATATGCACGTTATATTTCCAGGTAATGAGAATAGCCGATAAGGGAGCAGATCTTGTTCGAATAACTGTCCAGGGAAAGAAAGAGGCAGATGCTTGCTTTGAAATAAAAAACACCCTTGTCCAGAGAAAGTGAGTCCTAAAATCTTGTTCTATTATCAATTTTGAAATTGATGACTCACTTTCCAACTTTCTATCTTTACAGTTACAATATACCTCTGGTGGCGGACATCCACTTTGCTCCTCCAATTGCTTTAAGAGTAGCTGAGTGTTTCGAAAAGATCCGTGTCAACCCAGGAAATTTTGGTATTGTGTCATTTTTTATCCATTCTGTTATAGTCATTCAACTAACACATGCACATGAATAAGAAAAAGCAACCGTGGAATAAGCAGAATACTCAATAGCATTGGAAAAAGTACCAACATAATATTCATTCAGGAATACCAATTCAGGAAATTTAATGTAAGTCACTTGCTTGTTAATAGCTGTGAGTTTGGTCCTCTTGCAGCTGATAGAAGAGCACAATTTGAGAAGATAGAATACACTGAAGATGATTATCAGAAAGAGCTTGAGCACATCGAAGAGGTGAGTGCATGGATATTTTATATGTATTCATAAATTTTCTCAGCCTTTACTTGTCAAAATAAGATAATTGGCAACATTTTAGTCCAAGAATGTGTGACCTCATCTTCATCGTTGGACTTCTAATTATTTCTTTCCAAGTTATCAGAATTGCTCATATCTCCTGCATTGTTCTACGACCAAATTATGGCCAATTTAACATATCTGGCAATACTTGAACTCTGGTTTTTGTCTGATAGCGGAAGGATTAAAAACTCAACATGGATCAGCATAGCCAATCTATTTCGAGCTTTGGTGAGATAATCTGTTCTCATCCTGCTCTTCCTGACCGTTGGCAATGGTAGGCAAACTAACCATTGGCAAGCATTTCCAAGATTCCCAAGACCATTTATCATTTCCAACGTTCCCAAGATCGCTCATGGCTAGTTGGGCTCTTTGGAGCTTATATCTGCACCATGACTAGTCCTGCACAACCCTGAGGAAGCAAACTACCAAAATGCCCTCTAACCTCCTCTCCTTCCCAAGAAATCTATTCTGCAGCATTTGGCTGTTACTTCTCTCAAGTAGGATATCCAATTGAAGCCATCCCAGCCAAACGATTCCTCCCATTTGCAGTTATATAATTTCCCAAAATAGAAGCAATGTAATTTCAGATCATAATGTGTGGGATCAGCCAATTCCAGATTGACCGATTCCTGGTCTGATTGCCCTAGGGGTAGCCCCCTGGATCATCCAACTTACGGCCAGATTGGTTGGAATCGCTCTGGATTGGCCGATCTAGCCGATCCTGCCAAGCAAAAATTTTTTTTTCATGAGCACTCATCACAGTAGTTCCTTTACATACATGCATATATCAGCATATATACATTAAACCAACCAAAAAAATATACATTAAACTATCATTTCACATATATAAATTAATGCACATGTATCTATTACATTGATATGTATACATATGATGTATTCATTAATTTAGTTATATACATGTACACAAAAACATTATCATCATCAGAGCTTTATCCCATTACTTGGGGTTGGCTACATGAATCCTTTTCCGTCAAAGATTTCAATCAAGTGATATATTCGTGTTTAAACTCAAGAAGTCAAAGTCTTTCCTAATAACATCGTATAGGTATATATATATGTAATGACATATATATATTTTGTATCTTATATACAATATTGTATTAATTAATATATTATTTATGTTTTATACATACATCAAATTAATATGCATATGTATAATTATATACATTAATTTGCATGTTATTTATATGTACATATATTATGATTTATATTCTTTATATATAATTGTGTGTATACATTTGATAGAAATCTTTGGCGGAACATAATTCATGTAGCTGACCCCAAATAATGGGATAAGGCTCTGATGATGATGATGATATGTAATTATGTGAATACATATGATTTAATGTGCAAACATTTTCTTATCTCTAATCATTTGTTCTGCATATCATGTATATATTTCAGTTTTTATGCAAATATAAATTTCTTCATGATTCTAGCATTTTCCTGATTTCCCCCCCTTTTTCAGATTTTCTTGAAATTTTTTAAAATTAATTTTTTAATCTGGCTGATTCAGGATTGGCCAGACTTCTGGAACATCGGCTGATCCGGCTGATTTGATCCAGATCAGGATCAGGCTATCAGCTCATGGCGATCCCTGGGCCTATCTGATTCAGAATTCCATGTATCAGATGGATATAACTATATTGGAGGATTCATGGAGGACTTTATCCTATCTTCCAAACTATGACATTTATTTCACCCACAAGTCAGTTTTTGGTGATGTTTAGACAACTGTTAAAAATGTGGGACCCATGAGTGCATTAAATTATTAGGATAAGGTCCTTTTTTTGAGAAAAAGTTACCCATTCTGAAGGATACTTGCTTCTTTGTAAACCAATTTGTTTCCAATGGTAGATTTGGAAACTATGCTTGCGAATCTTCAGGTTTATGTCATGTCAACTAGGCCCCCAAATCAGTTATTTATGTCCTTGTTCGTCCAGGTATTTTCCCCACTGGTTGAGAAATGTAAGAAATATGGAAGAGCGATGCGCATTGGGACAAACCATGGGAGCCTTTCTGATCGGATCATGAGCTACTATGGTGATTCTCCTAGGGGAATGGTGATAGGCAACTTTTTTATTCAGTTTCTTTCATTAGCATTCTTTTTCTCACCAGCCACTGATCACCTTAACTTCACAACAGGTTGAATCTGCTTTTGAATTTGCCAGAATTTGCCGGAAATTGGACTTCCATAACTTTGTATTTTCTATGAAAGCAAGCAACCCAGTGATCATGGCCCAAGCATACCGCTTGCTAGTAGCTGAAATGTATGTTCATGGATGGGATTATCCTCTTCACTTGGGGGTTACTGAAGCAGGTGAAGGTGAAGATGGACGCATGAAATCTGCAATAGGCATTGGAACTCTTCTTCAGGTAAATATTTTGATTCCTGCCCTTGTCATCTAGTGTATTGCTACTCATTTTTTTTTGAAATAGTGAACTTTTCCCCAGTAATTACCACTGGCACTGAGATATCCATTTTAGGCATAGACAGGGACATGTTCTTTATAAACATGCTCATTAGCCCATCAGTCATATTCCCTCAATTTTCACCTGGAGGTCCTACATTCAACTTCTCATGGTGGCGCCCAATGTGTTGGCATGGGGTGTAGACATAATGCTTCACACTGTGCATGCCTAACTAAGCCATCCATGTGCCCTAGGGGGTTGGGTTTGATCTCACCCTGACCGGCTGACCCTGTGGGATGACTGAGCCATGCAATTGGACCAACTGGGTCCTTGGCATGGCATGGTTCTGGAAGCCTAGGGGCCAGCAATCCACTCTAATACTCTATCAATGACCAACCCAGATCTGGTGTGTGTATCATATGAGATTTGCTTTTCTTATTTGTTCCATTGATTAGTCAGAAAATCTCTTGGATAGGGTATTCAACTCCAGATATGCATTGAACAAGAAATCTTTATTGATTCTACCTCCTTAGATAGGGGGATCCTCAGGTATAACTGGCAGCAGTCCTCCCGCCAAAAAAAAAGGGTTTCTTGCTCTTTGTTGATTTCATGGTTGAAGTGGAGTTGGAGATTATTTGCATACTTTTTATGTATATCTGCAAATTTTTGGCCACTAATAGGGTTTTATTGGAAGTTAATATTGCAATATACAAAAGAAAGGTTTTTTATGAGAAACAGTCAAGCTGCATCATGTTTTTTATGTGATAAGTTGGCATAACTGGGTTTTGCATAATCTCCTTGTTTATGTTTAACAAATATAGATTAGGTTTTGTGCTTGTCTTTGCCAATGTATTTTCAAATACTAACCATCCCAATTTCCTGTGCTAATGTTGACTCTATCAATTCATGTCTACTTCTGATGTAGGATGGTTTAGGAGATACCATTAGGGTGTCACTGACAGAGCCACCAGAGCAAGAGATTGATCCATGCAGAAGATTAGCAAATCTAGGCATGGAAGCTGCAAATCTTCAGAAGGGGGTGGTGAGGTTCCATCTTGTTGTTCTTCTCCCTCAAGTTTCAACATCTGGTTTGTATATTCTTCTGAGTAACTTTCTTATTAACTACAACATATTTTGACAGGTACCTTTTGAAGAAAAACACAGGCATTATTTTGATTTCCAACGTAGAAATGGCCAATTACCTGTCCAAAAAGAGGTCACTTAAACATTTCCCCAAGATTTACTTTTGTAATTTCCGATTTTCAGCAAATCTTCCTAAATAGTGGTTTTTCTTAAATTGTCTCAGGGAGAAGAGGTGACTACAGAGGTGTCCTGCATCGGGATGGTTCTGTTTTAATGTCTGTCTCTCTTGATAAGTTGCAGGTAGACTTAATGTTCGCCATGTCTACTGGTTCGGGTTAATGACTCTCTGATGAGGTTAAAATGAAGTTGATTAGTATGATATTTGTAATGATCCTTTGTTTTTTTATTAGTATTTCCCATCATCATTCTTAGTTTTAGTATCTTCTACAATGTCTGTCTCTCTGGATAAATTGCATGCAGGCTTTACTTAATGTTTACCATTTCTAACTGGTTTGGGTTAATGAGGTTAAAATGAACTTGATTAACATGCTATTTATAATGTTCTTTTGGTTTTTGATTAGTCTTTCTCATTATCATTCTCAGCTTCGATGTCTTCTTAATTTCCATGTCCAAACAACAAGTTCGGTTAGATCTGGAACATTGTTTTCTGTAACCTGATGAAGTGAATGAATTTTTCAATCTTATCAGACACCTGAAGTCCTGTACAAATCTCTCGGAACAAAACTTGTAATTGGCATGCCATTCAAGGTGCTTCCCACAATTCTTTCTTGCACGTATAATTCCCAGCCGGGCCCAGCTTATTCTTCCTTTACAAACCTCTGACTGCGATTGCAGGATCTTGCAACAGTTGACTCAATACTTCTGCGGCAGCTTCCACCAGTGGATGATGTTGATTCGGTACGAGTACTCTAATCCTGATTGCCATCATCTTCTAAAATTGGCAGTTCATCTTTGGTTTTCACCACATGAAGAATGCCTTCTGATTGTTAATGGCTTTATAACTCTTTCCTACTGCAAACTAGAATATTACTAGATGTAGCAGTAAGTTGGTTTATTTCTCTGTCTTGTGTTCCCCAGAGGCTGGCACTTAAAAGATTAATAGATATAAGCATGGGAGTTTTGACTCCTCTATCAGAGCAGCTCACAAAGCCACTGCCTAATGCGATTGTCCTAGTAAACCTCAAGGAATTGACTTCCGGTGCATACAAGCTTCTGCCAGAAGGTAAGGCCCCTCTTTCTTTTAACTATTTTCATTTGCTAACCAGGTGCTTATATAATGGTGTTTTACTTCCTAGGATCACGTTTGGCGGTGTCCATTCGAGGTGATGAACCATATCAGGAGCTAGATATCCTGAAGGATGCTAAGGATGTCACTCTGTTGCTCCACAATGTGTTACTCACAGACAAAAAGATTAGCAGAGTTCATGCAGCAAGAAGGTAGCTCACCTAATTGGTTTTTGTATATTTCATTGTTCTAAGTATCAGTAGGACTAGGTTTACATTCCATTGAATCATTAATATTAGATTAACTTTTTATACGAATTGTCTGGTCATGAATGAGCGTCTCATTCGGGTATTAAGTGCCATCATTAGTAACTGTAAATTCAGTACACAGGTACTAAGTGCCATCATATGTGCAGGTGTCATCAAAGCCTCGTTGGGTAGGCTCCAAGGCATAAGCTCAAGAACTTAGGAAAATACTTTTAAGATACCATAAACACGAAAGACATAAATTTTCAAATGTTCTTATGTTGTCTTGTTCAGTAGGATAAGATGATCACCAGATCTGTGTAGGTCAGAGTTTTCCAAGACTTGTCTATAGTCCGCTTGCTCTGAGAAATTCATATATTTATATAAAAATTTCAGAGTAATGTACCACAAAAGACCAAGGGTACCTCTAACACCCGGATCATGGACTAGAGGGCATAGCTCTATTCTTGCATTTTATTGCAGTAATGTTTATTAAAGCTTCACACCTGCTGCATAGCTTTTTTTTCTGCCTAACTTTCAAACTTATGCAGGTTGTCGAGTATTTAGCCGACTCCAAACTTGATTTCCCTGTAATTCATCATATACAGTTTCCCGAAGGGTCCCAAAGGCACGACTCTTTAGCTGTTTAAATATATTACGAGCATTGAATTCTTACTCCTTTGCTTCTTACTAATCATTATACTACAATTTGCAGAGATGATGTGGTTATTGGTGCTGGCAGTAATGCCGGTGCTCTTCTTGTTGATGGCCTTGGGGATGGTGTCCTGTTGGAAGCTCCTGACCAGGATTTTGATTTTCTGAGGAACACATCCTTTAATCTACTTCAGGGATGCAGAATGCGAAATACAAAAACAGTAAGCTTCTTTGCTCTCTTTTCTCTGGCGGGGACTCCTTTGGCTAGACAAGATTGATATCACCAACTTACATGATGAAGAATTGTGCTTATTAAATCCACTCTTCATGACATACTAATATAGGAGTACGTTTCATGCCCATCATGTGGCCGGACACTCTTCGATCTTCAAGAGATAAGTGCTCAAATAAGAGAAAGGACGTCCCACTTGCCTGGTGTTTCGGTACTTCTCAACCCCCAACCAAGATTGTAATGTCAGATGGTCCAAGTCATTGTAAAGTTGACATGAACATGGTTATGTCTGTCAGATTGCAATCATGGGTTGCATTGTCAATGGGCCTGGGGAAATGGCTGATGCAGACTTTGGATACGTGGGTGGAGCTCCAGGCAAGATTGACCTTTATGTGGGGAAGGTAAGCTTATCACCTCATCATTCTTACATTCATATATTGATCGATACCGCCCTCAAGTAACATGGTGGCAACGGAACATATGGAATATAGGATCGGATTGGCCCAGGAATTGGCTAGGGTTGATCCCAATCCAATCCGAGCAGATTCCTGATCCGAATCCGCCAGAATCGGCTGATCCCGATCCAGATCGGCCGATTCGGGATCGGCCGATTCTGTGAACCTTTGTCGGAAAAGGGTCATTTTCTCACAGATCTGAACAGAACCACCATGTCCAAGGCTTTGCTTCTTCCTACTATGAATTTCCTGGCAGACATGTTGCAATTACAGTCAGCCATCTGGTCACCTAATTATTTCATATATAGCTACTGGATAGCAAATATACAATCTCGGAAACTGTCCACTGTGAGCTATTGGTCTCTACTCAAGTTGGTGGTTTTTACTCGTAGAAGAGGTCTTGGCTATGTATCAGTCACTTGTGCACTAGGCAAATACAAACCCACACACTTGCTTTCCAAACCAGAAATCTGTCTCTTTAACTCCAGATAATACGCCTCAGGAGTCAGGAGATGGCAAACTAGATAAGATGAACAAAATCCATAAACCATAGATTTTCCATCCTTGCTTCAGATGGTGCCTTCGGTATTATAAAGATACTAAGATGTTTAATTTGTTCATTTTTACAGTCGGTCGTTAAGAGAGGTATTGCCATGGAGCATGCGACTGATGCTTTAATCCAGCTGATCAAGGACCATGGTCGTTGGGTTGATCCACCAACTGAAGAGTAAAAAGGTACTAGCAGGTCAAGCTTTACGCAAATGCTTGTAACATTTGTCTGAATGTTGCTTGTCCTTTAGCATCATCTGTAGACTCATCTTACATAATAATAATAATTTATATTTTCTCTGAGAACCTTTTGGGTGACGGTTGCCCAGTGGAATTTCTGCCGTTTCAACAGGATTTTCCTCCAAATGTCGGATGTTGGAATATGACTCTTACGTGCTCTGTGATCATGTGTTAGTATCTACAGAATAAAGACATCACCAACCCCAACTAATCCTGTGGGAGGTTATGAATGGATATGCTGGCAGCACTTTTAGATTATTGAACGATTAAAAGTTGGTTCTGGATCATTTTGTGTTCTTAACCAATTTGTTTAGAATGATAGTAGATGTGCTAGCTGTTCAGTATTTGTACATTGGCAGGGAATTACCATTTCGTTCAAGGTATTCTGTTAAATTTTGATAAACTCATAATTTTTTTCTTTTTAGCCCTCCTGGTATTCACATCATCAAAATGTCGCTTCACATGGAAGTTAATCCTGCAGGTCTTCATGTGGAAATTTTGACGGACCCAGTATTGCCATCAATCCCTGGGTGGTGCTCATCGCTGAAAGTGTCTAAAAAATTCGAAAACACACAGGTGCATGGACGTGGATGTCCATCGCTCGACTGCATGAGATAAATATCTTATTGGGTTTAATGTGTAATTGAGATTAATTGTGTTATTTGGAGTCAAATTATATAATTAATTAATTATAATGTTGTTAACATTTTTTATTGGACATATTTAGATAATATTTTTGGCTGAGATACATTTGATTAATATTTTATTAACATAAAATTATTTTTAATAAATAAAAAAAGAAGAGGGAGAAACATAGTTAAAATTTACAAAATTTTGAAGCCACTTAGTTAAGAGAAAATTAGTACACTTTCATATTGCATTTAAGTGCAATATGAGTAGGCACTAAATTCATATGGCACCCCTCATATAGGGAGTGATAAAGTGGCAACTCAATTGTTAGTGTCATATAATTTAGTGTCTAGTCATATTACACTTTACTGTACAATATAAAATGCCTTTCCCTTTCTCCTTATTAAACGAACGGTCACGTTGCACGACTTTGAAATTTGGAAGTAGGTAAGAGTTGTGTGTGTGGGGGGGGGGGGGAGAGACCTCTTAACCGTGGGGAGATTTAGTATGGAGGTGAGTTGGAAATTGGACTTTAAACTAATAATCGGAATAAAATAATTCAAGATAAATAAAACATGATTTTGTAATATCATATGTTTTTTACCACGCGCACATATCACGCTGTCATTTTCTCTTCTTTTTCTCCATGTTTTACTGTCCTTTACAATTAGGAAACGAGTTGCTACCAACGCGATCGGATAACTTGGCTGAGTTGGCTGCCCCCACCGGGTCCTTGGCACCTCGTAGTCAGGCAGCCAACTCAGTCGCACTGGTACTAATCTTTTTTTCTTAAAAACATATCTCCTCGACAATGACTGACAACATCCTTCCATGATTTGTTGCTTCCGAATGATTAAAAGGGAATTTTTTTAAATGATTTTATTTTAAAATATTTATATAGATAGATTTAGATCTAATATATTTACAAATCTATATCTCTCATTTATATTGATTCAATATAACTTATATATATATATATTTGTAACTTACACTCTTTTCTGTAGTTTACATTAATTCATTATAATTTACATATTTTTTATGTGTAAATTACACTGAATTAGTATAAATATATTAAAATTATCTAAGTTATAGAGAAAATATGCAAGTCACAAATATATATAAATTATATTGAATTAATATAAGTGAGAAAACTAGTTTCATAAATATGTTAAATTTAAACATATTTATGTAAATATTTTTTAAAATAAAATATTTTTAAAAAATCCGAGAAAAAATAAATGCTTTGCACACGGTCCAGTGAGTGTGAGAAACCTCGCCGTGCAGCAAACATTGCAACTCGTAGAGACTCTGCGGCTTTGCGATCTTCTTGTGCCAGTGTTGGAGCGAACACCATCGTCTCTTAAATCGATCAAACCCGAGGGAGTGACCCTCGCCGCCGGGTGCACGGTTCTTCATCGATCCCCCTCCTCCCTTTCTTTTGGGATGGATTTGATGTCGTGATCCATGGTACAGCTTCTTTTTCTTCGGAGTGGGGTAACAACCCAAGTAGGGTATGAACCTAAAAAAAGAAAGGAAAAAGGAAGAAGAAGAGGGGGGGGGGACCCGTTTTACGTATTTCTCTCTCTTCCCCGGCGGCAAGGCACAGGTGTATTTCCCCCGCCTGCCTTGTCAAAGAAAACGGTGTTAGACTGGACAACCCAATTTTCCAAACCGTCGTTTGGCTTGTTTTGTAGCCGGACAGCCTGTCGGAGTTCCACGGGAGGGGAGGGAGTGGCCCCCCCACCCCCCACCCACCGACAGAGAGAGAGATTGGCGGAGGGATTGGCGAAGGAGGAGACGGTGGCGGGGTGCAAGCGCGTGCTTGCCCAAACCAAAAGTGACATGCCCTGGACGGCGGGTGAAAAGATCATATTTTTCTTTCTTTCCTATAACAACAACCACGGACCGACGCGATCGGACACGCTCTGTTAAGTGAGGAGAAAAAAACGCAAGGAAAGAAAAGAAGAGGCGGCTTGTATACTGTATAGTGCATAGTAGCGGTAGGAGCAGCCCGTGACTCTTGGGACCGTCCGTTTTCTTTCTTCAAACTTCAGCCAACATAACCACGGTAAAATTGACTGTACAATACAATCCAACCAATTCCCCACGCGAACAGAAGAGGCAGGGGGGAGCAAAAACGACGACCAAAAAATAATATCATCTGCAAAACGATGCCGCAAAGCAGGGCAACAGATCCATCCCATCCCATGAATCAATCAATCAGAAACAAATTTCTTATGTAGTATCGTCTAACAAACTGTGGATTACGGTCTACACTAGAGTGTAAAAAAAAAACAATCACTAAATCTAAAGAAAGAGAAGAGAAGAAAGGGGAAAAATTAGAAAATTTTCAGGGGCAGCGGAAGACCTCGATCTCTGGCTGGCCGTGACAATAATGGGGAAGGCGCGTGGTGGTAGGATTTGAAGTGCTGCAAAATTAAACAGCCCGGGATGGTAGGAGTACGTATCAGAGCATCTCGCGACGGACGGCGTAGCCGTAGCTCGACCGCCGTATGTTGTCCTGGCGCTTCTTGTAGACGAAGGCCCCCAGTACCACAAGGGCCGCCCCTATCAGCACCCCAAGGACCAACCCCGCCTTCTTTCCCCCGCTCATCCCGCCACCGGAAGCCTGCTCCTGCCCCCCGGCAGTGTCTTCCGAAACGTTGATCTTCTGCATCTGATCTCCCACGGGCGCTGGGCTTGGCGATTCATCGGAAGGCGGGCCGGGGGACGGAGACGGAGAAGGTGACGACTTGTATTCCGGGGGGGCCGGCGGGGAGTTGAACGGCGACCGCGGCGAATGCGCCTGGGATGGGGTCGGCGATGGGCGGGGGACGAGGAAGGGGGCGCGGAGCGGGGACGGGGCGTCACCAAACGGGGAGGGCGCAGGGGGCGATGACGAAGGTTCTTCTGCGGCGGTAAATGCAACCGGCGAAAGTAGGAGGACCAGCAGCAGAAGCGGCATGGGAGGCGCCATTACGGGAAATGCAGGGCTTGTGGTTGTTGGGCTCGGGGGGAAGAGAGAAGACGCCGTCTGTTGCACGCGCTCGAGCTCTGGGGAAGAAAGAGAGGACCTGGGAAGGGAGGGGGGCGGGAGATCCAGATCTGGGAGGCGATGGATGGGGGGGGGTGTGTGGCCCAGAATAAATAACAATCGAATACGACTGAAACAGTAATTAAAATTTAATGTGAAGTAAGTAATCACTCTGGACCGGATCGGATGGGTTAAAAAACTTTGCAGATAAATAGTAGTAAGACTAGTAATCGTATTCGACCATTCGTAGCATCACCTCCCCTTTTACTTGTTCTTCTTATTCCGGCCTCGACTCAAAAAAGTGTAGAGAGGGCCAACAAGGATGAGGTGGTGTTGTGGTGGACTGGACAACGACAGGGAGAAGGAGGTCCACCCCCACGAATGCGGCAGCTGTCTCCCGAGTCCCACCTCACCACCGGGCCACCGTCGTTCCGGTCTGTGGGTTGGCAAATTTCAACAAAAGGGGATGACGAGTTTAACAGGGGAGTGGAGGGGCCGCGACCGTGTGACGCGCTGCGCCGCGGCCCACGACCACCCACGCCAGCCCAGCGCCATAAAAATAATATAAATGCATAAAAAAACAAAATACTTAAATGCTGTTTTAATTTGTCAACTCGCTTGGAGATCGGGAGGATATATCGAAACATAACCCTCCCCTAAAAAAAAAAACAACTAAAAAAAAGGAAAAAGAAATATATTAATCTACCGAGAAGAAAGGAAAAGAAAAGGAAAAGTTGGCTGGCTGCACGTACGTTCGAAGGAGGACGCGGACCTAACTTGATGGTGAGAGTAAAAAAAAAAAGGCCCTCCCTCCCAAACTCCAAACTCCTCACCACATTAATTTTTGTTGTTTCATAAAAGAAAGATACGTCAAAGTTTCAGATTCCTTGGATTGGGGCCGGTGTTCAGATCGGATAACAAGCAGCGGGGTGGAAGTTTTCTTGGGTCAAAATGTACCTCTCTCTCTCTCTCTCTCTCTCTCTCGCTCTCGGGCAGAGGAAGAGTTAAATGCTCCAAAATGTACCTTCTATCTCTTACAAACGCATTGCCGACTAGACCGATTGGAACATATACACTCTAGCAATATTATCGTTAAATAAGATTTTATTATCATTGTTGCTATTAAAACTCCATCCTATTACCGTATTACGTATGGAAAGAAAAAATGCAAAAGAAACATTCAGGTCTTAAGAAAGCGCGTCGTATTTTACTGGCCAGATACAGTTTGAAGTTTACGGTACGTCTTTTCCTTGTCACTTGAGAAACGCATATATACTTCAAATTTGGCGTTACAGATTTATATAGCCAAATTCTGTCTCCGACGTGCTTTGGCGTGATCCAAGCATACCACCGGGCATCGGCAGGAGGGAAATATAACACACTGCAGCACCACCAGAGTGATATATATAAGGTCTAGTTTTCTTTGATGGACCAAATAATTCGCATGGATTAAATAGATCTTCTTGGTATTTTGAACACCCAAGTCCAAGAATTCCTCAACCATGAAGCACATTCACGGATGCTCCTTTTACATGGACATTCAAATTCACGACTTTCTTTTTAAAATGGGGGAAAAATCAATGTCCAGCCACCACGCCAAAAAGTGCTCTTCCAAATAAACAACTTGAGCAAAATTTTCAAATAAATGGTAGGTATGTTTAACTAACAATTAGTACGGCCAGGATGAGACACATGAGAAACAAGAAGGAAGGGTGGGGGGGCATTGACAGGTAAGTCAGAAAATGAGAGGAAAGAGGTGCATGAGATACTTCGAACATGTATTTAGTCACTGTTGATGCTAACAAAAAAGATTGGGAGAAATAGTTATTATGTTCGTCAATTATAATTTTTTAGCACACTTTTGATATTGTTTTGATTAATATATAATTGATGATACATTGTATCCATCATAATAAAAATACAAAATATATTTTAAAAATATAATAAATAGATATTTTTCAAAATATAAGAGACAAACCGTGCAAGTAGTGAGTAATGGAAAATGCTTAACATTCGGTGGATCGAATATTAAATCCGAATTAGAGTGTTCTCCATGGAGCACCCCCCCCCCCCGCCCTAACTCTATTGGTGAAGTGTTCAACCTCACAATGTGTGAGATCGACATCTCACTGATAAGAGACGTCACATAAACTCCAACTCTAATTTTTTTATCCCGTGATCGCCAGTAAAAAAAAGAATACCCCCCCAGTTCCGATGTACTTTTTAAAAAAGAAAACATGGTCTCCTCTCCTGTCTGGCAAACGAAGCAATCAAACCATGAAGGCAGGCAGGTGTAGGCGACGCCAAGTCCACACATACTCACTCTCTATTGGGTAACGAACGATAGAGCGCTCACGCAAAGGTACTGCCCCGGCTGGCTGCCTCGGGATCTTGCTTGGAGCAGCGGACGTACACACCCGCCGTTACTAGGCTACAAAGCGAGCTACGCACGTGGCGTGTCACCCGGATCGGATCCACTTGGCGAATAAGTGAGGACGCGGCAGAACTAACTTTGTACTGTTCGGGTAGTTTTGTAAGAAACTCACCTTACTTAGAGCCAAAGTGGAGAATTAATAACCAAATTGCTATAGAAATACCATGCAGTTGGTGGTTTCCAACTAACAAAACTGAGACACGATCCGGATGGGGCTGCGCCAAATTTGTTGAACGCATGCGGAAACACCCACCACGAATTGTGCACGCACGTAGGATGTTGCTTAGGACGCGCGCGGAGTGATTGAGTTGATGACCGACCGGGTATGATACGATGACAAATAGTACACAACCCCGACTTTATACGTACGTGGGTTTGTCTTTTTCAAGTATAGATTAGCCATGTTCCGGCTGATAAAAAAGAAAAAGAGAACCATGGAAATTAAAGTCCCACAACGTCTGCTATGCTAGAGAGGTCACTCTCAAAACTTGTAACACACTGCTCTCTCTTGAATTCCCCATGGAGTTAGGCCGTGTCTGATGCTGAGAAGCGGGTCAAACAGGAAAGCTACCTTAGGTATGTTCGGCATGGACATTGATCTCCTGAATCATAGGGTTAGACCCAGCTTAGCTACATCTCTCTCTCTCTCTCTATCTCGTACACACGCACACAGAGAAACCCCGTACACATTTGTGCTTTGAACTTACCTGCTGCCCACTACGACTCGAATGACGACGTACTGCTGGACTCAACAGGCCTCGAGAAAAGAATATTTATTGATACGTATGGTGCAATTGACTTGTCATCCCTACTCCTCGATGGAGGACAACCAAAATTCCGGCCGGCATTATTTACATCCAAACTTAACGTTCCCATTCACATTAAATCTCCTTCTTCAAACATCTATAATTCGGAAATTGTAAACTGTGCCCGGACATGTTCCCAAATCAAGATTATTCAGACAGCAAGTTTCATTAGGGAGGTGAAATGGTCTCAAAAATACTAACACCATTTATGAAGTCTTTACCCTTCAAATTGCTCCCAATATGAAACTAACATCGGCCACAGCCTCTCACACAGACCAGGACAAGTTCACACTGCTTGTTCTTAGTTATATTAATATTTCATGGTTAAACACACTCACAAACCTGCCCCCGGGGACAAATGAAGATTACTGCTTGGACAGCATATATTCACCCCTGTTTTTTTTTTTGGGACAATGAGAGGGCTTATAACCCAATTCATAAGATTAACATAGGTACATAGAACATAATATTGGATGATGCTAAAAAACAGCAAGAGCTGCAAAAAGGACTACAACAAGCAAACCATAAAGAGAGAAGACTGCAGCAACCAAGCAACAAAACACATAAGGATAGCAAAGAAAGAATCCAAGCTAACAACAATTATATGGGTTAAGATCACAAAGCAACCCATGAGAACGCAGAGAACTCCTCCAAGCTAATCAACAAGATCTAATAGCTTTGGAAGATGCTTGACCGATGTCGAGAAGGAAATGAGGAGCAAGTCTGCTCTGGAGGACAATGATTGCTATATTTTTGGACAACCACCATAAGACAATAGTTTGGAGACACACTTGCCAAAGAAGAGTACGAATGATCCTCAGAACTCAAGCTAAACATGAAACTTCATAACCCCAATTTTGGAGCTCCACAGACTTAAAAGCCATCAACAACAGTTCGAATTTTTGACGAATCATGAGCAAGTCAAACAGAAAGAAGATAAAACAATCTGAAACAAATAGATATCGCAGATGAGTAGGATAGATCTCCGAAATAGAACTTTCCGGAAGAACCAAAATGGAGGGAAAGGAAGTTCCACTCGAAGGAACAGAGTGAAAGAGTGGAGGAGGGGAGATGTGGGCAAAGAAGGGAGAACGGGAAAAAAAAAAAAGGCGCACGCGGGGGGGGGGGGGGGGGGGGGCGCGCTAGATGATTGTGACGGAAAATGAGAGAGAGCAACGAAGGAGCGAACCCAAGAGGGTGCGACCGAGGGAAGAGGAGAGGAGGGGGGATGGAGGGAGGAAACGATGGGAATTGGCGGAGGAGGAGGAAGGTAGGAATGGGAGAAGAAGACTTGGAGGAGGTTCCCCTCAACAGACTGTCATTGGGAACAGCAACAAGATCCACGAAGGAGGGGCCTCCACTAGTGACTAATCCTTCGGCACGTGCCAGGGAAAAAACTTTGCAAAACCCAAAAGCAGTAGCCACAAAGTCTACGGAAACCTTCGAACCTCCACGAAACCCTGAGCATATATTAACACGTCCAGCCAACGCCAGATGCATGCAAATAAGCTGGTTGATTGATTCTTCTGTCCTCTCCATAGCCTGCCATCAAAGCTCCCCGTTCTTCAATGTTCGATGATAATTTTGGGGTCTGTGGTGGTATGATCCTGTTTGGGCTGAGCCAAACAGGCCTCCACTAGAAAGAATAGGGAAGACGATCGCTGGTTGAGGACGAAGACCTGCAAAACCAGAAGAGGATCAGGGGGTCCGGTGAAGACAGGGGAAACCCTCCGATGCCTAAGTCAGTGGAGAACTTGCGAGGCAGGGGGTTTCGGAGTATGAGAGCGTATTCGCGTGAAGAAGAGAACGTACCTTTGCATGGTACTGCACCTATGTCTTTTATAGGCGCCGGCACCAAGGTCAACGTGCGTAACGTAAGGTGGATCGTGCCTGAAGAGGCGCCTTGATGGACGCTCATAATGGGAGGAGTTACGCGTCCAGGTGCCCGTTGGGCTGCCAGGCAGTTCGTGCCTCTTGATGGTGGAGGACGTGGCCTGGGACAGTTACAACCGCTCCGTAAGCCAGAGGGCCTGCTCGGAACCCTGCGAATACACCTTCCGAGCAGGTGACCTATACGGAGGTCGAACACACTGTTCGGTGATGTTGAAGGTTATTCCGCGCAGCAGGGTTACTGTTCTGTCGGAAGCCTTCCGCGGTTGTTCGGTCGCGGAAGGACAGATGACCTGCCCGGGGTCATGCCGCCACGAGGCTTAACAGCATCCGATCAAGGCGGCGGTATCTAGGAGATCTTCACATCATCTTGGAAGGGATGTGGCCCGTTGGGATGGGTCACGTCAGCTGACAGGACACGCGAGGGCAATAGTGGGCCATCATGACCTAGGTGGCCAGATTTGGCCACCACACTTGCCATCCACGCTCTCGAGTGGCTCGGTAAGACGAGCGCTTCGAGGGCGTCACTTTCGCATTTAATGCGATGACCCGCTGCGGGGTGCCGCCGTTTGGAGCCTGTCAAACGGCTAACCCACCATGATGGGTGCGAACCCGTGTCGAGCCCGGAGCGTCGTCGTGGTTCTCGAACGGCCGTCGACGCTGTACCCAAGAGGGAATTTTCGAAACTGGAGGGAGTGGCGTTTCGGGGCCCGCCTTGAATTTCGCGCCCTTCCCCTCCTTATAAGGAGGAGAAGGGACGAAGACGGGAACTTAAGCTTCTCAGAAACCTTCCAGCTTTCAGCCTTCGTGCTTCCTTGCCTTCTCCTGCTTCCGTCTTCTCCTTCGTCCCTTGCGCCGTTGCCACTTCCTGCGATCTTTCCAACGATGGCGAGCGGAGGGAAGGCTGCTGCCGGGGAGCGGAGTGACAGTCGCGGCGTCGAGCGGTCCACGGTGCCGCCACTTCAGCGGGCTCTGCGAGCACTTCCGGATCGGGGACGAGTACGAAATCATCGACGCCAAGGAGAGTGACTCGATCCTGGTGAACAAGCCAGGCTGTCTGCTGCTCTCCGTGGACCACTTGGAGGCAGGCTTCCGGCTGCCGTTGCCGGAGGTGGCGAAGGCGCTCCTGAACATCTGGGGCGTTTCGCCAATACAATTGATGCCCAACACCTGGAGATACATCTGTATCTTCAGCGTTATCTGCAAGCTCAAAGAGATCCGAGACTCGGCGGACGTTTTCCGAGCTCACTTCAAGCTGTCTGCTTCGCGGGCGTCGGGAGCAGACATCTACTACGCCAAGCACCGAACAGACCGGATGCACATTGGCCTATCCAACAAGTACTCCAACAACAAGGGTTGGATGGACGGCTACTTTTTGTGCGCCACCGAAGTGGTGCCGAGTGGGGATTCCCCACTGTTATCCGCCCGGCGTGGAAGGATAGCTTTCCGAAGCTAATCCAGGATGAGGCGAGGGCATCGGACAAACTTCTCCGAGCAGGTGTTCGGAACGGAGAAGGATATGTGACCGAGTTCATGCTCGTTAAGTACGGGCTCAGCAAACCGTGGAGTAAGTGAACTATCTCTTGGTTGTTTACTCTTAGGTTTGGTGACCTCATACTAACTTCTCTTCTTCTTCTTTTCTTTGTGCGCAGCGGCCGCAGAGCTGGAGGCCGGAAGGGATCAAGAGGCGAATGAGGATTTCGCCGAACAGATCCCTATCTTGGCGCACAGGGTGTTCGAAGACGATGATGCTGCCGCCGTTGCCCGGGTTCCCTCTGCAGTGAGGGTTGGTGCCGCGGTGACAACGGCGCTTGTTGCCCCCTCGCCAACTGGGGGGCGCCCAGCCAAGACGCAGGCTCCTGAAAAGGGGCCTGCGAAAATTCGTTTGAAGAAGAAGGCCACCAAAGAGGTGGTTATGGCTGGTGCTCGAGCCTCACCAGCGAAGGGTGACGGAGCGAGCCGTCCCTCTGTTTCTGCCAAGAAGAGGCCAGTCCTGTTCGATGAGAGTGCTGAGGAGGAAGAAGAGCTCCATGCCCGGAAGAAGAAGAAGAAGACTGTCCCGCTACCCCTCCGCGTGACGAGGAGGGGACTGAAGAAGAAGGGGAAACGCAGTTGCTGCTACGTAGAGGAAGTAGGGCCGTGCAATCGGCCGATCAGGGAGTGCCACGGATGGCCTCCGTGACCCGCCCCGAGGTCGCACAGAAAATGGCGACCGAGCTGGGGCTAATTTTTGTAAGCGAGGGGTCCGAGAGCCATGCTGGAGGAGAGGCCGGGGGCTCCACCTGCACGAGGGATAGGGAGCCCTCCGGTGCTTCCAACGTTGGCGGTGCCGAACACTGCGTTCCCAGCAACACCACGGAGGTATCCTCTCGGAGGAGCAGAGAGGTCGTGGCGTCTCCTGTTCGGCGGGAGGAGGACGCTGGTGCAATGGCTCTTTCCGCCCCTGTCGAAGAGGCAGCTAGCAGCGCAACAGCTCCGGTGCCGAACGCAGCTCCGCTAGAAGGCCAGGGTGGTTCCTGCTGCAGGGGCCACTGAAAAGGTGGCTGCGACGACGGGGACGTCCGAAGAGGCTGCTGCTACCCTTGGGGGTGTCCTGCCCCCCACCGAGGTGGTTGCTGTTGTAAATGCAACCTCCAAGGTAGTCGAGGATTCTGGGGCGGATGTTGCGGGTGCTGGGGACGGTGTTCGGGCTGAAGAGTCCGAAGACGACCGGAGACCCCTTAGCGAGGCGCTGCAGAAGAAGCTTCCTACAGACCCTTCGGTGGCGGCTCTGGAGGCGATCCTTCGTCGCATGGAGAGCGCGCCCAGGGAGCTGCCCCCGAGCCCTACTGCTTCTCACCTTGACCAGCTGGCGAGGTGCCTAGACCTTCCTGCCGAGCAGACCCCGGAGAGGTCAGCGGAAGGTTACCTCCCAGAGGTCCAAGGAGGAGATGGCCTGAGCGATGTTGACGTTGAAGCGCTCGCAGATGGAATGTCCAAGTCGCTGGGCATCCTGAGGGTTCTAGCTGTTCGGGGCCAGAGACAAAAATACCTCCAAGAGGCGCAGACAGCTTTCTGTGAAGACCTCACCGCGAGGCATAAGGCTCGCGAAGCAGCGCTGGAGGAGGAGGTCAAGGACCTCAAAGCTGCCCTCCAAGCTTCGAAGCTGGAAGCTACCTTGGCGCGGGCTGAAAAAGACGCCCTAGCCAAGGTAGTAATGGATGTCGGATCCCGTGCGGTTGCTGAGTTCAGGGCCGGTCCAGAATATAAGGAGGACCTGGAGCAGTATGGAGCCCGCTGTTACAGGGTGGGTCTCAATGCTGGAAAGGATCTCGGAGAACGGCTTTCCTGGGTTGACCGCGCCGGGAAGCCTTCGAGGCTGCTGTTCGGGAATGCCGGCGTCGTACTCAGGACGCTCGCCTGGATGGTGTGCGGTTCGCACAGTTCCAGTCTGGGCGGATGCCCCTTCGGATGACGCCGCCGGTCCTTCACAGCAGGCCCCTTGATCTTTATGCTCCTTGTTCTTCTTATACTCTCCTTTTGTACCCACGGCCGAAAAGGGCTTGTAAAAAAAAACTTTTTGTGAATGAAGTCTTCTGTTTCATGAAATGATTTTGTAGCTTCTCTTTCTCTATCTTCTTCCCTTTGTGATTGTTCCTGTTCGGATCGGAATCCGCAAAGCTTCATAAGCATTGCATGTAAAACGCAGATCGTTGGGAACCAAAAAGGAGATTCCGATCAGGTGTGTATGCTAAATGCTTGTGTAGCAACAGGAGTTGGGAGAAGAGAGGTAGGATGCTGGAAAGAGAAGGCTTTTATAGATAATAAGCCTTAAGGTTAGAAACATGCCAAGTCCTAGGTATGGCTTCGCCACTAGGAGTAGTTAGCTTATATGAGCCTTTTCCGAGGACGTGGGTGACCTGATAAGATCCTTCCCATTTGATGGCAAGCTTGCCGACTGCTCTTCGGGGATCCGAAGCAGAACAGCGGCGCAAGACCAAATCTCCCACATTGAACCGCCTTTCCCGAACTCGCGCGTTATAGTATCGTGCGAGTCGTTGCTGATAGGCAACGAGACGAATGTTGGCGTCCCCTTGTCGTTCGCTCAGCATGTCCAAGTTCTCTCGAAGAGCACGGTTATTGGCGGCTTTGTCAAAGTGGGTCGTTCGGATGGTTGGAAGGGCTACTTCCAAAGGCACAACTGCTTCCGACCCGTAGGCCAAGTGGAAAGGTGTTTCCCTGTGGCTACCCGAGCAGTTGTTCGGTGACACCAAAGAACATTTGGGAGCTCATCGATCCATGATCCCCCTGCGGCCTCCACCCTCGTGCGTATCCCATGCAGCAGTGTTCAGTTGGCGTTTTCGACCAAACCGTTAGCCTGGAGGATGAGCCACGGAGGTGAAGTGGTTATAGATCCTGAGCTCGGCGCACTTCTGCTTGAAGAAGGTGCTGTCGAACTGCTTCCCGTTGTCAGACGTAATCACCTTTGGGACACCAAACCTGCACAGAAGGTTCTTCCATACAAACTTCCATGCGGCTTGTTCGGTGATTGTGGTAACGGGTTCGGCCTCGATCCACTTGGTGAAGTAATCGATGGCTACGAACAGAAATTTCTTCCGACCTTGGGCCTCTGGAAAGGGACCCAAGATATCAATGCCCCATTTGGCGAAAGGGCGCGGCTCGAACAGACTGTGAAGCTGTTCGGCTGGTTGCTTGATGAGTACTCCGAACTTTGGCATTCTGGACACTTCCTGACGAAGGACATGCAATCCTTCTGAAGAGAAGGCCACCAGAACCCTGCTCGGATGAGCTGCGCGCTAGCGTTCTGCCCCCCAGATGGCTTCCACACAGCCCCTCGTGAACTTCCTTTATGGCCGCAAGGGCCTCCTCAGGGTTGAGGCAACAGAAGAGGTCTTGCAAGGGACCGCCGGTACAGCTTGCCTTCTACGAGGGTGAAATGCTGCGAGCGCATCCTGACTTTCCGAGCTTCGTCCTGTTCGGGAGGAAGCTCACCTCGGAGGAGGTACGCCATGAGAGGGTCCACCCAACTTGGGGTTGGTGGGCCCGTTTCTATGGCGGCTACATCAATCTCCGTGCTCGGCAAGGCGAGCTCTTCAATGAACATAGAGCGAGAAGGGGTGATGTCACCTGAAGATGCCAATTTGGCCAGTGCATCAGCTCATGCGTTCTGCTCCCGTGGAACATGTATAACCTCGAAGTATACGAGGCCCTCTGTCTGGCTCTTGACCTGTTGGAGGTATTAAGCCATGCGAGGTTCCCTTGTTCCGAACTGTCCGCTCACCTGGCTGGCGACCAACTGGGAGTCACTAAAGACTCTAAGCCAAGTGGCCCCGAGGTGCCTAGCCATGCGGATACCGGACAGTAAAGCTTCGTACTCGGCGACGTTGTTGGAGGCTGGAAAGCGGAAACGGAGGGCGTATTGGAACTCTAACCCCTCTGGGGAGGTGAGGACCAAACCTGCTCCGCTTCCGGTGACACAAGAGGATCCGTCAACATAAAGCTCCCATGGGGGCTTGTCTGCCAACGGTGGATCCTGCTCGGCCGGAAGGGTGCATTCCGCCATGATGTCGAACTCTCCCAGCTCGATCGCAATTAACCACCTACCGGAAGCCTCCGGACGCTGCAGGATGGACTTCAGCGGTTGATCGGTTAGCACTGTAACGGAATGGGCCTGAAAATAGGGCCTGAGCTTCCGTGCAGCCGTGACGAGAGCAAGGGCGAGTTTTTCTGCTCTGGGGTACCTCCTTTCAGCTTCTTGGAGGACCCTGCTGATGTAGTACACTGGATGCTGCGCCGCTCCTATTTCTCTGATCAAGACTGCACTGATGGAGTGTTCAGTGACCGAGAGATACACGAACAGAGGTTCTCCGAGCACAGGCTTTGAGAGAACAGGAGGGGCTGCCAAATATGCCTTCAGCTCAGTGAAGGCAGCCTCACACTCATCAGTCCATCGTACTTGCCCCCCTTGCTTCGAGGAGCTTTTAGGGCCTCGGAGCAACTTGAAGAAGTTAAAACTTCTTTCTGCTGCTCGGGACATGAACCGGTTCAGTGCCGCCAGACGCCCCGTCAGGCGTTGGACGTCGCGCACTGTTTTTGGACTGTCATCTCGAGTACGGCTTGGATTTTTTTCGGGTTTGCCTCTATTCCTCTATTGGATACGAGGAACCCAAGGAACTTACCCGACCGAACACCAAACGCGCACTTGGCAGGATTGAGCTTCATATTGAACCTTCGCAAGGTTGCGAAAGTTTCCTGGAGGTCGAAAATGTGGTCGGCACCTGGAAGTGTCTTGACCAGCATGTCATCAACGTAGACCTCCATGTTACGCCCGATCTGCTGCTCGAACATCTTGTTGACCAGCCGCTGGTAAGTCGCGCCTGCATTCTTCAGACCGAAAGGCATCCTGGTGAAACAGTATAAGCCTAATCTGTAACGAACGTCGTGGCGTCTTGATCCGGGGGATGCATGTTGATCTGGTGGTAACCGGAGTAGGCATCCAAAAAGCTGAGAAGCTCGTGCCCGGAAGTAGCGTTTACCAGCTGATCAATGCGCGGCAACGGGAAGTTATCCTTGGGCGTTGCCTTATTAAGATCTTTGTAATCCACGCACACACGCCATTTGCCATTGGCCTTGCACACGAGGACCACGTTGGAGATCCATCTTGGGTATTGGGCTTCTCGGAGGAGCCCAACAGTTCGGCTTTTGACCACGTGATCCTGGATCACGGTCTGTCGTTCTCGGTTCACAGGTCGCCTCCTCTGCTGAACTGGTGGGATCCGGGGATCCAACCGGAGGCGATGCACCATGACCTCTGGGGGGATGCCTGGAAGCTCGTCATCAGACCAGGCGAACACGTCCAAATTGGCCAGCAGGAAAGCTGTGTAGCGCTGCTGCTCGGCCTCTGTTAACAAGGCACCAATATACAAAACGTGTTCGGGGTCCTCGTCCACCTGGATGGGGATTAAGTCTTCCGCAGGCGTCCCTCGGCTGGTGGAAGGCTGATCGGCGGTTGGAGGGGCTGCCTCAGCGAGTGGTTGCTTGTCCCTTAAGGAGAGGACATAGCAACGACGAGACTCGCGCTGACAGCCGAGCACCTCGCCTACTCCGCTCGGGCTAGGAAACTTCATCTTCTGATGGAGTGACGAAGGTACTGCTTTGATACGCCCGATCAGACCTCTGCCAAGGATAGCATTGTATCCAGGCATGTTGTTGACGACCAGGAAGTCAATGATCTTGGTCACAACCCTCGGGGCTGTTCCCAAGGTGATGGAAGGCGAATCCTTCCCATGGGCTGGACCGAAACTCCCGAAAAGCCGAACAATGGCGAATTTACAGGGGTGAGTTGATCGGCTCGCAGACCCATGAGGACAAAACAGTCGTAAGCCAATACATCGGGGGCGCTTCCATTATCTACCAGAATCCGACGCACATTACAGTAGTTGATGGTGGCCGAAATGACCAACGCATCAGTGTGTGGGGTCGTAACCCCTGCAAGATCTTCGTCCGAGAAGGTTATAGCCTCCTCGGGCGGTGCGCGTGCAGGACTGGCAGGGTATGGGGCCGACCGAACAGCCGAAGGCCTGTCTACGACATGCACTCGCCTTGCGTAATCGCGTCGGCTTCAAGTGCTTTCTCCGCCCGCGCCGAAGCCACCTGCGATCACGTTGATCTCCTGCCCATTGGGCTCGTTGTTGATCGGTTGCTCGGGAGTGCGGTCTCGGCATCGGGGGCGCTCTTCGTTCCGGCGCACGAACCATCCAAGGTAGCTGCGCTTGATAAGGTCTTCGATTTCGTCCTTAAGCTGGCGGCACTCGGAGGTGTCGTGGCCGTGGTCGCGATGAAAGCGACAGTACTTATTTTGATCGCGCTTCCGAGGGTCGGAGCGCATTCTCTGGGGCCACCGAACAAAAGCTTCATTCCTGATCTCTGCCAGGATCTGTTCGGGAGCCACGGTAAGGGGGGTGTAGTTGGTGAAGGGGCGCGGACGGCGCGGAGAATCGCCGTTGCGCCGTCCCTTCTTCCGATCTCGGTCGAAACCGTTGTCGGAAGGCCGTTCTTGTCCGACTGCTCCCCCTGCTCGGCCCTGCTCGCCGCCAGACTCTCCTCGCAAGCTGTGTGGCGCTGTGCGATGGAGAGTAGTTCGGCGAGGGTGGCAGGCTGCTGAACGCCGAGGGTCCTCTGCAAAAAGCCGTCGCGAGTGCCCTAGATGAGGGCATGGTGGCTAGAGGGACGTCCAGGCGCGAGATGCGAAGCGCCTCTATTGGAACCTCTTGACGAAGTCCCAGAGTGCCTCGCCTTTCTTCTGGCGCACAGCCAGAAGAGAAGCCGCCGTTCGCGGCTGCGATCTCCCGCCAAGGAAGTTGTCCCTGAAGGACTTCTTCAGTTGGCGGAAGGAAGTGATAGAGCCCGCAGGGAGGGTTTAAAACCAGGCCCTGGCGGTCTCTTTGAGCGTTGCAGGGAAAGCCCTGCATTTAGCCGCGTCTGATGCTTCGTGGAACACCATGTGCGACTCGAAGCTGTGGATGTGGTCGGCCGGGTCGGTCGTGCCGTCGTAGGGAGCGATGGTGGGTAGAGGGAGCTTGGAGGAGACTTGGGCCTCCAAGATCTCACTGCTGAAAGGGGAGCGGAAGTTCAAGTCATCCTCCGCTGGAGCTTTCCCCTCCGCCCGCTGGACCATCGCGTCCATACGGCGCTCCAGATCGACCACGCACTTGAGGCGCCTGGCGAGCTCCTGCTCGGAGTTGGCGGGGCCCCTCGTCCAGAGGTGTGGGAGTTGCCTCCCACGCCCGATCGCGGCGGACGGGGGGAGACAATAGAGCGGCGAGGCGAGCGGGGCCGGGCGCTCTGGCCCGGACCCGCCGCTCCGCCTGCTGCTCCTGAGGCACCGGGGGACGCGGGAGCGGCGATGCGACGATTCCGCCTGCCGCTCACGCGGCAGGGAACCGCCGGGGCCGCTGCTCCCGGCAACTGGGCCTGCAGGGCGAGGCAGACGCCGTCAACTGCTGCATTTGCCCCCGAAGCTCTGCTACTTCGAGGGCAGTCGCAGGTGCGGCAGTTGTTGGTGCTGGGGCGTCGTGGTTTGCGCCGGGGGTGGCGACGGCGACGTCACCAGGGGGGATCGGCGACGGGAATCCCCTCGCGACTGGCGAGACCTCGTCGCCCTGCTTCCTACGTTCTGGTATGAGGATCGTCCTCGAGCCATGGCAGCATCGTTTCCCACAGACGGCGCCAAATGTGGTGGTATGATCCTGTTTGGGCCTGAGCCAAACGGGCCTCCACTAGAAAGAATAGGGAAGACAATCGCTGGTGAGGACGAAGACCTGCAAAACCAGAAGAGGATCAGGGGGGCCCGGGGAAACCCTCCGATGCCTAAGTCAGTGGAGAACTTGCGAGGCAGGGGGTTTCGGAGTATGAGAGCGTATTCGGGTGAAGAAGAGAACGTACCTTTTCATGGTACTGCACCTATGTCTTTTATAGGCGCCGGCGCCAAGGTCAACGTGCGTAACGTAAGGTGGATCGTGCCTGAAGAGGCGCCTTGATGGATGCTCATAACGGGAGGAGTTACACGCCCAGGTGCCCGTTGGGCTGCCAGGCAGTTCGTGCCTCTTGATGGTGGAGGACGTGGCCTGGGACGGTTACAACCGCTCCGCAAGCCAGAGGGCCTGCTCGGAACCCTGCGAATACACCTTCCGAGCAGGTGACCTATACGGAGGTCGAACACGCTGTTCGGTGATGTTGAAGGTTATTCCGTGCAGCAGGGTTACTGTTCCTGTTCGGAAGCCTTCCGCGGTTGTTCGGTCGCGGAAGGACAGATGACCTGCCCGGGGTCATGCCGCCACGAGGCTTAACAGCATCCGATCAAAGCGGCGGTATCTAGGAGATCTTCACATCATCTTGAAAGGGATGTGGCCCGTTGGGATGGGGCCACGTCAGCTGACAGGACACGCGAGGGCCATAGTGGGCCATCATGACCTAGGTGGCCAGATTTGGCCACCACAGGGTCAATCTCCAAGTACGACACCGAACCAACCTGTAGAGCCCAAGAAAAGCGGATCGTCATCGCTGTTGAGATCTACATGGGAGCTAATTGGGACAAGATAGGATTGGGTGTCAAGAACACAAAACAGCTAGATTGGTGCAGAGATAAGGGCTTTCATGTAGAGATAAAGATGAAGACAGTCAATGAGAAAGGGATAGATTGGGTTAAACCAGAAGAAGGATGGTATAAAGGAAATTTCGATGGATCTTGCAAGGAGGAAGGTACACTGCTTAGGAGTGGAGCAGGCTACATCATCAGAAATGAAGATGGGATATGCATCAAATCAAAGCTGGAGCAAACTACTTGAAAAATTACTCTGCTCTAAAAGCAGAGGCTATGGCAGCTAGGGAATGTATGAAGGCAATGCAAGATTTGAGAACTCAAGATCGATGTGGTATATGGTTGGAAGGGGACAGCAAAACTATTGTGGAGTTCATCAAATCACATAACATGGACAAAGTTCCTCTTGATATCAAATATCTCATTGAAGACATCAAAGAGATGCTTAGTACATATGATAGGAGCAAAGTTACCCATATCAACAAAAAAGGAAATCAGGCTGTAGATTGGTTGGCTAAAGAAACGACATTGGGGAAATGCTATCCCACAGGAGCTCTCTGGATTCGCAGGAAGGATTGTGAGCTGGTTGGGGTTTTCAAACCACCCGGAGGGTGGGTTCTGGTACAGGGTTCTGCTTAGTCGGTGCAGGCCCCCTTCTGTTTAGTTGTTGTGTTTTTCTTACTTTATTTGTCGGGTTGTTTCTAGATAATGTCTGATAATTTTTAATGTTAAGCAGTTTGAAGGGACCTTCACTGGCTCCCTTCAATTACCCAAAAAAAACTTCCATTCCGTCCCAGAAGTCCTCACCATAACGTATAAACTTAATAAACTCACGGTTTACAATAAAATTACGTAACTTTTATTGCATCCCATCAATTGCACCTCTAACGTATTAAGTTTGGAGTTTCGAAGCCTACTTACATATGGACTCTGACAAAATTGAGGAAATCTCCAACCAGAAGAATTCCGTCAGAAATTTGTACCCCCCGTTTTAAACTATACGCCACAGCATGAAAAAATCCAACACCACATGTACATTAGCCCGTTAACCTTTTTGTTAGGGAACGACCATTTTGTTCGTTTGGAGAGTGTTTGCCTTAGCTACTGGTGGCGTCAGACAAGAGTGTTCATTTAGACGGCCGCGGGGATGAACGAAGGCGCACACTCTGATCCAACCTTTTATTCTCGACATTCTATGGATTCGTTCTAAACATTAGACATTGTAAACGGGAAAAACCGTAGCAGGCATATATGTTCCCTCTTCCTTTTTAACTCCGACCAGCTACTTGTCATTCCTTTCAACTTGCAGGCTCTTCTTCCTTCACTGTTAGTTTCTAAACCTGCATGGACGATCCCAGACACAAAACAAAAGGAACCTACAACTCGTCTTTCAAGTCGGTGTTGGCATTCGTCTCGATCTTGGACTCGGCAGCAGGAGAGGAAGATGCACTTTCTGATTTCGCTGCCGAGGCTGGTTTCTGAAGCTTGAAAGGTATTGAGGCGTGCTTCTTGATGAACTTGTAAAATGCCACGACCGTTCGATCTGTATCGACAGTAATCTGCCAGAGACGAGGAGAAAAAGTTGACGCATATGAGGAAGAGAACGACGGCAATCGAATCATAAAAACCTGAATATATACAGCACGGGCAATCTGTCTGGACAAAATACTTAATGAAAATAGAAAATGCAGTCACTCTCAAGAGTTCAGTTTCCATATACCGGGTCAAAGCTTTTGTTTCCGGCTGGGAAGAATAGAAGGGTGGGGAATCCATCAGCCTACAAGAGAAAGATACTGATCAGTAAATTGCAACCAACACATCCATCAGCCAAAAACTACTAATCCATTTCATTACTATATTATATAATAAGGGAACAGCCACCTCTCTTTCAGGGGAGCACAGTTCTGAGAATGGAAAACAGAGAATGCGCCACTTAAATCTACATAGGTGGTTTTCAGTAAGCACGGGAGATAGGGCAGAGGTAACCTCTAAAAGTCGAACTCAGGCCATGGAGGATTCTCTTTCAACATGGCCATGGAGGATTCTCTTTCAACATGGGGTTACATTGATAAAGAAGAGGACACATGAGCAAGAAAGATAAAAAGCGCTACAGTATATAGCAGTGAGGGTAGAAGGAAGGAGACTGCGGAAGAGGAAAAACACTGCAGACAATGGGTCAAAGCAGTTGCTGTATAGAAGAGGAGAAATCAGCAAAGAAAGAATTTGTGGGTATGGTTCAATGTGATGGGATCCTCTATTGCCTGCACTTAACAAATCAGTAAAAAAAAAAAAGCTTAAAAAACACTGCTTTGACCCTTCCATCCAGGTCAAATTGGATTTCATACCTTCAATATTGATCCAAGTCATACATTTGTGCTCACCTTGTGACGTGACTCAACCAACAAATTGGTCTAACAATCGTTAGAAGTCTTCTCAGAAAAATCACCCATCATGAGAGTTCCTCTAATTGAGCAACAATAGTTCTAGTTAGAAGACTTTTCAGAAAAGTCACCTATCCTGAGACTTCCTCTAATTGAATATGCTTAATTTCGAAGTTCTTTTCCTACTTGAACTCTAAAAATGACTAATTCGAATTGTTGATAATTTATTGATTTAATCTATTTAACATATTTTTATATGAAGTGTCACAATCTATCCATCTTATATAAGCGATGTTCTCGTCGCTTGTTCACATATAACACACAGTCAATCTCCAAACAGGTAGAATTATATAGGTTCCCCCCATAAACTCAAGAGGTAGCTCCCGTTATGTAACACTTTGCGCTATTATGGCCTTAAGAGGTGGCTCCCATAACGTAATATTTTGCTCTATGTGGCACTTAACTCCCACGATTCCGATTGAGGTATGATGTGACGACCCACCTAGCAAATTTGTCAAACAACCGTATTAGTTGGAAGACTTCTCAAAAAGATCATTCATCTTGAGATTTCCCCCAACTAAGCACACTTAACTTTTAAAAATTTTTTCATACTCGAATTCTGAAAATGACTAATCCGAGTTGTTTATAGTTACTGATTTAGTCCACTTAACATATTCTAATATGGGTGTTGCACACATTGACAAATCAGTAACTGCTTTGACCCATTGCCTGTTACAAGCGATCCAATGTGGGTATGGATCAATGTGAGCACAAACGTACAGTAGGAGAAAGGGATGGGATCCTCTATGACCTGGATTGATCAGGATCAATATTGAACGGATGACCTGCACCTTCCTTCCATAATTGAGGCAGAAGGATTCAGATACATTCAGTCCGGTGCACAGAACCTTTGAGCAAGGCCATGGTACAGATTGTCGGTCAACCTATGTAGAGCAGAGGCAAGAGGCGGCTCAGGCAATCAAGGGGTTGCCTCAGCCTCATGAATCTAACAAACTACAATGCAAGTAAACAATTCATATTCATATATAAATATGCTAAATGATAATAGAAAGTGAATATAACTATCTTAAATGAGCCTCTATGTGAGCCAATTTGTAGGTTGAACAGGGGTAAAGAATGTGGCTTTGGAGGCCTGGGCACGTCTAGGCGAAATGGGCCTGAGCGAAGCAATTTGGTGCCGCCTCACCTGCCTCAGTTGCCTTGGATAACACAGGGGTCAACTCAGGCCACAGAGGAACCCTGAAGAGGGAGGAGATTCGAAAATAGAGGTAGCAGACCATAGAAGTGACAGCAGTTGCCACATAGTTCTTCGGTGGGCTAACTTTTATCAAACAATGCAAGATGAGTATCCCAGATCCAAAGGAAGCCAGCCACCTTTAGAATGTAATTCAAACTCAGAAACCCATACAGGGTTCACTGCAGACAGCCAGACAAACTTACACAACCATCTGCACTATGACCATTGCCAAGCTCAAGCCAACTACCAATAAATGTTTCCACGTCACGTGCTGGCTTAAGCAAACGTACCTTAGCCCTGGGGTGTTCATTGGCAGTTCCATCCATCTTGCCTATGACAAGTGAATCAATTCCACGTAGATGTTTTGCAAGCCTGTTATAGGTTGGTTCCAGTGCTTGGCAATGCCCACACCATGGTGCATATATCTGCTTACAAGTAAACAATAAAAATCCAAGATGGGGGAAATCTATTTGCATAACAGTGGACAGGGATCACTTATACCTCGAGGAGGACATCTTTAGACTCATCTAAGACAATTTCATCAAAATTATTTCCAACGACAATTTTCACATCTCCGTCATTCTGTCAGTCCGTAAGAACGCTCTTTATCAGAAATATGATCAGGAACACAATGACTAAGCTGAAAGCTAAAATACTTACCTTCTCTGGGATAGGTTCTGATTTGTGGTAAGGTTTAAGCTTGTCCTCCAAGAACTCTTGCCCAAATGTCTGATATGAAAAAGGCAGATGAACATTGAATATCAAAGAAATAGTGAAAACACTGTGTAATGAAAAGAAAGTAGACAGCTCCCAATTCAATAAAAAAGAAGAGAATTTTTTTAATAACTAAGCCAAGCCAGAGATATATCATTGATTATGCCGAATACAGCTCAGGACCCCTTCAAGTAGTTCATTCTGAAGTGCTACTTTTGCCAATAATTTGAACTAAACAGAACCAAAAGGAAACTTATATTCTGAAAATAACCAACCTTAATGTTGTCCAGAGTCACTTCACCATCCAGAATGAATTTCCTGGAATCCTCATTTCCTGTGTATGCCAAAACCTGATCCATATGTTTTATTATCGGAAATGGAATTTTCACTTTTAAAAGAAAGGAAGGTTTCCAACTACAGACATAAAAATTGCACGGCATAAGGAACTAGATATACACAATCAGAAGATAGCAATGTACATTGGGACCATCTCCAGTGACACCGAAATATTCAGACACTGGTTTTCCGACATCCTCATTGTCAATGTCCACATAAACAAAGATCAGCTGCAGATGATTCATAAAGCAATAACGGTTAGTTTCCAGGACAAATATCAAACAAAGATCAGGATCTTTTCCAAGTAAGAATCAAAAGGTATTTGCCCCTCAAAGCATAACCAAAAACTTCATAATTACTAGAATTTTCTTAAATCAAGATATGAATGCAATCTTCCAATTACCATGAATCATTTTTATTGCGTGACAATGAGGAAAATTAGAGTAGCCAAAGGTCCATGAACTGTAGATTGAAGCATAGTCCAAACAGAAAAATGTCCAATCAAAAGCCAATCCGAAACAATCTCTTACAATTTTGAGCCCATCAAGAAATCTACATATGAAAAACTACTTTCATTCCCCATACCTTTCCTTTAAAAAATTTTGCTGCCTCCTGGAAGATCGTCAGAACTTTTTCAGAACCATTTGAAGCAGCAAAGAGCAAAAGCTGTCAAAGAAGGGATGCGGTATTATCCAATTAGGACTTTACCAATCACATGATGAAGTTTATTGCACAAACATTCATGCACAAGTTTCACCTGCTTCTTTATTGGATTCTCAAAAATCAATGGAGCATTTTCTCTCGTAAACGTTGTAACCAAGGGAAGCTTGTTGGTAAAAACGAAATCCACAATAGCAGATTTTTTAAAATCACCATCTGCATAAAAGGACATCGTTATGCCATAAATTTAACAGATTTATCTAGCATTTTCACAACACAAAAATTTAGTTTACCGAAGTATGATATCTTCTCTGCCTCTTTCTTCAGTATGACCAAGGCAGGACGTTTGGCTTTGGGGTCGATGTGAAAAAGCTTAGCAACATCACTATTTGCAGTTTGGTAGAAGTTAACATCATCTTCAATTTTTGAAGCAGAGGCAAGCTCGTCACTCTCAACACCCTGCGGTGTTACAGATGCAAATTAAAGACAACATCAGTGAAACTACATTCCTTTTCTTTCTACATAGTGAAGCACAACAGCTGGAGTCCATCTATAGAAGCCAATGATATAGATCCATTGAAGACTGAAATAAATGCAGTGACTGAAATAATTGAAGAGTAAACAGATCCAAGGGAGAATATAAACCCATAATCACTTCAGCAATAGGAAAAATGGATCAAGCCTAGAAGCCGGAGGACAGAAAAGGATCCTTTTTTCCCCCCTAGGATCAAGTGGTTTCATTGGGGAGTCCGGATAGAAATTGCAGTAACATATGGATCTCCGGGTTAAAAGAAAGATCAATGACCTGTGTCGACACAAGAAGCCTAACTCATCACCAGGAGACTGATCCAGACAGCCCTCAGGAAAGAGTAAGTAAGAAATCGGAGAAGAAATTACCACTAA
Organism: Colocasia esculenta; assembly: GCA_014218235.1. NCBI lineage: Eukaryota > Viridiplantae > Streptophyta > Magnoliopsida > Alismatales > Araceae > Colocasia > Colocasia esculenta. The sequence goes on along the minus strand of CM024765.1, from coordinate 103,640,521 downwards.
AGAGTCGAGGAAACCTATGACCAGCTTACTCTCTGTTGTCAGTATCTTCTCTGCTTCATCCACCGTTGTCACGTTGTGAATTCCGGGGCCCGTCTTCTTTTTGATCCAGGTCACAATAGCTTCTCTGTAAATATTTCAGTCAACGAATTGTGGTAATTCAGATCTGAGGCGTTATGAACAAAGGGAGACATGAAACAATGAGCCAGATGAAGCCAAACAGAGTTCGAAGGTAACTCTTGCAACTCTCCGTCCATCGAACGAAAAAAAAAACAGATCTCAAACTCATCATAACTTAAAGTCGACTTCTAATGGTCAAATGCATAAATAAGCGACAACTTTGGTTACTAGATGCACACACACACACCCCTGTAAAATGTGAATAAGAACGAGATCGAAACCCTAACAAAGCCCTAGCCGATCTTAGATCCACTGATAAAAGAAAACGCAAATTAGAAATTGAAAATTTAGAAGATAAAAGAAATGATGCGTAAGAAGGGAAAAAAAAAAACAAAAACAAAACAAAGACACAAGTCGGAAATGGAGTCTGAAAAAGTGACATGCAAGAGCTCATCTTCACCTCTACCGCCATAATCTTTCACTTACTTGGTTCTCTGCGCCGGGTAGGGCTTGTGGTTGTCTTCACCGCCCACGAAGAAAAGGACGGTGGGAAACCCCTGGATCTCGTACTTCTGTGCGAGCTCCGTTTCCTCCGTAGCGTCCACCTTGGCCAGAACCACGTCCTCCGCGGCCGCCTTCAGCTCCGTCGCTGCCGCCGCGTACTCGGGCGCCAGCGCCTGGCAATGCCCGCACCAAGGGGCGTAGAACTCGACCATGACGTGGCGGTGGCCCACGAGGAACTCACTGAAGTTGCCATCCGTCAGCACCACCACATCCTTGTCGTCGACGGCGGGAGTGGGCGGTGGCTCTTCGTATCCGCCATGGGCCGACGGATCGAACTCCTCGAGATCTTCGTCCGCGTCCTCCTCATCTTCGTTGTGGCCTGCACCATATAAGTGGTCGTGGCCGGGGGGGGAGCCGTCGTCGGACTCCTCGAGGAAGCTGAGGTCCTCGTCGTCATCGAGGTCGGTGGATTTCTTCGGATCGGCGGCGGCGGAGGCGTGGGAGAGCAGGATGGCGGAGAGGGCGACGAGCAAGAGGAGGAACGGAGCAAAACGGGACGGCCGAGGAATCGCCATCGCCGAGATCGTCTACCTGAGAAGTGGCACCGGGGATGGTTGGTTAGTAGCTCGCACAACCGCAGGTGCGAAGACTTTGTTGGTCAGATTTAAGGAGAAGCAGAAGGAGAAATCGAGGCGGCATTGCCCCTTGGAGGGAGGGGGCTGGGGGAGCCACCGTCCCTTCTTCTTTCTTTTTGTTTATACAACCTTCTTAAAACACAAAATTGTAGAATTGTCACTCATTATTAGGCGGCATTATTATTAATTCCCTTTATAATAAGAGGAATTTTTAGTAATATTAGTTAACATTCTCGTCTGATTTATAGTTGGATGTACCTTGCGACTGGAACGCGCCAATTTTTCATTGGTACGATCCAGTATGGAGGCGTACTCTATCGTACCGCATATTATACATCTCAACTCCTTCTAATAAGTCTTTGAAAAAAATAAAAAAAATAAAAAATAATATTATTCATGCATACCATATCCGATCATACGGTATGTTCGAAAAATTCCTAACACAATACGGTATGTTCGATTTGGTGCGGCACGGTAGATCATGTATCTAATAAATACGTTTGTTACGATAAATTGTAATATAATTTGTGTTTTTTCGTTTTCGCTTTATTGTGCATAGAAGAAGTTGCAGTTAAATTGCTGAAAAAAATACTTACTACAACATCAAATAAATTATAGAGAAATATTTTTTATTTATCTATGTCGCTGTTCACGTCCTCCAAATTCTTATCGAAACTCGACTCCACTTTCTGCAAACCACTAAACTCGTTAGAATATTAACACAAGTGTTCAATAAAAATAAAGAAAAAATAGCTAAATATATATTGAGACAGAAATATTTATATGAAGTTATATTATTCCAATGCAATAGTACATGTCCAAAAAAAGAGTAGAGCGACCTGAGATATATTTCGAGGTAGAAAACTTAACTCACTCTGCTAGAGGTAGTGACCCACCCAAACTACCACATGGTTCAGTGTTAGTTTGAGGTAGTAAACTCGTCTTCTCTCCTTCACCTAAAAAGAGGTTGGAAAGGAGAGAGCGAGTCTCACAATTTTATTGGCTCAATAAGAAAACTCCTTAAAATAGATAGTAAAGAATAATATAAGTAACAAGAATAAGCAATTAGAAGAGATTAACCAGGAGAGAGTAACCCAAATGGGAAGAGTAAACAACTACATACAAAGAGAAAAGTAGCCTAGAAAATAGTGGACATTAAATGTTTCATCTAAAAATAAATAGTAATTAATTCTTTGAATCACAATTACTGGTGCACGAGTTAGAAATGTAAGACACTATATTCGGATCACGAAGTCTGATTCGCGACATCAACAACAGATCTGGACAAACAACACATGAACACTTCTCAGTTTCACAGTCAAGGACGTAAAATCTAATTGCTGCTCCACCACTACAAACAAAGATTGTGGAGACCAACTGTAACACCCCGAATTTTTTATTTAGTTGAGAAACTTTAAAAATAAGGTTCTTAGACTTAACCATTATTCTTAAGTTGAATTAATTGATATTTGAAAATGTTTAGTATTAATAAACGTTTCCCCAGTGTCGTGCTCGGACGTGCGCGCTCCCACAGGGCGACACTGAAAAACTGTAACGAAAATAAAATCTGAGAACACCATAAATTTTAAAAAAATGTGAAGATATCAGAAATGTAAATATCTGAATTTTTCGGCATGCGGACTTCGAGGATAAGTCGACGCGACTATTTTTTGGGTGATTTTTCACCTACTGTAAAATAAATTCTAAAAATTAAACTAAAATCACTATAATTTTTAAAACTATCACAATAGCCTATGGTTAAAATTTTAGGACAAACGGACGTCGTTTGAATACATTTACACAAAGATTATTGGGCCAGTTGAATTATGGCTAAATTACGGGATGAAATTTTTGGGAAATTCCAGTGGGGTACGTGTAAGGCTCCTAAAGAGCCATTACATCAGGGATAGGCCATCATTGCGGTTACTTATGTGTAACCAAAGGGTAAGTTGCATGTGATACGTGTTAAGGTAAGAATCAAAAGATTCTTACCATGACACATGGGCAACCAACGTGTCTCTGCATAAGAAGGTGTTAAGGGCTATAAAAGCCACTTCCCTTCCTTCGTATATGCCTTTCAGAACTCTCCTTACTCTTGTTCGTGTCTTTCCCTGCTCCTTGCTGCTGGGATTGGTGCTGAAGGAGCTGTTGGAGGTGCTAAGCTCCACAACTACTGCGACCACTCCTGCCCCTGCTCATACTGCAACTGTAGATACTTCTACCTAGGAGTCAACTTGCTGTAGAAGCTACTCTTTGAGTTCACATAATCCCCGTTTGGAAAGGATCTTCTTCCAGTCTCATGTGGTAGTAGGTTCCTAGCTATCCATGTGTAGGATTCATATCCCTCTGGTTCAATTCAGTTCTCCATATGTAACAGGAATTCATGAGGAACGGATAAGTTGTTATACATGTGATTCTCTGTTTTCCTTCCAGTCATGGTAGAATTACTCTTGTTGGTAAAGGAACAACTTTGTTCTATTTTAGAAATCAATTCCTATCATCTTCTTCTACCTTTGATCTTTGTTCATGATTTGGAGTCATGTAGAAGTTTAAATATCTATAGAACTATGTGAGAACTTTTACTTAATTGTTAGGTACTTCAAGCCTTGATTTAGATCCATGAAACACTTGGAGTTTTAGTGTTTATCTTGTAGGAATCTTCCCAATAAACCATTGTTAACAAGATCAGGCTTCCAGTACTATATTATGTCTAGTTCTAGCTAGACAAGCTTGAATTGCAAACCTTTCATTTCATCTCGCTTGTTCAATTTATAAACCACTGTGAGAACTATAATTGGACTCTTCTATTGGATATAAATCATGTCTTGATTCATAGGTTCCATGGTTAGAGTGTTTAGAGTGAATTCAAAGTCCCTTATGAGTGAAGAACAGGCGGCTGTCGACAGACATCTCACATCTTTCGACAGGCCAGCCTTCCTGAACTCAGGAATAACTGGGACTGTGTGTAGCTGTCAACGGCCCCCTTGTTGCTGTCGACAGATACACACAGAACCAGCAAACCTGAGCTCTGTCTGTAGCCATCTGTCGACAGCCCCTTCCTGGCTGTCGACAGCTACTGCCCTGCCTTGGATTTCAGCACTTTTTCATATGCGAATCTTTGCTCAAAGTTCATCTTAATAGCCTACCAAGTTACCCTCATATTTACTTTGATATTTACTGTCATTCTACTATAAATATTACCCACTTTGGATACCTTACTCACCATTGAATTATCTTTGAAGTTGTCAACTCCGAATGGTACTCCGTTGGGTCCATTCTTCTGTATTCGGTAACTGAGTTCATATAACTTGATATTATGAGAGTTCATATGCTTGAACACCATGTGAGATATGATTAATTATGATGATGACATTTATTGGGTCCTTGGACCCCACTGACTGATATGCCTGTGCAAATAGGGCTGGTCCAGTCCTGGGAGGAGCACCCAAATTCATTTTCTGACCGTACGGAATGATAAAGGACAACTACTGTGCAAATAGGGCTGGTCCAGTCCTGGGAGGAGCATCCAAATTCATTTTCTGACCGTACGGAATGATAAAGGGCAACTGGATGTTTGGCATAGCATCAAATACTGTCTGATTATGGTCATCATTTTACATGTCCTGTGTGAACATATATGTTAGCCAAATTATGAGATTCATTGTGAATTCCTGAGCATGTTTGTATTACAGTACTACTATCCCACTTTAACTGCCATGATATGATGCTTGCATGTTCTTCTATGATATCAGTCTAGTCTTTTTCCTTGATCATTATATAGCTAAATCCTTTTGAATTGAGAATTTAAATCCTACTGGGCTAGTTAGCTCATCAAATCCTATTTCTTTCAGGTATCTACGGTTTTAGAAGGCGGGACATCAGGATTTGTGGGCTGAGAGACCAACCTTTAGGCATTTAAGTTTGAATTGTAAATGGAGAGTCATGTACCTGTAGACTGTCAATGAATAATTATTTTTATTTAGTAAAGTCCGAGTATTCTTCTGCTCAAATAGTTCAAAGTTTACTCTTGATTCCTCATGCGTTCACGTTCCGACATTTATAGTTATATTAAATGACGGGATGCGATAGAATGGTATCAGAGCATTAGTTCGATAAACCTAGGGATAACCTGTGAGGATGGGTAGAAAGCCTGAGGTTAAGCTAGATAAGTATAGTTGGATATAGATTATATTGAGTATGAAATGAAAATTTAGAGGATTCCTTCTTTCTTTCATTCTTGCTTCTTATTCCTACACAAGAATTTCATAATAAAGTGTTTACCATGTATACACACTTGAAACAACCATAGATGTGTTGTTCTATTTCTTGTAACCATGCTTTAGTTAAAGTTTATGTTATGACTCAAGCATACTATGAAACTCATCCTATTAGAAGCAAGAAAATGTTGTCAGGAAGTGTTGCACTCCTAGCTGTCATCTTTTCTTAGATTTCCATGCCATAATATATCCCTATTGTTCTACTTGTTTCCCTCATGAAAAGTGGTGTTTTGAACTGGAAACAAAACTCTTTTGATGTTGTCAATCATGTAAAGATTCATAAGAACACTTGGTAGAATTTCCTATGGTAGTTTTTCAAGATTCCTGGAAGTTTAGATCACACCTGTCGACAACCAGCATTTACCTGTCGACAGGTAACATGCTTCCAGAACCCAGAAATGCAGAACTGACAGTAACTATCAACAGCCACTCCCTAGCTGTCGACAGATACCCTCAGAACCAGAAAAACCTTGCTCTGTCTGTTGCTATCTGTCGACAGCCACTTCCTAGCTGTCGATAGACACCAGTCTGTGATGAACTGGTCCTTCTTCAGTCAGTTAGAAGAGTCAACAGGCACTCTGTAGAACTGAAACTCGTACCTTATTTACATTCCATATCATTTAAGTAAATGTTATAATTTGATGTTTCATTTTCTTAAGATATTACATGTAAATAAGGAAGCACCCCCCATTTGAATCCAATAAAAATATCAGAAAAATCATAACTCTTACCAATAAAAAGTCAACTCTCCCACCGAAGAAGAAAACGCAATTTTTACGATTCCATCAAAATATCATCTTTCTAATCTCTCACAATTTGACCTATCTAAAAATTTCATAATTCAAGTAAACCTAGTAGAATGATAAAAATTCAAGGTCCGGTGAAAAATGATAAACACACATATGACTTCTCCAAGGGAGCCCTCTCCTACTGAAGGAAAAGTTAAACCTGTTCATCCCTTAATTTACGTCAAAAAGACTCTTTCAATGATATGTTATTATTTCCAACTTTAAATAAGAATTAGTAAATGAATGGCTCAATCAATCATATAGATTTCATAACTATCATCGTGATGTATTCTTTAGTTGACTTTCCAATTTTCTTGGATTCTAACTTATTATACCACTGAGATGAACCATTAAGTCATCATTTATACTAAACCAAGACTCTTTAAATAACTCAAATGTGTGAAACACTCACACAATTGATGAATCAAAATTTCAAGATTGTTTTAAATCTCATGAACCTTATATGTAAATTAGGATCAAATCTAATTATCTCTACTGAAATGGATAACCAAATAGATTAGTGAAGAAAAAGAAATAAAAAAAAATCTACTGGAGTAATTTCTGAAGAAATGCAAGAATATGTAAACATTTTGTACTAAAGTTTGGATTTGGTCAGATGATTCCTTAAACTCCTATTAGCATTTTCTACAGGATAGAGTTTATTGCATTCCTCTTCTAACCGTAACATAAGGATCAGTTGTCTCTAAGTTGAGATTAAATCTTAAAATTTGCTTCAACTAATCAGCAGCCTAGCGTGTCAACGCATATAAACAAATTGACTAGGCTCAGTAGGAAGTTTTAGAAAAATCAACTCCATGTTTTCTAGAATTGACCTCAATCAGGTGATCGCAGTTTTGATTAACTTAATTTAAATTGTTTACTCAGCCAGCGTAATGGGAGAAGAAGCACATTGGAAAGAAGTTCAACGTGCAATGAACAACCTTTCTCAATCCTTAGAAGGAGTAGTCCCCGTTGTTGATCAAGGAAGAATGAAGCTGTATAAGAGTATTCATAGTCCAAACTCTCAAGAAACAATAAGTATTACAATATCTATACGGAAGAAGACAGTTTCCCCCAGTAATAGAGAAATAGCTGGCAAAAAGATGGTGAAAAGGAACAAGAAGAGCAAAAAGATCAAGAAAGCCAACAAGCAAGAGACAGTTAAGGCACAACCTAAGGAAGCTTGTGCACATTGTCACAAACTGGGCCATGTCAAAGAAGATTGTTGGCGGAGACTAGGAGCATGTTTGAGGTGCGGAAGTCTAAAGCATCGGATTTCAGATTGTCTATACCACCTCAGGACAAAGACAAGAGTTCAAGAAAACTTGAAGCCATAGGGAAAAAGTGACTGAAGCTATTAGAAGTAATTTCATGTATAAGTCAATAGGACTTGAGTATAGTGACAAATACTTGAGTTTAGTTGTTATAATATATATCAAAACTTGGTAAGTTTTGCCAATCAATGTAACTTATAAGGCTGTCTATAGAATTCTGTAATAGAAATCTTATGGGATCAATAAAATTCTTGTTGTCTATCTCCATATTCTTCACATTCATCATTCTTGTCATACTTTATTAACCTTCCCAAGAGAATATGTATTTACATAACTCTCTAAGGAATAAAGTTATTCCTTAGTGGGGGAGACTTTGAGTATGATATACCACTGCCAGTGATAAAGAACATAGTGAAGGTTGTATCTAATTGAACTCATAATCACAACATGGCTCTTTAATATCTAAAGATGCTAATATTTAGATCCCCATCAACTAACGATGATATGATTATATAGAGAGTGTAAACATCGTATGACATAATAATCATGACGGGATTGGTGAAACTAATCTGGATTAGATAAAGTTTCAAGGACTGAAAACTTACATCTTTGTGATCCATCCAAACTAGTCAAGAAGTTTGGAGGACCAAACTCTGTTTAGTGGGGGAGAGTTGTAACACCCCGAATTTTTTATTTAGTTGAGAAACTTTAAAAATAAGGTTCTTAGACTTAACCATTATTCTTAAGTTGAATTAATTGATATTTGGAAATGTTTAGTATTAATAAGCGTTTCCCCAATGTCGTGCTCGGACGTGCGCGCTCCCACAGGGCGACACTGAAAAATTGTAACGAAAATAAAATCTGAGAACACCATAATTTTTAGAAAAATTTGGAGATATCAAAATGTAAATATCCGAATTTTTCGGCATGCGGACTTCGAGGATAAGTCGACACTACTATTTTTCGGGTGATTTTTCACCTACTGTAAAATAAATTCTAAAAATTAAAATAAAATCACTATAATTTGTAAAACTATCACATTAGCCTATGGTTAAAATTTTAGGACAAACAGACGTCGTTTGAATACATTTACACAAATATTATTGGGCCAGTTGAATTATGGCTTAATTATGGGATGAAATTTTTGGGAAATTCCAGTGAGGTACGTGTAAGGCTCCTAAAGAGCCATTACATCAGGGATAGGCCATCATTGCGGTTACTTATGTGTAACTAAAGGGTAAGTTGCATGTGATACGTGTTAAGGTAAGAATCAAAGGATTCTTACCATGACACATGGGCAACCAACGTGTCTCTGCATAAGAAGGTGTTGAGGGCTATAAAAGCCACTTCCCTTCCTTCGTATATGCCTTTCAGAACTCTCCTTACTCTTGTTCGTGTCTTTCCCTGCTCCTTGCTGCTGGGATTGGTGCTGAAGGAGCTGTTGGAGGTGCTAAGCTCCACAACTACTGCGACCACTCTTGCCCCTGCTCATACTGCAACTATAGATACTTCTACCTGGGAGTCAACTTGCTATTGAAGTTACTATCGTGGCTAGCAAGCCACCAATTTGGGAGGAAGTTCTTCCTCTACTGGGTTAGACTCTTTTGTCAAGATCACGTGAGAGTTCTTGGTAAGGTAGGATTTGATTCTCTTTCCTTCTCCTCTAACTCATGTTCTTGGACATGCTTTAGAACCTACTGTTTGGATGTTCCAGCTTATACTCTAGTGTCATGAACACCTCTACATTATATATATGTCTTGTGTTGTTGTAGAAGCTACTCTTTGAGTTCACATAATCCCCATTTGGAAAGGATCTTCTTCCAGTCTCATGTGGTAGTAGGTTCCTAGCTATCCATGTGTAGGATTCATATCCCTCTGGTTCAATTCAGTTCTCCATATGTAACAAGGAATTCATGAGGAACGGATAAGTTGTTATACTTGTGATTCTCTGTTTTCCTTCCAGTCATGGTAGAATTACTCTTGTTGGTAAAGGAACAACTTTGTTCTATTTTAGAAATCAATTCCTATCCTCTTCTTCTACCTTTGATCTTTGTTCATGATTTGGAGTTATGTAGAAGTTTAAATATCTATAGAACTATGTGAGAACTTTTACTTAATTGTTAGGTACTTCAAGCCTTGATTTAGATCCATGAAACACTTGGAGTTTTAGTGTTTATCTTGTAGGAATCTTCCCAATAAACCATTGTTAACAAGATCAGACTTCCAGTACTATATTATGTCTAGTTCTAGCTAGACAAGCTTGAATTGCAAACCTTTCATTTCATCTCGCTTGTTCAATTATAAACCACTGTGAGAACTATAATTGGACTCTTCTATTGGATATAAATCATGTCTTGATTCATAGGTTCCATGGTTAGAGTGTTTAGAGTGAATTCAAAGTCCCTTATGAGTGAAGAACAGGCGGCTGTCGACAGACATCTCACATCTTTCGACAGGCCAGCCTTCCTGAACTCAGGAATAACTGGGACTGTGTGTAGCTGTCGACGGCCCCCTTGTTGCTGTCGACAGATACACACAGAGCCAGCAAACCTGAGCTCTGTCTGTAGCCATCTGTCGACAGCCCCTTCCTGGCGGTCGACAGCTACTGCCTGCCTTGGATTTCAGCACTTTTTCATGTCCGAATCCTTGCTCAAAGTTCATCTAATAGCCTACCAAGTTACCCTCATATTTACTTTGATATTTACTGTCAGTCTACTATAAATATTACCCACTTTGGATACCTTACTCACCATTGAATTATCTTTGAAGTTGTCAACTCCGAATGGTACTCCGTTGGGTCCATTCTTCTGTATTCGGTAACTGAGTTCATATAACTTGATATTATGAGAGTTCATATGCTTGAACACCATGTGAGATATGATTAACTTATGATGATGACATTTATTGGGTCCTTGGACCCCACTTGACTGATATGCCTGTGCAAATAGGGCTGGTCCAGTCCTGGGAGGAGCACCCAAATTCATTTTCTGACCGTACGGAATGATAAAGGACAACTACTGTGCAAATAGGGCTGGTCCAGTCCTGGGAGGAGCACCCAAATTCATTTTCTGACCGTACGGAATGATAAAGGGTAACTGGATGTTTGGCATAGCATCAAATACTGTCTGATTATGGTCATCATTTTACCTGTCCTGTGTGAACATATATGTGAGCCAAATTATGAGATTCATTGTGAATTCCGAGCATGTTTGTATTACAGTACTACTGTCCCACTTTAACTGCCATGATATGATGCTTGCATGTTCTTCTATGATATCAGTCTAGTCTTTTTCCTTGATCATTATATAGCTAAATCCTTTTGAATTGAGAATTTGAATCCTACTGGGCTAGTTAGCTCATCAAATCCTATTTCTTTCAGGTATCTAGGGTTTTAGAAGGCGGGACATCAGGATTTGGGGCTGAGAGACCAACTTTAAGCATTTAAGTTTGAATTATAAATGGAGAGTCATGTAATACCTATAGACTGTCAATGAATAATTATTTTTATTTAGTAAAGTCCGAGCATTCTTGTGGCGGAACGCCTCGGCCAAGCCCGTTAAAACAATAACGCACTTGATCCGAGTCCGCCTCCCGCGAACGGGTCGTATAGCCTCGCAAGGGAAACCAAACCACAGTCCGTGTAAACATAAAGGAACACACCACATTTCATATATAATTTTTCACATTTACATAGCCATAATCCATTAAAACTAAAAGGTGTACAAAAGTCTGGGGCATACCCCGAGGTACAACAAAGAAAGTAAACAACTACAAACTACAAGGCTACAAGGCTACACTGCTGAAGTACTACTCTGCTGAGGTACTGACCCTGCTCCGCTACGACGCGGCCCAGAACTGGACGTCGGACGGGAAACGTCCTCCTCGCCCTCACCTGTGGGGGTAGGGGTGAGCCTCTCTAGTCACTGGCTCAGTAGGGAACTCCCCCAAAGCCGAACAAACCACAAACCACAGGTACAAAACAGTAAAAGTACCAACAACATATAAAACAGCTAAGCAGGTAAGTAAAGCTGTAAAAGTACTCACGCGTCTGTCGACTACAAGAAACAACTGTAGTAACTAAACGGTAAACCCAAATAGGTGTACAAGCCAAAGTAGAGACAGCCCACAGCCACGTAAACTGGTTCGCGACACAGAAACTGACTCGGACAAACTAACACAGTCCACCTCTCACTCGCAGCCACGGACGAAAGGTCCAGCTGCCGCTCCACGTAAAAAGGTCAAACAACTGTAGACCAACTAAAACACCAAACCTGCAACCACACGGTCACAGGCCCATGCTGGCACCTCCAGAGACCCCTGGCCTAGGCTCGCTAGAGTGAGGCACTGGAAAAGGACTAGCTGGGTCCAGTACGTCTACTGGTGTCCGTACCCCCACTACGAGCGCGCTACAAGTGACTAAAAACAACCACAACTGTCACTGTCCTGTCCCACTGTCGTCTTTCCTCAGCCGGACGTACACTCTAACACAAGAGTGAGGGTGTCCAGGTCAGACGACACAGACCTCGACGGCACAACTCAAGTACCGGGACCGGCCCCGAGCTAACAGCCTGGCTCACAAAGAACCTGGGGCACCCAACTGGAGAGGTAACCACGGTAGGCGTCGTACTACTCGTCACGTACACAAAACCACGTGAAACCTCACGTAAGCCACAAGTAACCACTGGTCCACTACATGTGAACTCAACTGACTCGCGTACACAACGCGCAGTCACCGAAGTAAACACTTAACAGCATATCTTGTATGCTAAATACGAGAACCATGTGCACTTAGTGCACCTCGTATGATACCACGCTTGCATTATCGATAAACCCATACATAGCCATTTCTGTTCATATAGGAGTAGGCGGCCACATCGATTGCCGCTTACAGGAAGTAGACGACAGGTCTCTGGCCGTCAACCTCCTGGCTGAAGATCTTGGCGGCACACGATGTTGACGCCAGTTCCCGCCTTAAACCCTGCAGAAACCCTAATTCGGTCCTGCGGTTTCTAACTGTTCTAATTACTGGAAAACATACAATGCATACCCTCTAGCATGACAGAACCCAATGCAACCCGTTTAAACATGATTCGTACAATAAACCACTCAAACCACCCATTATCCCATATGGTGCAACTCTATCCAAACATGGATTATCATGCTGGTTCAAGTAGTTATGATGTGTTTTAATGTTTCTAGGAGCTACCAGGGTTCGTCCCCTACCTCAGAACACGTTAGAATCTCCCGCAACTTCCAGTTTACGCCGAGCCCTCCGCGAGCTCCCACGCGAATTGCACCACGCCGCGACGTTTCCTCGCGCAATTCGGCGACGCCGCGCGTCTCACGATCGCCAGCCACTCCTCGATCCCTGTTAGAACCTTCAAAGACTCAGGGGCAACAAGCTGGGGCAAGAGGGAGAGAGGGTGAGCTGAAAGAGCGCCCTCGGGTGAACATATAACCTGCTAACTGACAGGTTGGCGTCAACCCCCTTGTCGCCCACAAGCACCGCCAACATAAACGTCCACAACTACTGCCCTCCAAGTCATGATGTAAACGTCCATGAACCTGGACGCCAACATCAACGACCACCCCTTGGCCTCCAACTCAGACAGAACAGCAGCAGGTCCTATTCCAATTCAGAACCTACCCTGCTCTTTACCTGCTCAAGCCACGCAATCACACCTGCATTCCACACACCCCACTCACACCGGCCCACAACGGCCGCCACAACCACAATGCACATGATCCGCATGGATCCGAAATCCGCGACGTTACAATCTTTTGCCAAATAGTTTAAAGTTTACTCTTGATTTCCTCATGCGTTCACGTTCCGACATTTATAGTTATATTAAATGACGGGATGTGACACCAACCAACATCACCTGCAATATGGCCGGACTGTAGACCCACATCTGTCATACCTCTACAAGTTCCGGAGCCTGCAGAGTGAGACTGTGGAACAAGAGACTAGTTGGAGCACAATACGTTTGTTGGTGTCAGCTCTCCCAACCACGGATGCACTACAAACGACTAAAGTAAAGTAAACCACAACAGAAATCACGTCGTTGCCCGATTATCGTCTTTTCCCTAGCCGGATGTATAATTCAAATTAAGGAGTAGGAGAGTCTAGGAAGACGACACATACCTCGACGATACATACCGTATTGAGACTAACCCCGAGCATAATGTGTGAAGCTCACAGAAAACTTGAGGTACCTAACTAGAAAGATTTCTAGGAATAAACGTTGAACCAACTAACTCGATGCCACACAAACCACAACCTATTAATGTATGGTAAACCTCGTATTACCATTAATCGTGAGTGAAAACACCACTGCCACAAGAACGCATCAAGGGCCATTGATGCAATACTGAAGCGTCGGCCCAGGGCACCGCATTAATGAGACATTAACGCGTCAAAGGGTTACACACATCTCACAAGCCTCACACAAAACACCCACAAATTGGTCACATAGGCCCAAACTCAATGATCGTAGACCTTAAAAACCACAAAACACTTGAGAAACTTATCATTTCTTCATTTACACCATCTTTCCAAGCATCACACCATGTATCCAAAACCTCTCAATCATAAAACATGTTCTTCTGTGAGTTAAGACCCTCTAGACCAAAACTACAACTTGTACATCAATTCTAAACCTCCAACTATCAACGTTCGATTCACAACCTCGAATTTGAAACCATAAAACACAAGAAATAAAATAAAAATTTGAGAAAAGGGCATCTCCCTACTAGAACATAGAGAACCTAACCCTTTGAATCCTTCTCGTGATCTAATTGCCTCCTCCTCGCTAAAACCACCTCGAAAACAAGTCCAATCCGTTGAAAACTCTCCTTAGAGCATGAAGCTACCCGCTAGAGCTTCCTTTGGCCGGAACAGGGTAAAGCTCTATTCTGCAAGGGGAAGAAGCTTAAAACCTGGTCAGAATAGTGAACACATCAAATCAACTAGATGCCTTAATAATGAGTCAAAGTTAGTGGTCGTGTCCACCAAAATAGTGGCACATGTTCCGAACATGATGGAATCGACGGAACATTGTCGCATCAGCATTGGGAGACACCTTAAAGATGTGTCAACTCCCTTGGCCACGACAGCAACCAGGCTAACAAACCTTAGAAAAGGATCCAAAAATCCAACCACAAGCTCAAAAGACATTATGCAAATACCATACTATGATTCGAGATCCATTAATCTACATCTGATACGCTAGGACGTTACAATCTAGATATCTACCACCTGTCCAATGATGTCACATCACGATGCAACATTACCCACAACTATCACCATTGTCACCAACTGCCAATAGAGTAAGCTAGTTAGTGCCATCAATCACCAATATCATGAATCATTGCCACGAACTCGTTGGTCACCATTAATCACTAGTAATTACGTGCCACTGCTTGGCCTATGTTGTCATCATACAAGAAAGAAATATTAAATGCAAATTCCTATCAGTGTGTCACGTCTCGAATATAGCAGCGAAATAAATATCGAGAGGTGAACAGCCAGTAAAATAGGTCTCTAGCAAGCTGGCATTCAAACACATGAATGCACAAGAATTTGAACCAAAAGTTCAATTCCATCAAATACTAAATTTTATTGCAAATACTCATAAACTATCTATTACAACTCAATAATTATGTTTGCCATAAAGACTCAATAAAATAAAATTATAGAGATATTTCCTCACTACCTCCTACATCAATCAAACACTCAAATAAAAGAAATAATGCTTCTATGATTTATGGTGTTCTTCACTCGCTTGTAGCCCCATCGCTAGCTTGGTTACTTTCTTCTTTCTCTTCAGGTTCACCTTATAAATCTTAAGAAAGTAGGTATGAGCACATTTGCTCAACAAGAATTACATCTCTTAGGCAAATATAAGTGATTAATGCGTTAGTCATGAAGGCAAGAGAGTAATAAGTTAAAACAACCACATGCGATAAAATTGATAAAACAAAACCAAGTACTAACAAGATATTGTTATGACAAGAAGGTGACAAGATGATAGATCCATAAGTAAAGCCTAGCTAGATTGTAGGAGGAGGAGTTTTAAGCAAGATGTCGGGCAAAATTCTACAAAACCACATGATAAAAATTGAGAAAATTAGTATAGAAACTCTCTAGACATCATGGAGATTCTACCGTAGCAAGTAATCGAAACTTTATCAAGGGATTTAAGAGGTACATGAGTTTTACATGGAGTTCACAAGAGACAATGGATTTTAACACATCAAATACAACCAAATAGCACAAAACAAACCATCATGTTCTAATCATCAAGTAGTACCTATGCATGCGTTTGAATAGAATTTGGCCCAAAGATAACCTATCTTTGGTGCTTTGAAACTCCTAAGACAAAAACAACATTTTTCGGGGAAGAACCAAGAGATTGGAACTTGTTTTCTTCAATAGCCACCCTTGCACGCCTTCTCACACCCCAGCAAACCTTTAGATCATGCAGTGAGGGCTGGAGGGTTTAATTTATAAGAGTTGGGGTGTTAGGAGTCATACACAGATTTGGAGTCTAGGTTACAAATTTGAGTTTCTATCTACAAAATTTTAGTGGATACCTGTAAAAGAGCTAGTGAAAAACCTAAAATGAGATGATGGAATGTTATTATGAAAGAAAATTTTGGCAGAAAAGAATTCATGTAGCCGACCCCAAATAATAGGATAAGGCTCCGCTGATGATGATGATCTGTTATATTTTGATGTCTTCCATCGAGATTTGGCTTGGGAATTTAATAGCAAAGGTTCTTCAATGGTTGTGCTCGGTTTTGGATCTATTTGCAAGACCAAAGATTTAATATATGGCGCAATTGGGTATTACAAAATTTTGGAGATTTTTTTCCATTAGATTTTATTCATAGCCCAAGAGACCTCTCTTGACCCAAATTTCTTTATGGGATGTTGGGAGACATTATTTAATCTCCAAATATAATTTTTATTTTGTGTTTTCATTGCTTTTTACACATGCGATAATGGGCCGTAAGTATCATTGACTTAATTATCTTTTAGGGTTTTACTGAGCCAAACGTGTGTATCCTGCCCCGATTTATTTGTTAATTTTTGTAATATGATATTTAATTTACGCATACAAAATTTCATTTGATTTCGCTACTATTTTGTATATGTGATAATAGCTTTTATGTGTTATTGGGTCTTTATTCTATAAATTCCTCATTTATCTTTATAATAACATGTATTTATTTAATCTAAATACTATTTTATTATTTTCAAATTTTCGAGTGTTACACAATGAGAGTATCTTAATTGTAGGTCCATGTTAGAAATGTTTGCGTAAAAAAAGTCCAAGCACTTTTACAGATGTTAAATATTTCTAGTCTCTACTTTATCTGGATCCTCACTAGATGATCTCCGAGTAAAATTTTTTATCTTTTGACAGTGAGTAATTCTTACTTTAAAACTTTTCAACTCTTATTTTAACACCATTGAACTTACACCTTAAGCCATATCAACAGTTATTTTAAGTCCCACATATTTTAATTAACTTGCTGCCACATGTACTTTAACAGCTTCAAACCTATACTTTACATCTTAGAACTTAGATTTTAAGTCATGTTAATAGTGACTTTAAGTCCTACATATTTTAACTCACTGTCACATATACTTTGAAGACCTCAAATTCTTACTTTAACATCTTTAAACTCTTATTTTAATATCTTCGAACTTATACTTTAAGTTATGTCAATAGTTATTTTAAGTCCCGCACACTTTAACTCAACATCGCATACATTTTAACAGCTTCAAACTCTTACTTTAACGCTTTAGAACTTAGACTTTAAGTCACGTTAACAATGATTTTAAATCCCACACATTTTAATTAATCGTTACACATACTTAACGACCTCAAACTCTTACTTTAACCCATTCAAACTCTTATTTTAATATCTTTTAACTTAGACTTTAAGTTCTATGAACAGTGACTTTAAATCTCACATGTTTTAACTTACCATCACACATATTTTAACGATTTCAAACTGTAATGCCCCGACGCAGAATATCAGAGCGGAATTATAATTATTTAAATAGTACAGAGCAATAAATAAACATCCAACCATTACACCATTGGAATGAAGCCAAACAGAATCCTACTTCATTAATAATTCATCAACTACTATTACATTCACTAATCAGAGCCAAAACTAGGGCTCAGAGTACTTTATTCAAAGATAAACTATTACATAATGACTAACTGACGACTAACTAACTAACTACTAAGCATTGGTTGTCGAAACTGGTCACTCCTGAGCATCCTCCTCATTCCCTTCCTCGTGTGTGTGGTAGTCTCCGTCAGACTCACCTGAAACACATATAACAAATAGCGCAGGGTGAGCGACAACGCTCAGTAAGACTTAATATCTCATGTAAACATGCATGTTTAAGTGATTAATGTCTTAAAAAGTAGGATAACTAGAGAGAATAGTTATGCAGAGTAAAATAACGATGGCAAGAGAATGATAGCACTTGTACATGGAAAAATAGCACAACAAGTATGATAATGGATTGGCCATGTAATGATATAGCACGTAAAGTTGCACAACGGTGCACTAGTAACGATAGCACTTGTATAGATAGCACTTGAACTATTTGATTGTCATAGATTAAATCTTGATAGTTTAAATGACACTGAGTGCATGCCGTACACACCCTGATCATTTTAACTCCCGCGGGCAAATGACACTTTTCGGGCGCTCTACCCAGGACCAGATCGGGCCCTATTGTCTGGCATAGTCATGTTTCTTATCTTAGACAATCAATTGTATGGTCAAATAGAGTACCAAGAATAGATAATAGTAGTGGACGAATAGACGAGAATATAGAGAGAATGTGAACAGATAAGAGTATAGAGATAGTAGATGAGATAGGGACATATTCGTAAAAATAATGATAAACAAACGATAGTAACAGTTGCACAGCACTAGGTCGTGTGCCGACAGTCCAATAGAAGTCACAACCATCCACTAGCCGTGCCAAGACACATACCAGAGGTCCGGTGTGATCTCAAGGTAAGAGAGAACATACTAAGGCTGTTGGATCGTGCTGATCTCTAAAGTGTAAAGGGTTTTCGGGGTACAACCAGTTCGTCGGCAATGGACGTCCGCCAAAGCCAATGAGACTTACAGAGGCCTTGACAAAGAGTCCATGATCCTGTTAGGAGTATTCCCAATGGAGAGGTGGTCCAAGTCAAGAAGAAGTGTGTATAAACCAAGTGTCTGTCTTGTCTCGAGTGCTCTAAGGCAGAGAGACACGATAACGGTGTACAAAGCACGCGAATAAAACGAAGACAAGTGTTATTAAATAATAGAGAGATTTAGTAAGTAATTATGCTTAATTACCCGATAGATTATTGAATAATTTAATAGGGTCTCATGACAATTATTAATGTTTAGTGTGTGAAAGTGTTAAGAAATCATGAGAGCATGTATAATCGTGCACATAGCTTTTAAATTATTAGATTTTATGTAATTAATACCCAATATTATTAAACAGATCATTACTGTTCATAACAGTGCATAATTAAGGCTAAATAGTGGTGAATTGGCACATAACTAATAGGGATATATGAGAAAATTAGGGTTCTGGCCGACATTTTGAAATCGCGACAGGGATACCCGTCACGTTTCAGGTCGCGACATAGAGGCCGGTCTCGTTCTGCTGAACCGGGCCGGTCTATGTGAGTCGAGGCAAACCATGACGGGTCGGGCCGTCGTGTTCAAGATGCGACGGTCCACCCTGTCGCGACCATTCTGAGATCGCGATGGATCGGGCCGTCGCGATTTCGGAAGGCGACCGAGCCCAGAAAGGGGAATCAGCCCCTTTTTGGATTGGGTCCATCCCTCCATGGCTTGATACAAGTTCATTTAAAAATCTATAATAAATCTTATACAAGTCCAAAAATTATGAAACTAATTTTAAACGAAACTAGACATGTGGATGTATCAATAGACATGAGTAATTAGAAAATAGACAAGTAATGGGCATGCTTTAATTAGGTTACATTTTGGTGATCTAAAACATGCACAATCATGGAATTCGAATTAATTCACATAGGATGCATGATGAAAATTGGGGGAAATAAAATTATTTGAAGCCTAACATCATGTAGTATTTATGAGAATAATTGCATGGCATGAGATCGAGTACATTCATGGATTGAAGGCAATTAAGTAGGTTCGGGTACATGATGGTGACAGGGAATTGAGCATTTAATACTCTTTCATGAAGCAACGAAAATTAAGGCAAACATGGGGTTTTGATAGAGAGGATCAAGGTCTACCTAGGGTCGAGTTTAATTAGGTTAAGCTTGAGAGATTGCCTATCTTTTTACGCTGTAAAGAAATCCTGCAAACATGGGGTTTTGATAGAGAGGATCAAGGTCTACCTAGGGTCGAGTTTAATTAGGTTAAGCTTGAGAGATTGCCTATCTTTTTACGCTGTAAAGAAATCCTGCAAACATGGGGTTTTGATAGAGAGGATCAAGTCTACCTAGGGTCGAGTTTAGTTAGGTTAAGCTTGAGAGATTGTCTATCTTTTTACGCTGTAAAGAAATCCTAGGGTTAAGGACGAAGAAGATGGTGTAATCCTCCTTGCTCCAAACCTTCTTCTCCTTGCTCCTAGTCCTCAGCCTCCTCTCCTCTTTCTCCAGAGCTCCAACAACATTCTAGGGATTGGTAGGGATGAATTGGGGTTGTATTGGTTGTTTAAGAGTCCTAATTACATAAAACTCTTCTCCTCCATCCAAACTTCGAATTTTCTCATTTATCTCTCTATTCTTAGCATTTATCCACCTAATAGGGTTGATTAGAGGTCTAATTTCGTGGGTAATGGGTTAGGATGGGATGAAGACTTCTTTTTAGGATAATTACATCTCATTTAGTCTTTATCTTACCCTTTTCTATTTATTATTAATTTAGGTACGAATTTAACTTAATTACCTCTCATCCAAAGATGGGCTCTTGGCTTTTTGGCTCATTACTTCTCGTGTGGACCATTAGTATAACCCATCTACTAATTTAACTTAATGGGTTTTGATTTAATTTCTTTTTATTCAATTTATTTCCGCTTTATTCTAATTTAATTTATTTATTACCTTTATTCAATTAATTTCTTATTTTAACTTGATTTAATATTATTTTAATATCTTCGAACTTAGACTTTAAGTCATATCAATATTGACCTAAGTCTCACACATTTTAACTTTCAGTCACTCATAGTTTAATCACTTTGAACTCGTATCTTAAAACTATATAATAGTTACATATGTGATAAATTGTGTAATATAGAAAGTTAAAGTGAAACTATAAACCATTAAGGTAATAAACATTGTATCTTACTGTAAAATGCGTAGTTGAAGTAATAGGGAAGGCTAACCTTCCTTTAAAGTACACCTATGAATGTGTTAAAGTAGCACTTTATGTGAGTTAAAATAGAAGAAAATTTTGGTTAAAGTACAAGAACAAATAATAAGAACTCAAAGGATAAGTTAAAGTAGATGAGGAACCTAATTAAAATAGACAAGGGAGCTGATAAAAGTAAATGAGAAAATTAGTTAAAATATGAACATAGTGGTCATACATACTTGATGGTAAAGAATAAAAGTATGTATTAATTATATGGAAGGGTAAAATGGGAAACAAAATAAAGGACAAAAATTGTCTTTTATGAACTAATTATTAAAGTCCACTAAAATGCAGAACTACTTAGGACATCTTTTTATAATAGAAATTAGAAAATAAATCCGTCTATTGACAAGGACCTCTAATTAATTTTTATTATATATATACATATTTTTTTAGAAAATTATTTACGTGAGAATATTTTTAAATCTATATTTGCACATATACCAAAATGACGAAAGTAAAAAAAAATATTTAGAATATTTTTCATCAGCATTTTTGGCATGATTATGCGAAAGAAATATGCTGCCGTCATGGTAGATTACGTTAGGTTTTTGAAAATATTTTATATCTATAAAAAATATACGTGTAAATAAAAATCTAAAAAATAATCTTATATACTTAATCTTCTAATATGGGTATATACTATGTACATATGTAAATCTAAAGTAGAAGTTCATCATGATGACACATTTGAAATCATGATAAGAACAATAATATCATCCCTTACAAAATCATATATGAATATTAGATGAATAAATACCATCATATATGAATAAATATGGAGTTTTTAGAAATACAAAAATTAAAGAAGGTATTTTGGAAATTATCCTCTAATAACAACGTCAAGAAAAAAAAAGAAATACTTAATTATTATCCTCTAAAAAAGTAATAACTATGATGTGGATTGAATTATGAACACCACCCACACATACGGAGATGTTTTGCACATCTCGCAATGTTTTTAGAGAAAACTATTTATTATATTTATTAATTCTATTTTTAGTATTTTTTTACCTTTTATTAAATGTGCATAATATATCATCACTGTATTAACTAATAAAAAGATTAAAAACATACTCAAATATATAATTAACAAATATAATAAATATTTTTAATTTTAGGAACCCAGTCATTATCTGCATTCTTCCGGCATGCATGACCGACTTCGCATTTACCAATCCGGACGCACACATCTGGCGTTTTTATAAATAATTATGATGCTTTTTCAAACGAAGTAAGTACAAAAGATTAGGTCGAGAAGGAACTTGTGTGTTTTGGGCTGCCCAACTCCCCCCCACCTTTTCATCTTATAATCATGACGTATATATTTGCTTCAAATTTGATTCCCAGCTCGTATTTTAAGCCCCGCACCTTTTATGTATGAAAATCATACCTTCAACTTGCCTTCTTTCACCAATTATTTTTTTTATTTTTATTTTTGAATATTCTAATTTTTTTAAGAAAGAAAAATAAAACGGATGATTAAAAGTCACATACAAGATATGGGGACATATGTCAAATGAAGGGTAAGATCTTTCCGACAATGTCAAAACTAATTAAAAAAAAAAATCTAATTTAAGAGATTATGCAACAAATATAAATAATATAATCTAATTAGGGAGAATAATTTCTAATATTTATAAAAAATGAACGATCTCAAGAAAAAATACGATGAAGTAGAGATCGAGGATGAAGACCTCGGCGATGATCTTCTTCATCATTTTCTTCAACCTGATTATATTTCTCTTGTGGATAATCTTCAACCCAAATCTTGTGTGCTACATGGAAAATTTCATTATCTAGAGAAATTTAATTTTGAGTCTCTTGAATGATAAACAAAAAGTATTAATATTTAATTAGAACAGTAATGAGGATGCTAATTGAATCCCTCGATATTTGAATTTACAAATTTCATAAAAAAAAGTTAATGAAGTCGAATTTACAATCAGACAATCAATAATAGCAGTTACAGTTGTCAAGGCGAGTAAGACATAGTTGGGGTCTCAGATCACCTAAACTTTTAGATGTTCACTTAAGCAGTATCTAGACGTTTAGGACAAAACTAAGTAAGAGTTGTTTTCAAATGTCTGTCTTATATGATATTTATGTCTCTAAAATTATATATGACGATAACAATTTAATAAAAAAAGATCATAATATGACAGACATAATTGTAATGACATATCATAATATGGTAAATATATTATTAAAATAATATATAAATAGGAGAAATATAGATAATAGCTACATATCACAAAAAATACTTACAAAATAAATAAAATGCCATAACAAAAAGATCAAAATTATACGAAAGCAACAAAAATTAATTACAAGTAAACAAATCACATTATATACCATAAAGTCATAAAAAAATCTAAATTGACATCTTCAAATAAACAAACACACTAACTAAGAATAAAAAGTGTAAATATCATTATATCATCAGAAAATTAATTTTCAACTTTTAAAACAAACAAAAAAATACTCATACATGTAAATACGCTAAATGAAAATAAGAAGTGCAATATCTTAACACACTTAAAACAAGTAAATAACTAAAAGAGTCCACTATACAATTCCACAATGTTTACAAATTGAAAAGAAATTAGAAAATAACAATTCTCATGAGTTTGAGTGATGATAATTTAAGTTTGACTAAATTCTGAGAGGTCTCAGACAGATTAAGTACTGTCAATAAGATATTGAATCTTTTGGAGGAGTCACATATATATTTGACTTACAGAATTTAGATTTTTAGTATTTTATATGATTTATTCGAATTATATAATTTTGAGTTAAATCAAATTATTAGAGATTAGAAAATTGAGATTTTGATGAAATATTAAATGTTACAGTAAATGTAACATAGGTCGGCTTGGGCCGAGGTGACCGTTGAGGTGCTTCTCGCCAAAGAGTGAGTCGAGACCACCAAGCTGATGAATCCCTTCTGAGGCGCGTCTGGACGACGTGTGACGTTGGTTCCGAGTTCCCGACCTGACCTGTAAATCCCGCCGAGAAGTATCGGTGGGGAGACACTCTGATACTCTTGTCAGTCGCTAGCCAAGTAGAATGGCCTACCTTGGGGTAGAATAGTGTACATGCGCCTGTGGAATGTCTGCCTCTTATATAGTGTTAGGACATCTGTGTAATAGCTAGACGACTCCGCCAATCTCGCTCGGTGTTTCCGTGATTAATGTAAGATTGGAAGTTGTCACCGGCCTGTCAGATCATCGTGACCGTGGTTTTAATAGCTACATTTATCGGTTTCGTAATCTTCAGATCTTACCTCATCTACCTTGTCAGCCACATGAACACCACTTCGGGGCACGCGCGAGCACGCTGGTCCCCAGGTCGGCTTTGTCCGAGCCAAGAGCGTCCTCGGCCGAGCTACGGAAGATTGCCCGAGGTGTACCATAGATTTGACTGTACCAACCAGACTCGTCAGACTACACATCGTTGACGTTCTGCCCGAAAAAACAATGACGTCGTCCTATGCCTTCAATGTGGTCGGCTAAGCCCGAGAACTTAGCCGACCTGCTAGGATATACCCGTATCATTAAAATAATGATTTTATTTCCGATTAGAGAATTAATTTTTTATTAATAAGAGATATAATTTTTTAATATTTTATTAGATTAAAATAAAAATATTTTTTATTCACATATAATATCTTAAGTTAATAAAATTTTATAAATATAAAAATGTACTGAAATGATATTTAAGAATATAATGATTAATTCATTCATCATAGGATCTAGACCACCCAAGACGATAGCTTAAACCATGTATCATAAGGTCTAGGCCATCTAAGGTGCCTCCAGACGGATCAAGATGCTCCCCTAACCTGCCTAAGTACCGTCTTAGAATGTCTTCCTAGGTCTCTAAAAGGTGGATCTTCGCCTAACCATGGTTCGCCCGTGCCGCCCAAACCGGGGCGGCACGGGCGTACCGTACCGTGCCCGGGCGCCAGCGGCACCACCCGGGCACGGTCGGGTCACCCCAATGGGGTGACCCGGGTTAATTTTGTTTTTCATAATTTTTCCATATTAGGTATATTAAAATGATGTAAATGGTGTTCAATTAAGATAAAAATTTAAACATAGGTTAATTAAGAGATGATACAATTATAGTAATTTTAGTTTAATTTTTTTAATTATTTTTTTATCAAGTAAAAATTATCTCAAAAATTAGTAAATCGACTTAATCTCAACATTTAAGTGATCTAATGGTGTCTAATTGAGATGAAATTTTAAACATAAGATAATTAATATGTGATACAAATTGTAATAATTTTAGTTTAATTTTTTAAATTAATTTTTTGTCAAGTAAAAACTGTCCCAAAAATTATTAGGTCGACCTAATCTCTACATCTATGCATCAATAACTCATGATATTTATATTTTATAATCAGTACATTTTTCTAGTAATTATGATGACTTCATATTTGACTTTATTTTCGAAACCAAATGCCGTCCCGTTGAAGTACGCGCACAGAGAGTTAGTCGTACCGCGACAAACTCTGTTTGCACTTAAGTGGTCTAATTAGTGTCTAATTGAGATAAAATTTCAAACATAAACTATTAAGAGATGATACAATTATAGTAATTTTATTAATATCTAAGATTAATTAACATTAATAAATGATAGCCCAATGCCATACTCAGAAGTGCGCGCTCTAATAAGGCGACATCAAAAAACTGTAACAAAAATAAATTTTGAGAACACCATAATTTTTAGAAAAATATGGTGATATCAGAAATGTAAATATCCGGAATTGTTGACGTACGGATTTCGATATTAAGCCGATGCAACTATTTTCCGAGTGATTTTTCACCCAGTGTAAAATAAATTTTAAAAATTAAACTAAAATTACAATAATTTGTAAAACTATTACATTAGTTTATAGCTAAAATTTCAACACAAATGGACATTATTTGAATGGGTTTACAAGGTACAGAATGAGTTTCAACACAACATGTCAATTTTCCACCGTATCTCAACGGTACGGTACGGTTCGATACGTACCGTACCACGGAGAATACGGTACGGTCGATCTGGTCGGTACGGCGAACCTTGCGCCTAACTATGAATTTGGTCCCTTTCTACTTTTAGACTAGTGCCTTGACAAACTATAATAACAATGTAAGAAGGGTTTGGAGCATGCGCGAGGGAGAGAGAGACCACCAACAAAACTCTTCAGCGAGGGCCACCAGCTCGACCTCACCTCTGGAGAAGGTAGGACATCTATAATATGAGAAATTAAAGCAAAGAGAGATTCCAAGAGCTTACGAGACAGCAGGGCTTGCAGCTTTACCAAATATCGACCGTCAAACATCAAAAGACATGTTGCAAAAGATAAGTTTACTGCTTCCAGAAAAGAAAAAGGCCCGCATTTATGCTTACCCTCTGCGTGGACAATAAGGGCATGTTGCAGAAAAAGTTTACAGCTTGCGGAAAAATAAAAGGCAAGCATTTATGCTTGGCCCCTGTTTGGAGGCTCGTTATACGAATTATTGCATGCTTATGCTATTTAAAAAAAAAAGAGTAAGATCTATGGCTTATAGATGAACTTATATATATAAATAGACATTTATTAAGAAAAAAATAAACAGAAGGCTAAAAGTTACTTATAAGATCAAAAGGCATTAGTCAGATGAAAAGTATGACATTTCGAATACTACGAAGGCACAAAGAAAAACTAGTTTAAGAGATTATGCGGTATACAAAAAACTAAGCTAGGGAGATGATTTTTTAATAATTACAAGAGCAATCATTCCAAGCAAAGGTATGGCAAGTAGGAAATCGGGACGAAGATTTGAGCTTTCTTCGAGTCCCATTTACCAAGCATTGTACACTCTCTGAAGGTGTACCATACCTTGGTTTCCCAACCCTAAAGGTCGGTGGCACACCTTAATAGAATGTACAATACTTGATGCACACCTTTTGGTGTGCACCAAGTATTTTTCATCTTCTTTATCATCATATTCTTTAAATCTTATTGATAATAAAGACAACTTCATTATTTAGTAAAATTTAAGTTTAAGTTTTTTGAAGGATAATTGAAAGAGCATTAATATTTAGAGCAATAGTAGTGATGTTGGTTGGACCTTTTAATATTTGTCTCTATGAATTTGCAAAAAAAGATGAAATTTTTTTTGTTGGTTGGTTGGACTAGCTCGGCGGCAACGCCACTGAGCGAACACATCTCTGCCCTGGGTTCAAAACCCAGAGCCCCTCCCACCTACCCTAGCCTCGCGCGTTTGGAAACCTCCTAAAGGCCGCTTGAAATGCCTCAGCACAACCTCCTTTCCAAAGTCTTGGGAAAATTTACATGAAAGTGTCGTAGCGCAACCACCTCGCCAGGGACCGATCCCTACTCCTTTTGGTGAGCATCAGGTGTGCCCACTACTAGGCCACCCCGCACGTTCGCAAAAAAGATGAAACTCTTATGAGGAGGGCTTGGAGAACGAGCCCGAGGGACAAGTAAATAGATTTGAAAATCACCTTTGTAAGTCAATGAGAGATAAACTTTTGATGGCTTGAAAATACTAAGGAAGAGTTAACCGTGGGAGAAAAGGAGACACTACAAAAAAAATAAGATTTGTCAACGACATTATATCAGCGGCTACAAATATCTGTTGATATGTAAGGTATATGTCAACAGCTAATAGTGGCCGTTGACATATGATCAACATATGTCAACGGCGACATAAAGTCGTTGACATAAACTTAACATATGTCAATGGCTACTAGAGTCGTTGACATAAGATTAATATATGTCAACGACTACTGAAAGTTGTTGACAAAAGTGTAACATATGTCTATGTCAACGACTTTAACTAGCCGTTGATATATGATTAACATATGTCAACGGCTAACGAGATCTGTTGACATAAACTAACGATATGCCAGCGGGTACTTAAAGCTGTTGACATATGTTGACTATGTCAACGGCTTTCAAATAGTCGTTGACATAAATTTAACATATGTCAACGGTCACGGGAATCCGTTGACATAAGCCGCATATGTCAACGGATCCCAATAGCCGTTGACATATGTTAATGAAAAAAAGGTCAATTTCTCGATATTTGTCAGCGGCTATATAAGCCGTTGACAAATACTTAAAAAAAAATTTACAAGACCCTCACCCCCTCCTTTCTGTCTCCCACCCTACTGCCTCCCTGCTCTCTCCCACCCCACCCAGACGCCACCCACGTCTCCTTGAACTGCTCCTTTGTAACCACTACAAACCCAAGAAGACATATGTGAGAGAGAGATGGGTGGTGGGGGAGGAGAGAGAGGAGGTGCTTGGCTTGTGTATGTACCTTTGCCCATGGCGGCGTGGAGGAGATGCTGCCCTGGACGGTCTTGAGGTACCGGTCATAGAAGTTGGCGCCGAACCAGTTCTGATGGGTGAGGGTGTCCACCTCGTTCCGCCGCTCCTCTCTCTAGATCCTCTCCACGTACGTACGCCAGCATCCCCTGGCAGGCGAAGTCCTTGGCGAAGGTGTCCACCATGATGGCGTCAGCGTGGAACCCTGCTAGGGTGATGAGCTGCCAGCAGAAGCCTAGCCACGCGATCTGGGGGATGAAATTTCTCATATGCTCATCTGTCATGCCGGAGGCATCCCAGTTGAACGACAGAGATAGATTGTAGGCCATCATGATCTCCAGGCATGCGGCCTTGACCCTCTGTGCGAACTCCGTGCACTCTGCTAGGTCCGGGCTCGAGTTCTCCATCCAGATGAGGTCGGCGTGGTTGGCGAAGGCCCATCCCCGCACCACCGCCGCAGCCACCGACCCCCGAAATAGGTAGAACCCCTCCTTGATCCTGGGCAGGTCCTAGTCCCAGAACAGCTCCCCCATGCCCAGCTTTCGAGCGACCTCCCGGCTCTGCTCGTTGGAGAGGCACCGATCGTAGCTGGATAGGCTCTCCCACGTTGAGCCGGTTGATGGCGTCCTTGACGCAGTCGGGGAAGGTCTTCAGCTGGGCCGCGACCTGCCACTCGTCCTCGATGCGTTGGAGCTTGGCGCAAGACTTGTCGGCAACAGTGGCCTCCTCCAGGGCGGTGGCGATGCTGGTCCCCTAGAGATTTTTTAAAAAAGAAAACTTTTGTCAGCGGCTGTAGATATCCGCTGACATATTTATGATATGTCAACAAATAATAGCCGTTGACATACGTCCCATATGTCAACGTCTGTCATTCGTTGAGATATCTTATATATGTAAGCGGCTGAAAACTGCTGACATATGTCTTATATGTCAACGACTCTGTGTGGTCGTTGACAAACATTAGTCGATGACCAATTTGTCAACATTTTTGTCAACAACTTGTGAGCCGCTAACATATGTTTATGTCAATAGTTATACTTCCTCTGTCAATGGTTTTAAACCGCTGACATTTGTGTTCTTTCTTGTAATGAGAGTAACATACTCAAAGCATTGGCCACAGTAAAATTTGGGAGGGCCTCTTTCTTCTCCAAATGGGGTTGGGGAGGACAGCCCCCTAGGCCTTGAAGAGACAAGTCTCTAGAATGATTTACGTCATCCACTATTCGGCACTCACTGTGATGGCCCAAGGAAACTTTATAGGCATAGACCCATTAGAAGGACTCAGAGCCACATCTGGCAATTCTAAAAGTTCACATTACTCTAGAACAAAAGCACTTTGATTAAGAATAGCCTGAGGAGAAGAGGGATGTGCATGGATTGTAGCACCAAAGATGTCATGAGTGCTTGTGTGAAGGACTTATCCAGCACAAGCACAAGTGCAGTAACTATTGAGGGAGAGGATGCAGGTTAAAGCAAGGGAGGCAAAGGTGACGGAGAAGGAGCTTGAGCACCCCTCCCTGGAAACCCTAGTAGAGCAAGGGCGGCTAATCACAACCACATCTTCTCTCTAATTGAATATAATTGTCATATTATCATTTTTTTGATAACTTTGAAATCGAGGGATGGTGTGAGTTGAATATCTATTTAGATTTAAATATTAAGAAATAGTTATTAGAGAGAAGAATCTCGCCACCCAAGCATCCAAGTCTGTCAAGCCCAATACAACCCAGATGAGTAGATGGCCCTGGGCATCTTTCCAATAGGTCGTTGCAAGGAAATCATGCCCCATGTCTAGCTCACACAGGACGCACACTCGATCCCCATTATGTCGATCTGAGGAAAGTCTTGAGAGATAAATCTCCAAAAAAGCCCCCCTGATTGTGTGGAAAGCTTCTGAACTATAGCACTGAAAAGTGCAGATGGTTGGGAATCCACCGACTAGACATGGACTAAGCTCAATGACACTTGACTTGAGAAGCTCGTCCTCAAGCAAACCCTTATCCAAGAAGAGTGAGGCTTGGGCTCGATCTATTATGGTGTTAGCAAGCTCCTTGGGAAAGGACTACGCGATAGATTAGGACAAAAGAGGATTATGATCCCATGATTGCTGCACTATATAGGAAATGAGGGACCGTGCCGTGGGGAGACTTTCCCCAACCCCAAGCATCATGATCTCCCTATACGATAGACGTGACCCTGCACAAGGAGTCAACAGAGCTATGTTGCCATCTAGTGTCTCCACGTCCTATCCATATTGGCCACCATCCCCAACGTGGACCCATAGGAAATCAAACACCTATTGAGCTCCTAGTAAGCCATCTCATACGAGTAAGCAATTCGAAACTTCCACTTCTTTCTATTCTGGTGGAGAATAATCTTGTGTAGCATCTCCCTTCTAATACACTTGTCTATACCACCAACTTAAGCATCAGAGAATGACCTCCCCAGAGTAAGTCCTCTGGCTCCCTTGATGTTTGGTCTCCCCTGTGCAGACTCTATTGTGGTGAGTTCATAACATCTTTGCCATCGAACGCTAATTGACAGCTTGAAAATAGACTAGAAACCAACCCTCTTCAATTATTATAAGAGGAATTTTGCAACAATTGTGATGTCGCTTGCAAGAAAATAACCCCATTGGTGATTGGGTTTGACAATATGATTCTCTCTTCTAAGCAATAAAATCATTCTTTTGCAATCAACATCACACTGGTTGTAAGACTTTTCTTCTTCTTTTTTTTTGATAAAAGGCCATGAAAGGCCGAATTTTATTAATAAGAGGAGATTGTAATAACCAGAGGGAAACCGAGTACAGAAAACCAACAAAATAAAACCACTCTAAAACTCCATGGAAGATCTATCCAGTGAGTAAGTTCGCCGAAGAACTGCCCGAGGACGTAAGCTTGGTCGTCACGAACAACGCTCCATATTTTCTTCATCAGATTCCATTTCAGATATTTCTTGATTAAATCAAAAGTCAGGCATGAAGATATTTTCCACTTTAGCAAGATCAGCAACGACCAAAACCTTCATCCGCATATCTAAAGTTAGAGAGTGAACTGGGCGTAGTGGGATCGGAGAACGTTCTCGGGTGCTCGGGAGGCAAATCCTAACACCCCCTTTGCGAGATGGCCGTGATATTCGTTGACCAGAAGATGACCCATTGAAAGAAGAATTTGAGGACACTCTAATAGTAGCTTCCCCTGGGTAACTGGGGACTGACACACCACTTGAGCAAATGTCAAGGGAGTATTTACCTGAGAAGTAATGGGATCCGCAACGTCAACCATCCTAGAAGAAATATTCTCCAGTTACACTTCTTCCTGAACCTGTAACCCATTCTTTTTGCAGATCGCCTCACAGGTGAAAGCAACCTCGTGGGCCACCATGGATGGGCCCTGCGATGGGCCATGGGCTTTAGCAGTAACAAGCACCAGAGGTGGCTCATCAGCTACAGGGATCATCAAGGAAGGCACTGTGATCGCCATCGAGCTGGCATCGCCAGCTGGGACCCTTGCCTTAACCGGCTCGCCAACAGGGTCACCCGCCACCTTTGCCATCGAGCTGGCAACGTGTGGGGGCGGAGACTCTCCCGTGGCAAGCTCCGGAGAAAGCGGGTATATACCGCCCTCAAAACCTGGGAGAGTCGAAGGAGGCATAAAGATCACCCTCGAGGATGACCCATCATCCTTAGTAGCTCCAGGCAATGGAGATGGCCTAAGAGCTTCAACAATAGCAGGATCATTTACCGTGTTTGGGAGGAGAGATCTCCCACTGTCAAAAGGTGGCGCAGAGATCTCCAAATCACATACAGCTGAAACTGCACAAATCGCTGCCAAAAATCGGGTGTCTCCAGCAGACGAAACAATCTCTTCTGCCGCGAGGATCCCGCGTGGGATGCCGTTGGGTATCGTATGAACTTCTTCCGAAACTGTCGCCTTTGACAGCGGCTGCACGTTTCCCTCAAGGGAGTCTTCCAGAGGAGGCCGTCTCTAGCAGGCGATGGAGTCGGCCAAGATCCCCTCCTTTGGAGCGGATAATCCGTGCCAAGAATGGCATGGTTACCACGAATGCCTGGATCCTGCCCGAGCAACTCGGAGTTTCCTTGTGTAGGCGTCGACATCGCGCGGACACCGGGAAGCGCCTCTGTGGCTCCGCCGGCAACAGCGGCAACACTTCCGGCGGCAACACCTCCAGGTGAGGGAACCACCCTGTCCACCAGACCCATGGATGCTGCTCCAAATAGACCTTCAGCGACGAAGTGCTCCTCCTTACCAGGCCGATCAGAAGCTGTCCCCTGCATTCCAAGATGATCATCCCTGACAGACTTGGTCTTCGGCGTCCACCTATGTCGTGTAGGACGATCCGGCACATCCACTGTGGGAGCAACACCAGCAGACTCAGAAGCTGTCCCCTGCATTCCCAGATGATCATCCCTGACAAACTTGGTCTTCGGCGTCCACCTATGTCGTGTAGGAGGATCCGGCACATCCACTGTGGGAGCAACACCAGCAGACTCATTGGATGATGACTTTTGTGAACGATGATAGGAAGAGGCTGCATGGCGCAACAAACAACACGATGAGCAATAATCAGGCACACACTGGTATAAGATCTTCTGCCAGAAACCAGCAGAACCCATTCCTATCCAAACCCTTGAGGGCCTATCCTTCAAAAGATCCATTTCGACACATGCATAGGCTGCCGCAACATTGGTGATTTGAGATGTACGCAAAGCCACCTGCAAGACACGCCCAATATTCCCTGCAACAGAGCGAATACAGGATTCGTGAAACAGATTTGGTTTCAACCCAGGGAACTCAACCCAAACCGGAACGATTGGGGGCTCCTTTCCACATTCAAAGTCGATTGTCCACTTCAGAAATTTGAAGAAAAATCCCTTCACAAAAAGTTGTTCATGCAGCAAGAGACGTAAATAATCATCCTCAGAAATACATCGGAGTAGAAGATGACGATTATCCATGGCAGCAATGATGAAATCCTGGCCAAGGTTGAGGCGCTGCTGAAGTAGGTGCTTGATTTCTTGAAATGGAGGCCGTCCATATGGAGTTTTAGTTACTATAGCAAATTGGAGTGGCTTGAGAGTGGCAGCAATCTCATCAGTGGAGAAGAAAACCGCTGGCTCTCCAAGATCTATAAAGGCCGGAGGATGAACAACGATGGAGATCGGAGCAAACAGGGGCGCATCTGCGAAGCTCGAGCATAGCTTTTAGATGGCAGTGGTGAAGGCGAAGCCGGGACCTGGGGAGAGGAGGAAGGGGAAGCCGAGGGGGAGGGGGCGAGCCCTCCCCCTAGGGGGACCATGGCCGCAGCCACAAGAAGGCCAGAGCTTCTCTCTCTAGAGACCTAGAGAGAGAGAGAGAGCGATGTCATATCATTCCACGGTTATTTTTAAGACTTTGAATCAAATGACAACTTAATTCGGTAAGACTTTTCTTCTAAATCTAAGTATTTCTCTTAAATCTAAGTGTCTCATATTTTACATAGACTATATTACACTCTCCGACAATCGCAACATATATCATTTAAAATGTAAGAGACAACTTAGCCCAAACGCATACCTACTTGCTGGAGAGAGTACGGAAGCACCTTGAGATTTTTCCTCTTTCCTAAAGTTTGGATTGAAACAAACACTAAACGAAAGGTCATAAACGGATCAAAATGTCGGATATTCGAACTTTTTCTCATGATCTGAACACCCATTCACCTTGTTTAAAGTAGTTAAACATTTGTAGATCCGATCTGCCCTTGGTCCATGAGTCTTTACTCTTGACCACCAAGTTGATATGTTCTTTAAAAAAAAAAAAAAGTTTCTGGAAACAAGCATCGTCCACTTGACAAAACTAAAAAGGTGGCACGGCACATGGCTTGCACGTCGTCAACTTCCAACTATTTCTCATCATGAATACGTTATCATATGAGAGAGACGAGAGCCCATTAATAATACTTTACCTTGGCTCCTTCGGAAGATGTACGGTGGATTAAAACTTTAAGCTGTGAGATCCCGATGCCTGCATCCTTATACAACCACCCACATTAGAAATACTTGCATAATGTGGAGTGGTTGACTCGATCCGAAGAAAACATTCTTTAATTAGTGGCAATCAGTGAATCAATAGTTTGTAAATCCGGTTAGGAATGTATTTTTTTAGATTTTCGTGGATGGTCATCAAACTGCCATCATTTGATTTCCTAAAACTCTTAAATTTAATTATTTGTTAAAAGAGAACGTCGATTCACATCTGCAAAATTAAAAGAGCAGTTAGGAGAGATCTCGTGAGACAATTTTTTGATGCTCAAGTTTAAAAAATTGACTAAAATATGAGAAGCAAAGGGTGAGAGTAGAGAGACATGTGTTTGCTTTTTCCCAATCCGCCTTCGTGGATATGGCAAGAGATTCCTTAGGTGTGTCCCTCATTTCTCAACTGTATAAATAAGTTGTAGGTGAGTGAAGGAGCTGACACTATTTGTTATGGATCTTTTCTCATCTCCAAAATTTGAGTGGTGAAGAAAGGAGATCCTCACATATTAACACTTTTTTTTCTCTGTCGAATCCGATATGGGACATATGGGCTCACACCCCACATACATTACAATACTTCCCTCTTATAAGGCCGACGTCTACGACTTTCACTCTGGGATAAGAGGAGAAGAAGAAACCCAAATTACCCTTTTCCACTAGTAGCCCTCTCCGCAGCAACACCCGTTCATGCCCTCCTGTAAAGAAGAGGTATTACAACGTCCATATGAATTTAACAAAAAGTGGGTTCAGACATCATTGTGTTGGGATCTTTCTCTCATCCTCAAAACTCGGGTGGTGAGGAGAGAAGACCCTCACATATTAACACTTATTTTTCTTTGTGAAATCCGATATGGGATATATGGGCTCACACCTCAAATACGTTACAAACTAAAGTTGCTAGTGACTTTAATCTCCCATTGAATTTTACAAAGAGTTGGATTGGTTTAAAAGAAAAAAAATTTCCTACCTCAATACCTAAGTTTTGGGGAAAGATAAATGATTCCTAATACTATTTCAGAAGATTCATTCTCTAGACGTGTCTCCCCTTTTCTAATAGTGTAGTCTATGTAGATGGGCTCCAAGAGAGAGAGAGAGAGCGCGCGCGCTAGCAACGCGAGAGAGACGGTTATTTGTTTGAACTATGAGAAATCCGGTCCGGTTAGCATTGGGAACTCGAACTCTCTATCGAAGTGATTATATTATTAAGTTAATCTTTCCTTGCCCAGACCCACATCGAGATTTAATGTCATATCTAACTCGGACGAGATGAGATAGACTGGGATATCATCACACCCCTTCTCATGCATCCATGTGCTTCTCTCACATTGTTATAAATAAATGGACAACATTGCTTTGTCACAAGACATGCGAGAGAAGAGATCTAGCAAATAATAAATTATATAAAAAGGCGAGAGACATCAGACGTACGCGTATTGAGCAAACAAAGGTAAAATATCCGCTATCTGCTCTAGAATATGACGTGTTAATTAATTGTGTTATAATATCTATTTTGAAAATATACAATTAATTATTTTTTATTATCTATTCAATTTAATTCAGGTAATAATATCTGAATTTTAATAGTTAAAAAATTAACAAGTCGTCGAATTCTGACGACTAATAACCAAATTCCATTTATTGGGCATCCAAATCTAATACTTTTATCAATGATTAGAATTCAATTATTGGAACTGCAATTTCTACTGTCACTGAATTTTATCGATTGATAGTTAGATTCGGATCGTCAACCTATTATTTATTATAAAAATATTTTAAAAATAATTAAATATAAACAATTTTTATCAAATTAAAATTAATTAAATTTAATTATCAAACAATTCTTAATAAATATCTTACATAATTAAGTATTTTTAAAATTTTAAATTTAAAGAATAGATAGAGATAAGATTTCAAACTTAAGAATTAAATGTAACAAATGCCATCTTAGATTAAAGTTTGAACTCGATCTAGCATAATATGGCCAGTTATGAAACGCAACAATGATTTATAATGTGATTACATATAACGTAATAGAAATAAATTGATTAACCAGCAATAGAGTATTATTATTATTTTATTTCACAATTTCTTAATGATGTTAATTAATTAATGAGCGTATATACCTAATTAAGCAGGGGCTCTGGGGGCAGTGCTCCACTCGTCATCTTCAGGCGGTTCGCCGGGCGCTGCCGACGGGCTGCCCTTGCCCGCGCTCCACTCGGGCACCCAGCCCCTGGAGCATTTCGCCGAATACCAGATCCACATGCTCCTCCGGCTCACCGACGATCTGATGCCACATGCCCTCGTGCACCTTCAGGGTCTTGTCCTCGCTGCCCTGCCCGCCCGCCGGTACAGCTCCTCTGCCCCAGCAGGGTCACACACCCGGTCCTCCGAACCGTGGACGATCAGCAGCGGCACAGTCGAACCGACCCTGCAGCTCCCGGCACACTCGTAGCAGCTCCAGCGCCGTCCCTGCCCTGGGCCTTCCCAGCGGGCGCCGGGGGCTGGCCACCGCGAGCTTCCGCTTCCACCTTGAACGATACATCAGGGATGGTGCCCCGGGTGGGGATGACCTGCCAGGTGGGCAACACGTACGCGGCCACCCAGAGGATGCGCTCCACCGGCCACGGCGGTTTGAACTTCTCGCTGACGGCGCACATGGTGCCGTTGAGGATGGCGCCGTCCCAGCGACGGCTCTCTGCCGACTCCTGATCCTTGCTGCGGAGATGGACGAGGAGGGCGATGGCGCCGCCGAGGGACTCGGAGTAGAGGAAGCAGGGGAGGGAGGGGGGAAGCGGGCGCGGAAGGCGTCGAAGACGGCGAGGCAGTCGTCCACCACGGGGTTGATGTCGGGGATGTGGGCCTGGAGGCCATCGGAGAAGCCGTGGCCCTGGTGGTCGAGGGCGCAGACGCCGAAGCGGCCATGCTCGACGAAGAAGACGGGGGTGAGCTGGAGAAACCAGTTTGACTCGCCGGTGAAGCCGTGGACGACGCAGAGTATGCCGGCGGGGTCACCGGCGAGGGGAACCCAAGACTGGTTGAAGATGTTGAGGCCGCGGGGATTGCGGTAAGTGGAGGTGGCGTGGGCGACGCCGTGCCGGGAGTAGAACTCCTCCGGCGTGAGATCGCCGAAGGGGCTCTTCTCGTTCGCCTCTGCCACCGGATGGCGCGCCATCTCCCCCTCTCTCTCTTTCTTTCAATCTCTCGACACTACGGCGGTTGAGCCTGGTGTGGAACGTTCAACGGTCGAGAAAAAGAAGATGGTTATGACGAGGACTCGGAGGATTGCAAATTTTTCACACACATTTTCTTACCACCAGGCGCCAGGCCTCCCACTCTTTGCTGTGGTCGGATCATGTGATTGGACTTCCCAAATGAGTAAGTTTTGAAATTTAAATTAAATCTTGTTGAACTTTTCAACACCAAACTTTATTCTATATAGCAAAGGAAAAAATATAAGAAATTTAAGATAAGATATAAGTATCGCGTCATCTTGCAAATTTCTCTCGTTTCTGTGTACCCCTTCAAGTCTCTTTATGTATTTCGAGGTTATCTGTCTGACCACACCAATTTTGTTTGTTTTGTTTTTTTCATTTGACGAGTCAATTTCTTTTGCTAGCTACTTCTCTAACACCTGAGAAAAAACACTCACTATAATGCTCAGTTGTTCGTTGTATCGCGTCATCTTGCAATCTCTTCTCTCTTTTATTAGATTATATTTACGACGTAGTATAACCAAAAACTCCTCTAATTTATATGATAATATACTCCTATGTGAAGTACAAATGCACGCATATTAGTATAAAAATGATGTATATATTCTCCGAGGGGGATCAACTTTAAAATCGGCATATTACTGATGACTATTGTGGAGGGGAGAATTGGGGGCGCTCAATGGGCCCAACCGTTCAGCCCATCAGTTTCTATGAATTAGAATGGACTTCCAGTCCACATGATTCCAGCCCATGGTCACAGCCCTCACAAGATAATACAGACTCGAACTCTTTAGGATCGTTCAACTTTGAGTCTTTGTCCTTGGGTGACCCCACTCGCGTTGTTTGGCACAGCCCTGATATCTCACGATATGACTTAACGGCCATGGAACATATCCCATGATAGGTGTCGGAGGCTTCCCTTTGACTACGATGTTTGGACCGTGTTAGGCCAGTACAACCTCCTCAGGGCAGAACATTGGGAAAATAAGGGCAATACCTTCTTCCATCTTGGAAGAGCAGAGAACAACCCCCAACTCCCCTATAGCTTGGCCACACAATTGGGAAATGGGAGAGCACACCCAACGATCCTGGATAGCACAATCTGTTAGAAATAATATATTCATGAAAGCACAATTGAGGGAATCTATTAGACAGAACAACAACAAGTAAACCGAATGAAAGATCAGAAGGATCAAATTCTGGTTGACATACGATGTCACTTTCTATAGAATCGTTTGCCCCTACACGGTGTAATAGGATCCATGACGAGACTTCTCTCAAGATACGATGACCCAAACAATAGTGGCGTAAAAGTGCACTTCAAGTTGCGATGTCGGACGAAACACCACAGAAGACCCCCCTTTTTGTGCTCTCGTAGAGAAGGCGGCAGAGAGATCAGAAGACAAGGGAGAGATCCGAAAGCATAGCTTTCGAATCCTAAGAAAACTGCTCCCCTAAATTAAGAGATTCCCAACGAAAGTCAAAAATGCAAACAGACGGGCCGTTCTCAAAGAGATGCGAGAGAGAATCTAAGGAGATGTTAAAATTCACCCAAATAGTAAAAAAAAATAAAAGGGAAAAAATAATTGTCAAGAATCACACGCACACGACAAGGCAATACACTACGTTTGTGATACATATATAATGAGGTTCAAAACGCCCACAAGACAATACCCCAACTACCATAATATAAAGTATACTAAGCAATAAGGGTCCCAACTAAAAAGTAAATGAAAAACTTTTCATCTCCCCATGTGGGACAACTCAAACTTTGAAATTTCCAGAACATAAAATTCAACACCATCATCTCCTATCCCCATACACCTCGTCCGCACGTTGAGAAATGGGAATAGTATCCCAGGGGCCTACCGCGCGACAAACACTTCAAGAGGGACACAGACAACGAGCAAGGAAATAGCTCTAGGCCAAAAACTCTCATCCTCACAGACAACAAGCAAGGTTTTCACTCGTTCACGGGGGCAGCGGGAAGACATCGCAGCAATGCAAAGCACAGAGCTACGTGCTCTACAGTAGAAAGATGACGAAAATATCGCAAATTGACAACATAATAACATACTATATAGAGAGTCAGAGTGGATACTCGGGAGGGAGGAGTCTCGGGATCGAACTCAAAGTAGGGCATGGGTTTCCAGTGACAATCAAAAAAGAAAAAAAAAAACCATACTATAGAGTGAGAGATGAGATCAATTTTTTTTTTTCCCTAGAAAAGAAGTTTCATCGCTTTAAGCATGAAAATAGGTTGGGGATTACAAGCATTTCTCTTATCCATGATCTTTTAAAAATATACATGGTAAGAATTGAAGGTAGGGTTGTAAACGGAGCAGATATAGGTTTTTCGGTTTCGATCCGAATAGTTAATCGGATAAATCGTATCTACTCCGAACACAATTTGAATACGGAGCGGATAATTTAATCGGATAATTTTTCAGATTCGGAGCGGATACGGATATTATCCGCTTCGAAAATATAAACTTAATAAAAGATACTAAGTGGTCTAAAATTTATAAAAAATTAATATAGATATATATATATTTTTTAAATATAAATCTCAAAAATATTTTCTAAACAAAAGATTAGTGTTAGATATATTATATATTTATAAATTATATATATTATATATGAATCATTAGATCTAAAATATAATAGTAAAAAATAATTCTATATCGAAACGGATCACCCGTTTCTGCATCTGCTCCGTTTATTATCCGAATAATATTCGTATCCGAAATTCACTTCGTCGGATATTTATTAATCAGATAATATCGAGATAATCGAATACGAATTCGAATCGGATCCGAATATTATCCGGATCTGTTTACAGCCTAATTGAAGGGCCCAGATGGTCAGCCCATCGCGATCCGACCCTCAGAAAAAAAAAATTTAGGCCTAGCATAAAGAGGATGTCCATAATTGGCAAGTCGGATGCAAGTCTGATCTGACTCAATTCACACTGAGAAGCACGACCAAAAATCAAGATCGTGACACGATGCAAATTAGTGTGGCTTAAAGGAATTAATGCATGCTCCTATGAATCTCATATCAATGACTGTGCTTGATGATTGATCCCACATCAGGGACTTTAGAACCCTCTCCTGTCCTATAAACTTATAAAAAGAAGCTACAAGCACAAGTAAAATGTGAGGAACTGTGAGAAATGGATTTTCATCTTAAAAGCATGGTTATCTTTGGATGTGTGGACATAGATATATTGCAAATTTTAGTCTCATCGAGTATTTAATTATACACCGTGGGGATGAAAAATGAACTCACATTCTGTGAGCAGACGTACAGTTATACAAGTGATCATATATTCTGTCTAAAAAAGTCGAGACTTTAATTCTATATGTGTACTATCTAACTTCGTTAAACGAGAGGAAATATCGGGTCAAGACTAAAAATTTGTCGTCGCCTAAATGTAATAGTGTTAATTACATTTCTCCTTTTAAAGAGAAAACTTTTGATTAATCATTAGAATGAAAAGAGCCTTGTGACTAGAAATATGAAATGGAAGACATTGAGACATATGTGATTAATGATCCTTGATGAATGACATTTTTTATGATACCACCTGAGGGTGGCATTTATTTGTCTCGTTAGACTTGATTCAGGATTATTATTAGAATTATCTGATTTGATTTGAATTTTTTATTTTTAAATTATTTTATTTGATCTAAGATTTACATTTGGGTTGGGAATTGTTAGGTTGGCTTTATGGATTTTTCTGGAGTTTATTGAATTTGAAGTCATTGTATTTAATTTAGATTTGTTTGATTTATTTGATATGAAATTGTTCCTCTTCCATTTTTATTTCTATTATTTTTATCTTTTATTTCTCATATTATTATTATTATTTATTTTTTTGTTCATCATTACTCTTTTTAAACCTTTTTGTTTTTTGAGTTTAAAGCAATTGGTTTGATTTAAAATTTTGGCTTTAATTCATGCGTTTATTGTTGCTTTATTTTATTTGAGGATATTTTTTTATTTCAATTTGGAAATATTATTGATTAACTTGACTTAAGGTTATAGAACTTTGTTAGAACCCAGCTTGGTTTAAATTAACTTTGTTTGAGTTGTTTAAATTTTACTTTACCATTATTCCTGTTTTTATTCTTCATGACCATTTCATATATATTTATTTTATTATTAATAGAGGGTGAGGAAGGCCATTTTTTATATCTCATTTATTATTATTATATTTATTTTTTGTGAATACTATGTTGCCATGATTTATGATGTCTTTAGGGTCTTATGACAATTATACATTTATGTATTTAAGATTTGTCATTTTATATTTGTTATTTTGTTTTATTTTGTAATCATGTGAGCGAACATGACTAGTTAATATTTGTTTTATTATTCATGTATCAATTATTGATTATGATTATAAATGTCCTTGATTTACCTATTAACATCAACCGTTCGGATCTTTGGTCTGCCCATCGAGACACCAACATATCGAGCTTTCAATTCATTGATGTGGAGGCCAAATGTGCAGCATGACATTGTCATTTTATTTATTTATTTCATAATTAGATTATTTAGTCCTGTCACATACATTTATATGGATGGACTGAATTTAAATAAATAGAAAAATTTAAATAAAATTCGACAACTTCTTCCCCCGTTAATTTCTTGAGATTTGGTGTTGAGTAACCATCTATGGAACAATCGAGATGGCCCCAAAATTCGAGGAGCGTATAAAGCAACATATCTTCAATTGCTACGAACATTGTTTCCTTCGAGGATTTATCAATTTATCGGGACAAAAAGATATATGTGTGCTTACATGACATAAATTTTGCTATAGCTCCATGCTTTACCAATATGGCGGAAACTTGTTAAGAAATCCCCGTTGGTCATAGTTATAAACGTAAGCGTAGCAAAAGACAGATCTATCTCAATTTTGGGTCGAGTTAGTAAGATTATTTTTGATCGATAAATTTTTAATCAGACCGCAAAATCCAACTTAATTAAATTCACGGGTCAAATTCGAATTTTGAGTTCGACCCAATGAATCAACCCAATTCATTTTTTATCTTTTTTTTCCCCTTTCAAATATCTTACATTTTATAGTTAAAATTATGTTATTTTATTTATTAAAAAAAAACTCTCTTAAAAGTAAATTAAGTAATTAACATCAAAATTTTACTTAATTAAGAGATTATAAATTTTATTATTAAATATATTATTTTTATTAATTTAATTTTTATTTAAGTATTCAAACCGAATTGAGTCTTAATCAGATTTTTACATTTTCATAAAATTATTGGACCCGACCTGGCCTTATATTGCTCTCTAGACTGAGCTTGGACTGTCACATTGATCAGCCAGGTCTGGGCCAAGTTCACCTATGTATCGTCCGATCTTGAT
This sequence comes from Colocasia esculenta, assembly GCA_014218235.1. NCBI lineage: Eukaryota > Viridiplantae > Streptophyta > Magnoliopsida > Alismatales > Araceae > Colocasia > Colocasia esculenta. The sequence continues at coordinate 103,597,495 of CM024765.1, read as the reverse complement.
TCATTGAGAGTCCTAAATATGATGTGCGCTCCCGAGGTGATATGTCGGTTTGCATTGCAACAACGAAAGGTTACGGGCTCGACGAGTATACGGAGGTTCCTTGAAGGCTTCGACCGGGCGGAAGGCTTTATAAGACTTTATGGAGGCCAAGAAGACCTGTTCATGTGCGTCAGACCCTGCCTTCAATCAGACTGAAAAGCGACATTAGACGAAAAACTGTAAAGAGAGAAAGAACATAGGGATTGCAAACCACAGGGGTAGGAGCAAATGTCACATGGGCATCTAGAGAAGTCTCTTGTAAATCCCTGAGTCGATGCTCAAATTTTACGAATCTGAAAGCATGGCAGTTATGCATACGGGTTTGGCACCCCTAAAATGATCCAAAAAAAAAAAAAAAAAAAACGGACCTTTTGGATGCGTCCAAATGCGGCGGGACACCATTGATATAAATAATCTAAAAAAAAATGGAAAAAGAAAGGTCCAGGGATGCATTTAGGCAGGAGGAGTGCATATAGGCATAAACGCAAACACTTGGTATGCATAAATAAGTAAACGAAAAATTAATGGACATAAATCGGCTTTAATGTAGGAGGCAGTTCTAGGGTCTTTATATCCAACCATTGGGTCCATGAGACACCACCCATTGTATGGATGTTTCTTAAGCCCCAGGTCAGATAAAAGAGGGAAACATGGAAGTCATATAAGATCTTGGAGTTCTTGAAGCACTATCCATTAATTCAGCATTCTCGGGCCCACTAATCTAAAAAGAGAGACCTCAAAACATGTAGTATCATGAGATTTTAATGGAAAAAACCCATTAGAGTGACAACAAATCGAAGGGAAAGGGTTTTACGCATAGAAGCGATTTATCGAACACATAAAAGGCGCTAAAAAAATGTGGCATGTCAATCCCAATATAAACATTAAACATAGCATTTTAGCATATGGGGGAGGGGATTTAAACATGAAAATAAAGTGAGTTGACGATGAGTAAGATATTTAGAACATGAATCAAAGTGATATGGCTATGGAGAAGGGGAATATTGCATAAAAGTAAAGTGCTCAACATAAAAAAAGAAGGGCCTCAAGAGCCTTGCATTTATGAAAAAAATGTATGTCCATACGGGAAAAAAATAAGGAATAGTGGAGGCGAAAAAAAAGAAAAGAAAAAAACAACCCCCAAAGGCCAACAACGTCCCACTCCCCTCAAAAAGATGATCTCCAAAAACAAGACCCTCCAAAGAAGATCCAGCCTCAAACACCCTATGAAGGTGGCACACACTTCAAAAAAAAAGTCTTTAGCACAGTGGCACACAACTTTCAGAACTTCCTTTGCAGGTTCGTCCCATACTATCTTGAGGCCGTATAAAAATGGACCCAAAGGGATCCTATTTGTGGTGGCTGTTTTCCGCCACCTAGGCCCATCGCGTCAAGGCCCATCAGCGCCTTCCCCTTCTTACGTGGCCTCCTCATACGATCCCACGCCCTTAGTACGGATCAGAAGAGAGAAGATCCTCGTACCGGCTATCCGTGGCGGAACATTGCCGAGCTCGTCAGCAGGCGGCTTCCGAACAAAGGACCTCAACCCTGCTGCGCGGAACTGCCCTGGACATCACCTGCTCGGAAGGTCCATCCAAAGGGCACCGAGCAGGATTCCTGGCCCACAGAGTGGTTGTAACCGTCTCAGGCCACGTTCTCCACCATCAAGGGGCGTGAACTGCCTGGCAGCCTAACGGGCATCGGAGTCATAACTCCTCCCGTTATGCGCGTGCGTCAAGGCGCCTCTTCAGGCACGATCTGCCCAACGTTACGCACGTTGGCCTCTACACCAACGCCTATAAGGCACAGGTACAGTACCATGCAACGGACGTTCTCTTCCTCACGCGAACACAATTCTCACATTCCGAAACCCCCTGCCTCTCAAGCTCCTGACTGACTTAGGCATCGGAGGGTTTCCCCGGTCTTCACCGGGCCTCCTGATCCTTCTCTGGTTTTGCAGGTCTCCGTCCTCTCCAGCGATCGTCTTCCCTCTCTCATTCTAGTGGAGGCCTGTTGGCTCAGGCCCAAACAGGATCACACCACCACATTTGGCGCCGTCTGTGGGAAACGACGCTGCCATGGCTCGAGGACGATCTTCATACCAGAACATAGGAAGCAGGGCGACGAGGTCTCGCCAGTCACGAGGGGACTCCCGTCGCCGATCCCCTCCTGGTGACGACGCCGTCGCCACTGCCGGCGTAAATCACGACGTCCCGGCACCGCCGGCTGTAGCGCCTGCAACTGCCCTCGAAGTAGCGGAGCTTCGAGGACAAATGCAGCAGTTGACGGGCGTTTGCCTCGCCCTACAGGCCCAGTTGGCAGGGGCAGCGGCCCCAGCGGTTTCCCTGCCGCGCGAGCGGCAGGCGGAATCGTCACATCGACGCTCCCGCGTCCCCTGGCGCCGCAGGAGCAGCAGGCGGATTCTCGCGCCGGTCCCTCCGGGGCCCATCGGAGGAGCGGGTACCAGAGCGCCGCGGGCGTTCGCCTCGCCGCTCTATGGCTCCCCCCGTCCGCCTCGGTCGGTCGTAGGAGGCAACTCCCACGCCTCGGGACGAGGGGGCCCCGCCAACTCCGAGCAGGAGCTCGCCAGGCGCCTCAAGCGCGTGGTTGATCTCGAACGCCGCATGGATGCGATGGTTCAGCGAGCGGAGGGCAAGGCTCCAGCGGAGGACGACCTAGACTTCCGCTCTCCTTTCAGCAGGGAGATCCTGGAGGCCCAGGTCTCCTCCAAGCTCCCTCTGCCCACCATCGCTCCTTACGACGGCACAACTGACCCGGCCGACCACATCCATGGCTTCGAGTCACACATGGTGTTCCACGGAGCATCGGACGCGGCCAAGTGCAGGGCCTTCCCTGCAACGCTAAAAGAGACCGCCAGGGCTTGGTTCGAAACCCTCCCTGCGGGCTCCATTACTTCTTTCCGCCAACTGAAGAAGTCCTTTAGGGACAACTTTCTGGGCGGGAGATCGCAGCCGCGAACGGCGGCTTCTCTTCTGGCTGTGCGCCAGAAGAAAGGTGAGGCGCTCTGGGACTTCGTCAAGAGGTACCGAACAGAGGCGCTTCGCATCTCGCGCCTGGACGTCCCTCTGGCCACCAGTGCCCTCATCCAGGGCACTCGCGACGGTTTTTTGCAGAGGACTCTCGGCGTCCAGCAGCCTGCCACCCTCGCCGAACTACTCTCCATCGCACAGCGCCACGCGGCCTGCGAGGAGAGCCTGGCGGCGAGCAGGGCCGAGCAGGGGGAGCAGTCGGACAAGAAGCGGCCTTCCGACAACGGCTCCGACCGAGATCGGAGAAAGGACGGCGCAATGGCGATTCTCGCGCCGTCCACGCCCCTTCACCAACTACACCCCCCTCACGGTGGCTCCCGAACAAATCCTGGCAGAGATCAGGAATGAAGCTTTTGTTCGGTGGCCCCAAAGAATGCGCTCCGACCCCCGGAAGCGCGATCAAAATAAGTACTGTCGCTTTCATCGCGACCACGGCCACGACACCTCCGAGTGCCGCCAGCTTAAGGACGAAATCGAAGACCTTATCAAGCGTGGCTACCTTGGGCGGTTCGTGCGCCGAAACGAAGAGCGCCCCCGACGCCGAGACCGCACTCCCGAGCAGCCGATCAACAACGAGCCCAATGGGCAAGAGATCAACGTGATCGCGGGAGGTTTCGGCGCGGGTGGAGAAAGCACTCGAAGCCGACGCGACTACGCAAGGCGAGTGCATGTCGTAGACAGGCCTGCGACTGTTCGGCCGGCCCCATATCTTGCCAGTCCCGCACGCGCACAGCCCGAGGAGGCTATAACCTTCTCGGATGAAGATCTTGTAGGGGTTACGACCCCCACACTGATGCGCTGGTCGTTTCGGCCACCATCAACCACTGTAACGTGCGCCGAATTCTGGTAGATAATGGAAGCGCCCCCGATGTCTTGGCTTACGACTGTTTTGTCCTCATGGGTCTGCGAACCGATCAACTCGCCCCTGTAAACTCGCCACTTTTCGGCTTTTCGGGAGTTTCGGTCCAGCCCATGGGGAGGATTCGTCTTCCGATTACCTTGGGGACGGCTCCGAAAGCTGTGACCAAAATTGTTGACTTTTTGGTCATCAACAACATGCCTGGATACAATGCTATCCTGGGCAGAGGCCTGATCGGACGCATCAAAGCAGAGTACCTTCGTCGCTCCATCAGAAGATGAAGTTTCCTACTCCGAGCGGAGTGGGCGAAGTGCTCGGGTGTCAGCGTGAGTCTCGCCGTTGCTATGTCCTCTCTCTAAGAGACAAGCAACCACTCGCTGATCCAGCTCTTCCGACCTCCGATCAGCCTTCAACCAGCCGAGGGACGCCTGCCGAAGACTTAATCCCCATTCAAGTGGACGACGACCCCGAACACGTCTTGTACATTGGCGCCCTGTTAACAGAGGCCGAGCAGCAACGCTACACAGCTTTCCTGCTGGCCAATTTGGACGTGTTCGCTTGGTCTGATGACGAGCTTCCAGGCATTCCCCCAGAAGTCATGGTGCATCGCCTTCGGTTGGATCCACGAATCCCGCCAGTGCAGCAAAGAAGGCGACCCGTGAACCGAGAACGGCAGACCGTAATACGGGATCACGTGGTCAAGAGCCGAGCTGTTGGGCTCCTCCGAGAAGCCCAATATCCTAGATGGATCTCCAACGTGGTCCTCGTGCGCAAGGCCAATGGCAAATGGCGTGTGTGCGTGGATTACAAGACCTTAATAAGGCGACGCCCAAGGATAACTTCCCATTGCCGCGCATTGATCAGCTGGTGGACGCTACTTCCGGGCACGAGCTCCTCAGCTTTTTGGATGCCTACTCTGGTTACCACCAGATCAGCATGCATCCCCGGATCAAGACGCCACTACGTTCGTCACAGACCTAGGCTTATACTGCTTCACCAGGATGCCTTTTGGTCTGAAGAATGCAGGTGCGACTTACCAGCGGCTGGTCAACAAGATGTTCGAGCAGCAGATCGGGCGAAACATGGAGGTTTACGTCGACGACATGTTGGTCAAGACTCTTCCGAGTACCGATCACATTTCCGACCTCCAGGAGACTTTCGCAACTTTGCGAAGGTATAATATGAAGCTCAATCCAGCCAAGTGCGCGTTCGGTGTTCGGTCGGGTAAGTTCCTTGGGTTCCTCGTATCAAACAGGGGAATAGAGGCGAACCGGAAAAAATCCAAGCCATACTTGAGATGTCCAGTCCGAAGACAGTGCGCGACGTCCAACGTCTGACAGGACGTCTCGCCGCGCTAAACAGGTTCATGTCCCCGCAGCAGAGAAAGAAGTTTTAACTTCTTCAAGTTGCTCCGAGGCCCTAAAAACGCCTCGAAGCAAGGGGGGCAAGTACTGTGGACTGACGAATGCGAAGCTGCCTTCACTGAGCTGAAGGCATATTTGGCAGCCCCTCCTGTTCTCTCAAAGCCTGTGCTCGGAGAACCCTTGTTCGTGTACCTCTCGGTCACCGAACACTCCATCAGTGCGGTCTTGATCAGAGAATTAGGAGCGGCACAGTATCCAGTGTACTACATCAGCAGGGTCCTCCAAGAAGCTGAAAGGAGGTACCCCAGAGCAGAAAAGCTTGCCCTTGCTCTTGTCACAGCTGCACGGAAGCTCAGGCCCTACTTTCAGGCCCATTCCGTTACAGTGCTTACCGATCAACCGCTGAAATCCATCTTGCAGCGGCCGGAGGCTTCCGGTAGGTTGGTTAAGTGGGCAATCGAGCTGGGAGAGTTTGACATCAGCTTCCGACCAAGGACGGCAATCAAAGCGCAGGCGTTAGCAGATTTCGTGGCGGAATGCACCCTTCCGGCCGAGCAGGATCCACCGTTGGCAGACGAGCCCCCATGGGAGCTTTATGTGGACGGATCCTCTTGTGTCTCCGGAAGCGGGGCAGGTTTGGTCCTCACCTCCAGAGGGGTTAGAGTTCCAATACGCCCTCCGTTTCCGCTTTCCAGCCTCCAACAACGTCGCCGAGTACGAAGCCTTGCTTTCGGTATCCGCATGGCTAGGCACCTCGGAGCCATTCGGCTTAGAGTCTTTAGTGACTCCCAGTTGGTCGCCAGCCAGGTGAGCGGACAGTTCGGAGCAAGGGAACCTCGCATGGCTCAATACCTCCAACAGGTCAAGAGCCAGACAGAGGGCCTCGTATACTTCGAGGTTATACATGTTCCACGGGAGCAGAACGCGCGAGCTGATGCGCTGGCCAAATTGGCATCTTCAGGTGACATCACCCCTTCTCGCTCTGTCTTCATTGAAGAGCTCGCCTTGCCGAGCACGGAGATTGATGTAGCCGCCATAGAAACGGGCCCACCGACCCCAAGTTGGGTGGACCCTCTCTTGGCGTACCTTCTCCGAGGCGAGCTTCCTTCCGAACAGGATGAAGCTCGGAAAGTCAGGATGCGCTCGCAGCATTTCACCCTCGTAGAAGGCAAGCTGTACCGACGGTCCCTTGCAAGACCTCTTCTACGTTGCCTCAACCCTGAGGAGGCCCTCGCAGCCACAGAGGAAGTCCACGAGGGGTTGTGCGGAAGCCATCTGGGGGGCAGAACGCTAGCACGCAGCCTCATCCGAGCAGGGTTCTGGTGGCCTTCTCTTCAGAAGGATTGCATGTCCTTCGTCAGGAAATGCCCAGAATGCCAGAAGTTCGGAGTACTCATCAAGCAGCCAGCCGAACAGCTTCACAGTCTGTTCGAGCCGCGCCCCTTCGCCAGATGGGGCATTGACATCTTGGGCCCCTTTCCAGAGGCCCAAGGGCGCAAGAAGTTCCTGTTTGTCGCCATCGACTACTTTACCAAGTGGATCGAGGCCGAACCCGTCACCACAATCACCGAACAGGCCGCATGGAAGTTCGTATGGAAGAACCTTCTATGCAGGTTTGGCGTCCCCAGGGTGATTACTTCTGACAACGGGAAACAGTTTGACAGCACTTTCTTCAAGCAGAAGTGCGCTGAGCTCGGAATCTACAACCACTTCACCTCCGTCGCTCATCCCCAAGCTAACGGTCTGGTCGAAAACGCCAACCGAACATTGCTACACGGGATCCGAACCAGGGTGGAGGCCGCAGGTGGATCATGGATCGATGAGCTCCCAAACGTTCTTTGGTGTCACCGAACGACTGCTCGGGTAGCTACAGGGGAAACACCTTTCCACCTAGCCTACGGCTCGGAAGCAGTTGTACCTTTGGAAGTAGCCCTTCCAACTATCCGAACTACCCACTTCGACGAAGCCGTCAACAACCGAGCTCTTCGGGAAAACTTGGACATGTTAGGCGAACGACGGAGCGACGCCAGCATTCGTCTCGTTTCCTATCAGCAACGACTCGCACAATATTACAACGCGCGAGTTCGGGAAAGGCGGTTCAGCGTGGGAGATTTGGTTTTGCGCCGCTGTTCGGCTTCGGACCCCCGAAGAGCAGTGGGCAAACTTGCCATCAAATGGGAAGGACCTTATCAGGTCACCCATGTCCTCGGGAAGGGCTCGTATAAGCTAACTACTCCTAGTGGCGAAGCCATTCCCAGGACTTGGCATGTTTCTAACCTTAAGGCTTATTATTTGTAAAAGTCTCTTCTTTCCAGCTTCCTACCTCTCTTCTCCCAACTCCTGACGCCATACGAGCATTTAGCATACATACCTGATCGGAACCCCTTCGCGGTTCCCCACAAACTACGTTATACATGCAATGCTTACGGCGCCTAACGGATTTCGATCCGAACAGGAGTAATCATGAAGGGAAGAAGATAGAGAAAGTGAAGCTACCAGAATAATCCCATGAACAGAAGACTTCATTCACAAAAAGTTTTCTTTTTATAAGCAGACCTCTTCTTCTGGCCACGGTTACAAAAAGGAGGATACAAGGAGGATCAGGGAGCCTGCTGAGAAGGACCAGCACCGTCACCTGAAGGGGCATCCGCCCAGACTGGAATTGTGCGAACCGCACACCATCTAGGCGGGCGTCCTGAGTTCGGCGTCGGCACTCCCGAACAGCGGCCTCAAAGGCTTCTCGGGCGCGTTCGACCCAGGAAGACTGCTCTCCGAAGTCCTTCCCAGCCTTGAGACCCACTCGGTAGCACCGGGCCCCATACTGCTCCAAGTCTTCCTTGTACTCCGGTCCGGCCTTATAGCTAGCAACGGCGCGGACCCCCGCGTCCACAATCACCTTGGTCAAGGCCTCCTTCTCGGCCCGTACCAGAGTGGCCTCGAGCTCCGAAGCCTGGAGGGCGGCTTTGAGGTTCTTCACCTCCTCCTCCAGCGCTGCCTCGCGAGCTTTGTGCCTCGCTGAAAGCTCCTCTAAGAAAGTTGCACTCGCCTCAAGGAGATACTTCTGCTTCTGACCCCGAGCAGCTAGAGCCTTCAGGGTGCCCAGTGATTTGGTCAGGCCATCCATGAGCGCCTCCAGGTCAACATCGCTTGTTCCCTCGTCCTCTACCCCCTCCGGGTGGTAGCCTTCAACGGACCTTTCCGGAGTAAGCGTAAGCTCGGGGGAAGGTCCAAGCACCTGGCCAGCTGTTCGAGACGCGAAGCAGTAGGGCTTGCGGGTAGCTTCCTTGGTGATTCTTCGACGACGGCGAGTGATGCCTCCAGCGCCTCCACCGAGGGCACTTCGGGGATGCCCCGGCGCAGCACCTCAGTCAGAGGCCTGGTGTCGTCTCCAGAACTCTCGTCTCCAGCCGTAGCAGCGGCAGACGAGATCGGAATGTCACCGATCACAAGGCCTTCCGGACGGCCCAACTCGGAAGTTGTGGCAGCAACGTCCCCGGAAGCGAAGAAGTACGACTCACTCCGGCGGCCTCCTGCCTGGTCGTCGGCTGCTCCTCCCCACCATCCTCGGCAACGGAGGCTGCAAAGGCTGTTTCACGGCCCTCCTCAGCGTCCCCAAGTCCTTGAGTGCTCTCCTCCCCGAGGACGGCTGCACTCTCGCCGACTATGGAATCCCCAGCGATCACCTCGGCTGCACTCTCGCCGACTATACGGCCTTCGGTGATCACTGAGGTGGGGAGCATGGGGGGCAGGGTGTCTCCACTTTCTTGTGGAACGTCCCCCCTCGGAAGAACTGCCTCGTCAGCACACGAACGACCGCCGGCGCAGGAGTGGAGTCTGTGGTCGCCCTCTCCTCGGCACCAGGCTGTACGCTCCCGCCTGGCGCGCCATCCTGCTCGGCGCTCCCTTCACCAGATAGGACCACCTGGTCCTCAAGACCCGGCGACTTCGTCCGCCCTCCGGAGCGGTCCGATTCATCGCTGACCATTATCAGGCCCAGCTCGGCGGACATCTTCATGACCACCTCTTGACGGCCCACGGCTGGAGCTGCGGGCGCCCTCTCCTCGGACGCCCCCACACGCTGGCGAGATCTTCGAACCAACAAAGGTTCAAGATCCTCCTCTGATCCTTCCTCCACCGCCGCGGCGTCTTCTGCAGCACGCAACATCAACCTCTTCAGCTTCCTCTTTTGGGAACTCGGGGCTCGTCGGATACCCCTCCTTCGGGAGAACGACTCTTGGCTTGCGGCTCCACCACTGCCGCCTTGCGCTTCTCTTTCCTCTTCGGTTGAAAGAGAGAGGTCGTCCCCGCGGTCGTATCCGTCTCAACCGCCTTCTTCGCGGCACCTCCTCTCGCTGCGGCCTTCACTTGCCGCGCAGGCCCCTTCGCAGAACCTCCCTCGTCCAACCTTATGGAGCAAAGGTTGACAGGGATCATCTCGGCGTAATTCGCCATCTCCTTCTGATCCCGACCAGCCGCTATTTCTTCATCATCTGAAATAAGCAGGAAAAAGGAAAAGAAACCCATGTATGCAAAAAACGAAACAAGCAGAACAGCAAGAAGACTTACCCCAGGCGCGGCTAAGCTTGTACTTCACAAGCTTGTACTCGGTCAGGTACCCCTCTGCATGGTTCACCGTGACCGTATTCAGCAACTGGGAGGCTGCGGCTGCCTCCCGAATCAAGAAAGGGGCCATATCCACCCTTCTCAGGGGCTCCACCACCCTCGTGGGAAAGTCCCATTCAGGGATGTTTGCTCCCTTCCTTCTCCCCACGGAGAAAAGTCGCCCTGTCCCCTTTGTTGTTGGACAGTCGAGGCGAGAAATTGATCTGCATCCGGTTGGTACGATGTTTCACGTACACGATCCCCATCCCGGATTGCGGAGAGCACGCCAGGCTAAAATGGCTCCGGAAGATCTCCGCAGTCGCTTCAATCTTCTTCTTCCTGCATATGGCGCAGAAGACGAAGACAGTCCTCCACGAGTTGGGCGTCAGCTGAATCGGCGCCACTTTCCAACTCCGGAGTAGCTCCTTTGCTATCTCCGGCATCGGTAGCCGGAGACCAGCTTCTAGCAGGTCCAGTGACAGCACAGAAGCACCCCGGCTTCAGGGTGAGATGCGTCTCGTCCTCGCGCATCAGGACGATCTCGTACTCCTCGCCTATTCGAAAGCGCTCTCGAAGACCTTCGAAGCTCCGATACTTCGCCGTCTTCGCTTCCACCGGCGGCATCCCGCTGGCTTCGACGATCTCCTTTCCCTTCTGAGCCATCGCCAGAAAGCAGGGAGCACAATGCAAGGAGGAAAGCTCAAAGGCGAAGGACGTGAGCGACTTCGGAAGCAGCGGACTCTGGAAAACTTTTCGGAGACGAAGACCCCGCTCTCGCCCTCTCCCCTTCCTTATAAGGAAAGTGAGGCGCAATTCGAAGCGTTCCTGAAAGCGTCGCTTCCCTCCGCTCCAAGTCTCCTCTCAAATGACCTACGGGTGACCGTTCGGACTTGACGTGACTCACGTGGTCATCATGAAAGCCCCACGTTCGAGGCAGACGCCTCTGCGACGGCGTCGCCGCAAGTCTGTTCGGATCTCCGAGGACGATACCGCATTTATTACGGAGCTGACGTCCGGGCAGATCAACCGCCCTCAAGTATTCTGACTTCCGAACCACTTGAGAGCGTGGGGGGGCAAGTGTGGTGGCTGTTTTCCGCCACCTAGGCCCATCGCGTCAAGGCCCATCAGCGCCTTCCCCTTCTGACGTGGCCTCCTCATACGATCCCACGCCCTTAGTACGGATCAGAAGAGAGAAGATCCTCGTGCCGGCTATCCGTGGCGGAACATTGCCGAGCTCGTCAGCAGGCGGCTTCCGAACAAAGGACCTCAACCCTGCTGCGCGGAACTGCCCTGGACATCACCTGCTCGGAAGGTCCATCCAAAGGGCACCGAGCAGGATTCCTGGCCCACAGAGCGGTTGTAACCGTCTCAGGCCACGTTCTCCACCATCAAGGGGCGTGAACTGCCTGGCAGCCTAACGGGCATCGGAGTCATAACTCCTCCCGTTATGCGCGTGCGTCAAGGCGCCTCTTCAGGCACGATCTGCCCAACGTTACGCACGTTGGCCTCTACACCAACGCCTATAAGGCACAGGTACAGTACCATGCAACGGTACGTTCTCTTCCTCACGCGAACACAATTCTCACATTCCGAAACCCCCTGCCTCTCAAGCTCCTGACTGACTTAGGCATCGGAGGGTTTCCCCGGTCTTCACCGGGCCTCCTGATCCTTCTCTGGTTTTGCAGGTCTCCGTCCTCTCCAGCGATCGTCTTCCCTCTCTCATTCTAGTGGAGGCCTGTTTGGCTCAGGCCCAAACAGGATCACACCACCACACGATTCCCATAGCCCACGTAGGTGATCCGACACATTAGGGTCATGCAGGGGGCATGACTGCGATCTAGGGTTGCAAACGGAACCCAATATTCTGACCAGATTCTGATAAAAATTATCAATTTCGGAATTGAAAAGTGATATCGATAATTTATCGAAATCGGTATAAGATATTTAAATTAATTATCAAATCAGAATCGAAATGAAAAAAATCGCGAAATCACAATCAGTTATCTGGATTATTTTGATTAAATTATCATAAATTCAAAAAGACAAACTATGGTTTAGCACTTAGCTTATCAAAATTTCAGTTCCGATAATATTATTTGAAATCAGAACGGATATTCAGAATTAACTATTGTGATTATGTGTGGTGGTGTGAGCTCCTGTTTGGACTGAGCCAAACGGGCCTCCACTGGGAATAAGAGAGGGAGAAGACGATTGCTGGTGGGACGAAGACCTGCAAAACCAGAATGGGATCAGGAAGGCCGGTGAAGACCGGGGGAAACCCTCGATTTGCCTAAGTCAGTGGAGAGCTGTGAGGGAAGGGGGTTTCGGAAGGATTCGAAGACATGCGCGAGAATGTCGTTCGCGTCAGGAAGAGAACGTACCGTTGCATGGTACTGTACCTGTCGCCTTTATAGGCGTCGATGTCGAGGCCATGTGCGTAACGTTCGGCGGATCGTGCCTGAAGAGGCGCCTTGACGCACGCGCATAACGGGAGGAGTTATGACTCCGATGCCCGTTAGGCTGCCAGGCAGCAGTTCACGCCCCTTGATGGTGGAGAACGTGGCCTGAGACGGTTACAACCGTTCTGGAAGCCAGAGAGCCTGCTCGGAACCCTTTGGAAATGCTTTCCGAGCAGGTGACCCACGTGGGGGCTCGAACATGCTGTTCGGTAACATCGAGGGTAGTTTCATGGAGCGGAGTCACTGTTCTTGCTCGGAAGCCGTTATGTGTTCGGTAAGGGAAGGCGGGTAATCTGCTCGGAGGTACGCCGCAGGGAACCTGACAGCTTCCGATCACGGGAGTCACACAATGGAGGTCTTTGAGCCATCCTGGAGAGGGCGTGCCCTTCGATGACGTGCCACGTTGGTTGACAGGACGCGATGGGCCGTAACGGGCCATCAGGGCCTAGGTGACCAGATTGGCCACCACACTTGCCCCCACGCCCTCGAATGGCTCTGTGAAACGAGGGCTTCGAGGGCGTCGCTTCCGCATTTAATGCGAGGGCCCGTTTGCGGGACGCCGCCGCTTAGGGTCCTGTCAAACGGCTAAACCATCATGATGGGTGCAAAGCCGCGCCATACTTGAGGCAGCCGCCGCTGCGTTCGGACGGTTGCCAACGCTGTACCTGAAGGGGCGCAGTTGCTGCTGCGCAAAAAGAGTAGGGCCGTACAATCGGCCGATGAGGGGGTGCCACGGGTGGCTCCCGCGACTCGCCCCGAGGTCGCACAGAAGATGGCGACCGAGCTGGGGCTCATTTTTGTGAGCGAAGGATCCGAATGTCCTGCCGGTGGAGAGGCCGGGGGCTCCACCTGCGCGAGAGATAGGGAGGCCACCAGTGCTTCCAATGTTGGAGGTGCCGAGCACGGTGCTGCCAGCGACATCGCGGAGGTATCCTCCAGGAGAAGCAGATAAGTTGTGGCGTCTCCTGTTCGGCAGGAGGAGGACACTGGTGCAACAGGAGTCTCTGCCCCTGCTGGGGTGAACTCGAGCAGCGTGGTGGTGACAGCGCCAACCACGATTTTCTCTTCGGAGCGAGAAGTGGTTCTTGCAGCGGGGGCCACTGCAGAGGCGGCCGCAACGGCGAGGGCGCCCGAGGAGGTTGCCACTTCTGCCGGGGAAATCCTGCCCCCCATGCCCCCCTCCGAGGTGGTTGCTAGCGAAGAAGCAACCTCCAAGGCAGTCGAAGGTAATGGGGGGAAGGCTGCGGGTGCTGTTCGGGCTGAAGAGTCCGAAGACGACCGAAGACCTCTTAGCGAGGGGCTTCTGAAGAGACCTCTCGGAGTTCCTTCGGTGGCAGCGCTGGAGGCGACCCTTCGTCGGATGGAGGATACGCCAAGAGAGCTGCCTGCGAGCCCCACTGCTTCTCGTCTTGAACGGTTGGCAAGGTGCTTGGACCTTCCTTCCGAACAGACTCCGGAGAAGTCAGTGGAAGGGTACCAGCCGGAGTGGCAGACAGAAGATGGTTTGAGCGACGTCGACGTAGAGGCGCTTGCGGACGAAATGTCCAAGTCGCTGGCCACTCTGAAGGCTTTAGCTGTTCGGGGCCAGAGACAGAGGTATCTCTACGAGGCGCAGGTAGCCTTCTGTGATGACCTTTCGGCAAGGCATAAAGCTCGCGAGGCGGCGCTGGAGGAGGAGGTGAAGGACCTCAGAGCTGCTCTTCATGCCGCGAAGCTGGATGCTACCTTGGCGCGGGCCGAAAAGGACGCCCTAGCCAAGGTAGTAGTAGATGCGGAGGCCCGTGCCGTTGCTAACTATAAGGCTGGGCCAGAGTACAAGGAAGACTTGGAGCAGTATGGGGCTCGCTGCTACAAAGTGGGCCTCAATGCTGGGAAGGAGGTGGGGGAGAGGCTTTCCTGGGCCGAACGCGCCCAAGAAGCCTTCGAGGCTGCTGTTCGGGAATGTCGACGCCGTACCCACGATGTCCGCTTAGATGGTGTGCGGTTCGCACAATTTCAGTCTGGGCGGATGCCTTCTTCGGGTGAGGATGCTGGTCCTTCCGAACAAGCTCCTTAATCCCCTTGCCTCACGTCTTCTTGTACTTCGCTTTTTGTAACATCGGCCAAGGAAGGCTGTTTGTAAGCACAGAACTTCTTATAAATGAAATCCTCTGCTTTACGAGTTTTTCTGTAGCGTCACTTTCTCTATCTTCTCCCTGTTGTGGTTGTTCCTGCTCGGATCGGAATCCGTTAGCTTCGTGAGCATTGCATGTAAGACACAGATCATTGGGTACCGTAAAGGGGGTTCTGATCAGGTATATATGCCAAATGCTCGTGAAGCAACAGGAGTAGGGAGAAGAGAGGTAGGATGCTGAAAGAAGGCTTTTATAGATGATAAGCCTTAAGATTAGAGACATGCCAAGTCCTGGGAATGGCCTCGCCACTAGGAGTAGTTAGCTTATATGAGCCTTTCCCAAGGACGTGGGTGACCTGATAAGGTCCTTCCCATTTGACGGCAAGTTTGCCGACTGCTCTTCGGGGGTCCGAAGCCGAACAGCGGCGCAAGACCAAATCTCCCACGTTGAACCGCCTCTCCTTGACTCGCGCATTATAATATTGCGCAAGCCGTTGTTGATAAGAAACGAGGCGAATGCTGGCGTCGCTTTGTCGTTCGCCCAGCATGTCCAAGTTCTCTCGGAGAGCACGGTTATTGGCGGCTTCGTCGAAGTGGGTTGTTCGGATGGTTGGAAGGGCTACTTCCAAAGGTACAACTGCTTCTGAGCCGTAGGCTAGGTGGAAAGGTGTTTCCCCTGTAGCTACCCGAGCAGTTGTTCGGTGACACCAAAGGACATTTGGGAGCTCATCGATCCATGATCCACCTGCAGCCTCCACTCTGGTTCGGATCCCGTGCAGCAATGTTCGGTTGGCGTTTTCGACCAAACCGTTAGCCTGGGGATGAGCCACGGAGGTGAAGTGGTTGTAGATCCCGAGCTCGGCGCACTTTTGCTTGAAGAAGGTGCTGTCGAACTGTCTTCCGTTGTCAGATGTAATCACCCTTGGGATGCCAAACCTGCAGAGAAGGTTCTTCCATACGAACTTCCACGCGGCTTGTTCGGTGATTGTGGCAACGGGTTCGGCCTCGATCCACTTGGTGAAGTAGTCGATGGCCACAAAAAGGAACTTTTTCCGCCCTTGGGCCTCTGGAAAGGGGCCCAAGATGTCAATGCCCCATCTGGCGAAGGGGCGCGGCTCGAACAGACTGTGAAGCTGTTCGGCCGGTTGCTTGATGAGTACTCCGAACTTTTGGCATTCTGGACACTTCCTAACGAAGGACATGCAATCCTTCTGAAGGGAAGGCCACCAGAACCCTGCTCGGATGAGGCTGCGCGCTAGCGTTCTGCCCCCCAGATGGCTTCCGCACAGCCCCTCGTGAACTTCCTCTGTGGCCGCAGGGCCTCCTCAGGGTTGAGGCAACGCAGAAGAGGTCTTGCAAGGGACCGCCGGTACAGCTTGCCTTCTACGAGGGTGAAATGCTGCGAGCGCATCCTGACTTTCCGAGCTTCATCCTGCTCGGGCGGAAGCTCACCTCGGAGGAGGTACGCCACGAGAGGGTCCACCCAACTTGGGGTTGGTGGGCCCGTTTCTATGGCGGCTACATCAATCTCTGTGCTCGGCAAGGCGAGCTCTTCAATGAAAACAGAGCGAGAAGGGGTGATGTCACCTGAAGATGCCAATTTGGCCAGTGCATCAGCTCGCGCGTTCTGCTCCCGCGGAACATGTATAACCTCGAAGTATACGAGGCCCTCTGTCTGGCTCTTGACCTGTTGGAGGTATTGAGCCATGCGAGGTTCCCTTGCTCCGAACTGTCCGCTCACCTGGCTGGCTACCACTGGGAGTCACTAAAGACTCTGAGCCGAACGGCCCCGAGGTGCCTAGCCATGCGGATACCGGACAGCAAAGCTTCGTACTCGGCGACGTTGTTGGAGGCTGGAAAGCGGAAACGGAGGGCGTATTGGAACTCTAACCCCTCTGGGGAGGTGAGGACCAAACCTGCCCCGCTTCCGTCACACAAGAGGATCCGTCAACATAGAGCTCCCATGGGGGCTCGTCTGCCAACGGCGGATCCTGCTCGGCCGGGAGGGTACATTCCGCCACAAAGTCCGCAAGCGCCTGTGCTTTAATCGCCGTCCTCGGCCGGAAGCTGATGTCAAACTCACCAAGCTCTATCGCCCACTTGACCAACCTGCCGGAAGCCTCCGGCCGCTGAAGGATGGATTTCAACGGTTGATCGGTCAGGATTGTAACGGAATGGGCCTGGAAATAAGGCCTAAGCTTCCGAGCAGCTGTGACGAGAGCAAGGGCGAGTTTTTCTGCCTGGGGTACCTCCTTTCAGCTTCTTGGAGGACCCTGCTGATGTAGTAAACAGGATGTTGTGCCGCTCCTACTTCTCTGATCAAAACCGCGCTGATGGAGTGTTCAGTGACCGAGAGGTACACGAACAAGGGTTCTCCGAGCACAGGCTTTGAGAGAACAGGAGGGGCTGCCAAATATGTCTTCAGCTCAGTGAAGGCAACTTCGCATTCGTCAGTCCACAGTATTTGCCCCCCTTGCTTCGAGGCGTTTTTAGGGCCTCGGAGCAACTTGAAGAAGTTAAAACTTCTTTCTGCTGCTCGGGACATGAACCTGTTCAGCGCGGCAAGACGTCCTGTCAGACGCTGGACGTCGCGCGCTGTCTTCGGACTGGACATCTCAAGTACGGCTTGGATTTTTTCCGGGTTCGCCTCTATTCCCCTGTTTGATACGAGGAACCCGAGGAACTTACCCGACCGAACACCAAACGCGCATTTGGCCGGATTGAGCTTCATATTATACCTTCGCAGAGTTGCGAAAGTTTCCTGGAGGTCAGAAATGTGATCAGTGCTCGGAAGAGTCTTGACCAACATGTCGTCGACGTAAACCTCCATGTTTCGCCCGATCTGCTGCTCGAACATCTTGTTGACCAGCCGCTGGTAAGTCGCGCCTGCATTCTTCAGACCAAAAGGCATCCTGGTGAAGCAGTATAAGCCTAGGTCTGTGACGAACGTAGTGGCGTCTTGATCCGGGGGATGCATGCTGATCTGGTGGTAACCAGAGTAGGCATCCAAAAAGCTGAGGAGCTCGTGCCCGGAAGTAGCGTCCACCAGCTGATCGATGCGTGGCAATGGGAAGTTATCCTTGGGCGTTGCCTTATTAAGATCTTTGTAATCTACGCACACACGCCATTTGCCATTGGCCTTGCGTACGAGGACCACATTGGAGATCCATCTTGGATATTGGGCTTCTCGGAGGAGCCCGACAGTTCGGCTTTTGGTCACGTGATCCTGAATCACGGTCTGCCGTTCTCGGTTCACGGGTCGCCTTCTTTGCTGCACTGGCGGGATTCGTGGATCCAACCGAAGGCGATGCACCATGACTTCCGGGGGAATGCCTGGAAGCTCGTCATCAGACCAAGCGAACACGTCCAAATTGGCCAGCAGGAAAGCTGTGTAGCGTTGCTGCTCGGCCTCTGTCAACAGGGCGCCAATGTACAAGACGTGTTCGGAGTTGTCGTCCACCTGAATGGGGATTAAGTCTTCGGCAGGCGTCCCCCGACTAGTTGAAGGCTGATCGGAGGTCGGAAGAGCTGGATCAGCGAGTGGTTGCTTGTCTCTTAGAGAGAGGACATAGCAACGGCGAGACTCACGCTGACACCCGAGCACTTCGCCCACTCCGATCGGAGTAGGAAACTTCATTTCTGGTGGAGTGACGAAGGTACTGCTTTGATTCGCCCGATCAGACCTCTGCCAAGATAGCATTGTATCCAGGCATGTTGTTGATGACCAAAAAGTCAACAATTTTGGTCACAGCTTTCGGAGCCGTTCCCAAGGTAATCGGAAGGCGAATCCTTCCCATGGGCTGGACCGAAACTCCCGAAAAGCCGAAAAGTGGCGAGTTTACAGGGGTGAGTTGATCGGTTCGCAGACCCATGAGGACAAAACAGTCGTAAGCCAAGACATCGGGGGCGCTTCCATTATCTACCAGAATTCGGCGCACGTTACAGTGGTTGATGGTGGCCGAAACGACCAGCGCATCAGTGTGCGGAGTCGTAACCCCTACAAGATCTTCGTCCGAGAAGGTTATAGCCTCCTCGGGCTGTGCGCGTGCGGGACTGGCAGGATATGGGGCCGGCCGAACAGTCGGAGGCCTGTCTACGACATGCACTCGCCTTGCGTAATCGCGTCGGCTTCGAGTGCTTTCTCCACCTGCGCCGAAGCCTCCCGCGATCACGTTGATCTCCTGCCCATTGGGATCGTTGTTGATCGGCTGCTCGGGAGTGCGGTCTTGGCGTCGGGGGCGCTCTTCGTTCCGGCGCACGAACCGTCCAAGGTAGCCGCGCTTGATAAGGTCTTCGATTTCGTCCTTAAGCTGGCGGCACTCGGAGGTGTCGTGGCCGTGGTCGCGATGAAAGCGACAGTACCTATTTTGATCGCGCTTCCGGGGGTCGGAGCGCATTCTCTGGGGCCACCGAACAAAAGCTTCATCCCTGATCTCTGCCAGGATTTGTTCGGGAGCCACAGTGAGGGGGGTGTAGTTGGTGAAGGGGCGCGGACGACGCGGAGAATCGCCATTGCGTCGTCCCTTCTTCCGATCACGGTCGGAACCGTTGTCGGAAGGTCGCTTTTTTTCCGACTGCTCCCCCTGTTCGGCCCTGCTCGCCGCCAGGCTCTCCTCGCAGGCCGCGTGGCGCTGCGCGATGGAGAGTAGTTCGGCGAGGGTGGCGGGTTGCTGGACGCCGAGAGTCCTTTGTAGAAAGCCGTCACGAGTGCCCTGGATGAGAGCACTGGTGGCTAGGGGGACGTCCAGGCGCGAGATGCGAAGCGCCTCTGTTCGGAACCTCTTGACGAAGTCCCAGAGTGCCTCGCCTTTCTTCTGGCGCACGGTCAGGAGAGAAGCCGCCGTCCGCGGCTGGGACCTTCCACCAAGGAAGTTGTCCCGAAAGGACTTCTTCAATTGGCGGAAGGAGGTGATAGAGCCCGCAGGGAGGGTTTCAAACCAAGCCCTGGCGGTCTCCTTAAGGGTTGCAGGGAAGCCCTGCACTTGGCCGCATCTGATGCTCCGTGGAACACCATATGCGATTCGAAGCCGTGGATGTGGTCGGCCGGGTCAGTCGTGCCGTCGTAGGGCGCGATGGTGGGAAGAGGGAGCTTGGAGGAGACCAGGGCCTCCAGAATCTCCCTACTGAAAGGAGAGCGGAAGTCCAAGTCGTCCTCCGCTGGAGCCTTGCCCTCCGCACGCTGAACCATCGCGTCCATGCGGCGTTCGAGGTCGACCACACGCCGGAGACGCCTGGCGAGCTCCTGCTCGGAGTTGGCGGGGCCCCCACGTCCAGAGGCGTGGGAGTTGCCTCCCACGACCGATCGTGGCGGACGGGGTGAGACGATAGAACGCCGGGGCGAGCGCCCGCGGCGCTCTGGTGCCCGCCCTTCCGATGGAGCCCGGAGGGACCGGCGTGGTGAGTCCGCCTGCTGCTCCTGCGGCGCTGGGGGGACGCGGGAGCGTCGATGTGACGATTCCGCCTGTCGCTCACGCGGCAGGGAAACCGCTGGGGCCGCTGCCCCTGCCAACTGGGCCTGTAGGGCGAGGCAGACGCCCGTCAACTGCTGCATTTGTCCTCGAAGCTCCGCTACTTCGAGGGCAGTTGCAGGCGCAACAGCCGGCGGTGCCGGGACGTCGTGGTTTGCGCCGGCAGCGGCGACGGCGTCATCACCAGGAGGGGATCGGCGACGGGAGTCCCCTCGTGACTGGCGAGACCTCGTCGCCCTGCTTCCTATGTTCTGGTATGAGGATCGTCCTCGAGCCATGGCAGCGTCGATTCCCACAGACGGCGCCAAATGTGGTGGTGTGATCCTGTTTGGACCTGAGCCAAACGGGCCTCCACTGGAATAAGAGAGGGAAGACGATTGCTGGTGAGGACGAAGACCTGCAAAACCAGAATGGATCAGGGGCCCGGTGAAGACCGGGGAAACCCTCCGATGCCTAAGTCAGTGGAGAGCTTGTGAGGCAGGGGGTTTCGGAATGCGAGAATGTGTTCGCGTCAGGAAGAGAACGTACCGTTGCATGGTACTGTACCTGTGCCTTTATAGGCGTCGATGTCGAGGCCAACGTGCGTAACGTTCGGCGGATCGTGCCTGAAGAGGCGCCTTGACGCACGCGCATAACGGGAGGAGTTATGACTCCGATGCCCGTTAGGCTGCCAGGCAGTTCACGCCCCTTGATGGTGGAGAACGTGGCCTGAGACGGTTACAACCGTTCTGGAAGCCAGAGAGCCTGCTCGGAACCTTTTGGAAATGCTTTCCGAGCAGGTGACCCACGTGGGGACTCGAACATGCTGTTCGGTAACATCGAGGGTAGTTTCATGGAGCGGAGTCACTGTTCTTGCTCGGAAGCCGTTCATAGTTGTTCGGTAAGGGAAGGCGGGTATCTGCTCGGAGGTACGCCGCAGCGGAACCTGACAGCTTCCGATCACGGGAGTCACACAATGGAGGTCTTTGAGCCATCCTGGAGAGGGCGTGCCCTTCGATGACGGTGCCACGTTGGTTGACAGGACGCGAATGGGCCGTAACGGGCCATCATGGGCCTAGGTGACCAGATTTGGCCACCACACTTACAATTGATGAAACTTGGCTTGTCACTTGGTTGTTGTTCTTCGACTTGGTGCTTGACTAGTAGCCTTTGACTTGGCGCATGAAAAGTGATCTTTTGACTTTGGTAGTAGTGTAAGTTAGAGACTTGATATAGCCTTGTGGGCCATTGACTTGATGCAGTAGTACAAGTCTGCGACTTAGAAGTAGCCAACGTTGTTGAACTTCGTTGGTGGCTTGTTGCCAGAGTTTTCTGCCATCAAGTGATTTTTTGACTATGTTGGACTTTCCTCACTGCATAGCTTTTTAATTGTGCGCTATGATAGACCCGTCATTTTTTGGGTGTCCATAGGAACTCATGTCATCTCTCTATGCTAGTTCTCAACTCTCTCTAAGACATTTTGGTAAAAGATTTGCCCATGGATAAAGGAGAGTAAATCAAGAATTAATATTTAATCAAATTTCGGTAGATTGTATAAACTAAATCGAGCTACCCAAGATTAGAGTGGAGTACCATGTGTTATCTCTATCTACTCCCAAGGGACGGGATAGAATACTATCCCGAAACAGGCCAAGAGTAGGATGGGTCATTACAATGTTCATATGTTTCTCGTGACTATCTCGGGTCACTATGTATGGCACTCCCCCCCCGGGCAACCCCTCCCCCCAAAAAAGGAGTCACATGGAAAAGTAATTAAAATTATTTTAAAATAATTAAATTACAAACTATAATCAAATATAAAAGAAATTAATTAGTTATTAAAATTAAATATAAAGAAAACAAACCGATTACTACGAGAACACAATCAATCATTAAAGAAACTAATCTATTATTGAGATTTCGAAATCAAGAAAGATTACTACTGGAATATAATTGATTATTGAAGAAACTAATCGAGATTCCAAAATTATAAAAATAAGAGAAAGAATTATTACACTTGTATATTACACTTTAAGTGTAATATGACTAGACAATAATTCATGTGACATCCCTCATATGAAGAATGATAAAGTGACAATCTAATTGTTGAATATTACATGAACTTATTATCTAGTCATATTACACTTAAGTGTCATATGAAAAGTACAATAAATCTTTCTCAAAAAACAATCAATGACTACTAGTTACTAGTTGACTATGTATTTTACCGCAAAAAAAAAAACGAAATTGATCATTGTACTTGGGATATAGAGAGTTAAGTTGCCACGTCAACAAGATTTTTTGTGGGTGGCGAGTAGGATAGAGAATAAACCCGTGGTTGGGGCAACAAGAGTTGCCTACCAAGACTTGTTTATTTCCAAAAATAAGTAAATTAACTTTTAAGTTAGCTTATCTCAAATTAAGATATCTTAGATACATAGGCCTGTACCACAACAGCCTATCTCTCTCTCTAAATTCTTTTTACTTCTGTTAACGGACCGACTTACTATTGAAAAGTCTACCTAAGAATTACATCCCGAGATTAACTTCTCGCAGACGTAATCAACATGGGGTCGACAAGAATAACCTCCTTTCTAAACCTCCCTCAGTTCAAGCTATAGATCTCAGATATTTGAAGTCTAATAATCTCGGCCATTGCAAACTCTCAAACCGGCTTCAACAAGAACAATTTTAGAACAATGATGATTTGAGCGACTTACTTTGATCGATAAATTACTCATGCAATAAATATTTCTAATAATGCTTTAATTAGGGAAGTCGAGCACCAAGCACCAGGCCAATGCAGCGCAGTGCCCTAGGGAAACGTAGGGCCTGCAACCCGCCTGTTATGTCCGTACTGCTTATAAAAAACAGCATCTGAAACTGACATTATTACATTGTGGCAGGAAAAAGGCAGAGAGAGAGAGAGATGTTTGATTTTTTTTTTTTGAGGAGGGGGGGGGGCCGGGTTACTCCTCCTATATAGAGACCGATAAAGTAGCAATAACAATAGTAGTACTAATAATAACAGCAATTAATTAAAATTACCAAATAAGTATTAAAGATACCAAATAAGTACCATATCTTGGGAAGAACCAGTCTTGGGGGACACCGCCGTGACCATTCACCGCTCGCCGTGTGCCCTCGCCCTCTCCTCCGCCCGGACGCGCAGCCACTCGAGCATATCCCCGAACACCAGCTCCACATGGTCCTCCGGCTCCCCGATGAGCTGGTGCCACATTCCTTCGTACACCCTCAGCGTTTTGTCCTCGCTCCTCGCCCGCCGATGCAGCTCCTCCACGCCCGCCGGGTCGCACACCCGGTCCTCCGCCCCGTGGACGATAAGCAGCGGCATCGTCACCTCTTCGAACCGCCCCTGCAGCTCCCGGCACACCCGCAGCAGCTCCAGCGCCGTCGCCGCCCTGGGCCTGCCCAATGGGCGCCGGGGGCTGGCAACTGCCAGCTTCCGCTTCCAATCCACTTTGAACGACACCCCGGGGATGGTACCCCGGGTGGGGATGACCTGCCAGGTAGGGATCACGGTGGCGGCGAGCCAGAGAAGGTGCTCCAACGGCCACGGCGGCTTGAACTTGTCGCTGACGGCGCACATGGCACCGTTGAGGATGGCGCCGTCCCAGCGACGGCCCCCGGCCGTGTCCCGATCCTTGGTGCGGAGGTGGATGAGGAGGGCGATGGCGCCGCCGAGGGACTCGGAGTAGAGGAAGCAGGGGAGGGTGGGGGGGAAGCGGGCGCGGAAGGCGTCGAAGACGGCGAGGCAGTCGTCCACCACGGGGTTGATGTCGGGGATGTGGGCCTGGAGGCCATCGGAGAAGCCGTGGCCCTGGTGGTCGAGGGCGCAGACGGCGAAGCGACCGTGCTCGGCGAAGAAGACGGAGGTAAGCTGGAGAAGCCAGTTGGACTCGCCGGTGAAGCCGTGGACGACGCAGAGTATGCCGGCGGGGTCACCGGCGAGGGGGACCCAAGACTGGTTGAAGATGTTGAGGCCGCGGGGATTGCGGTAAGTGGAGGAGGCGTGGACGACACCATGCCGGGAGTAGAACTCCTCCGGCGTGAGATCGCCGAAGGGGCTCCTCTCGTTCGCCTCCGCCACCGGGTGTCGCGCCATCCCCCCCTCTCTCTCTCTCTCTCTCTCTCTCTCTCTCAACAGCGAGGATCTGCTGGGCGGGGGGGGGGGGGGGGGGGGGGGTTGTTTAGAGAAGGGGGGGGGGGGGGGGGGGGGGGTAGATGTGAAATAAATGTAATAACTAACAAGTAAAACTGGGAGGAGCAGGAGCACAGAGACTGGGAGGAAAGAGTTCCGAGGTTGGGCATGGATTAAAACTTGGGAACGGTTTACCAACACTTTTCTTTACCTAAATTTGATACTAACCAATAAATACATGTCACGTATTATTTATCAGAAACAATATAATAGAAACTTTATAAAATAGGGGTTGTGGTGTACTTCTATTGGTGTATTAAAAATTGTGCGAAAAAGAATGTGCTGCTAAACCATTTTACTTGATACTCAACTTGGTAGAGGGGGATGTGGAAGAAAGCGGGTGTATAGAATTAAGAGAAAAATATATATATGTGCATATAAAATATATCATATTCGATACTATCTTTGAAAACTTTAAATTATATTCAATACCCTCATTTTATATATTTCATCATGTATATTATTGGCATTTGATTCTATTAATTTAACATAATTATAATTGAGTTAAGAGAAAAAAAAAGTAATTTACTATATAAAATTCTTAAAATTTATTTTTAATATGGTCCCTCCCTTCCGGTGCCCCAACTCCTCTCTCTCCCTCTCTCAAATCAGAATGGAACTGAAGGGGGAGACCTCTCCTCCCACGCCCCACATCTACCGCCAACCCCCTCCCACTCTGTGGATACACTCTCTCTCTCTCTCTCTCTCTCTCTCTCTCTCTCTCTCTCTCTCTACCGCCAACCCCCCTCCCACTCTGTGGATACACACACACACTCTCTCTCTCTCTCTACCTGTTTTTAATAGTTCCATTAAGTACTAGCAAAATATTCCTCAATTTTTCACAGGCGGAACATAACTGATATTTTTTTAGATTTTAGAATATAAAATATAATATGAAAATTTGAAGAATATAATCTTAAATATGAGTATTATAGGGAGATATATATATATATATTTTTCTGTTATTAAATATTAGTTGAGGTCACACGACTTTAATGCGTATGAAAAAATGGGTGTGTGGGCAACTGTTGGGTGTCCTCGCTTGCAATTTAATTTAATTAAGACGCCACCAACCAAACTCGCAACCGCCCCTTCCCTCTCTACCTCCCATCTCCTTTCTCTGGTTGGCTAACTTCCGCAACCTCTTCCCCCACACCAAAACACCTCATTTTATTATTATTGTTATTATATAAATATTTAATTTTTTATAATAAAACTATGTGAATTATTTTTTTAAAAAAAAATTATTACTTCAGTGAATAAAGAAATATCTAATAAATAAAATTATTATTATTATTCATATAATCTATATTAGTTTTAGTGTAAAAATAGACTTGTAATATGTATTTCTTTTAATATTGGAGAGGCACCGAAACTGTAGTGTCCAATTACTAAACTCTACTCAATAGATAAAAGAACATATGATCATCTAACCCAACACTGGGGGGAGTAGTGTTGGATCACTCACTCTCTTGCCCTAACTCTTGTTAGATCATCCCTGTGCCGCGAAAGATTGCACCCAATTTTCCGAACCTCCAAGACCATCCAGTGGCCCTCGTCATATGCGAGATCCAACCTCTCCAATTATTATTGTTATTGTCTTGTTGTTTTTTTTTCATTCTAGTTCATTATCCATGTCGCATATGTTCAATCGATCGTCTAATGAGATTGCTCGTCTCAACCCCCACCGGCACATTCCACCCAAAAAAGAAAACAAAATTAAAACACTCGAGAAAGGATAAAATAAAATGCTGAATACATAACATCAAACAGCCTCACCGGGGGGCACAATTCAGGTTCCGATCTGCATAAATCAGCGAAGCTTCCCTTTCTTAAATGGAGAACCATCATCCATCTAGCTCTGTGTAATTATTAGTAACCAAGGATGCGGCCGGGTTTTTTAGGGTCCATGTTGTAGTATGGATTTGCATGTAAAATGACTACTTCGAGTCACATTCTTCTTCTGTCGTGTGTCACGATAATCAAAGGGACCATTTTTTTTTTTTTAAATTCAAAGGTTGAATATCTACTGTAGGATGTCAACCAATTGCGTAACATAACATTCTATCAGTTTTCTTTAAAAAAAAAAAGACAAAAAATAAGAAGAAATCACCACATCATAAATCGATACGATCCGATCCGTCCAACCATAATTAATACAAGACTCTTCGTTTAGTGCACGGCGCAAACGAGAATGAACAAGTGAGACCCTTTTCTTGAAGAGAAAGATTTAATGCACTTTCATATTGCACTTAAGTGTAATATGACTAGACAACAAATCTATGTGACATCTAATAATTAAGTTGTCACTTTATCACTCTCAATGTAAGAGATGTCACATAGACTATTACTTAATCATATTATATTTAAAATATATATAAAAGTGTATTAAATCTTTCTCTTTCCTGAATTATCCGCTGTTGAAAAAGTGGAATGGATATGGGAAGAGATTCGGGTGAAAGGGACTTGAGAACCGATCGATTTCAACCAAAACAAGAACCCATTTCCTGGGATTGAAGAAGACGGTGAACCAGGAGTGAAGCATTATTTCAATAGCACGGGTGTGGCGATCTCGTACAACATCTGCAAGTCCATCGTCAAAGTAAGTAGATCACACCCATCACGCTCGAACACCATGATCATTGGCGTACACGAATATCTCGCCCAGCTAGAAGAGCTGTAGGGGCAAACTAGAGTATCTCGATAGGTTATATATAAATGGGAGAAGTACCTAGTTGTTGCGTATGTTTTAATTTCCTTTTAATTAAGCGAGAAAAAATTGGTGGAGGTGGTTCTTCAACTCATAGTTTGAAAGAGAAATACTGGTTCCACTTGTTAATTATATTTTTAAAATTTTTATAAAGTGAACACAATGTACTCTCAATGTATTGACATATAAGAAGAGTAAAATACACTAGAAAATGCAAACCCTAAACCCTAAACTGGCAAGTGCAACAAATATAAAAAAGATTTAGTAACACACTCATTTGACACATGTATTTAACATCACTCACATAATATAAAATTTAAAATATCATACAATATTTTAAAATTTATGTCGTATAAATGATATCAAATATATGTATTATAAAATAATGTCACTAAACTATTTTCCAATAAATATTCCTCTTTTTGAAAAAGACAGTGTGGAGGAGTGACTACGAGAGCCAGTGAGGGAAAGGAACAGGCTCGTGAATGCTAAAGCCAGTATGATATATATGAAGAGAGATGCTTTGCGCACGTCGCCCGGGCAAATGATTTGCCCAGGCGTCGGGCCAGGGCGCGCCCACACGAGGAGGGCGGTCACCCAACGGCGTGCCCTGATTTGCCCGAGCGAACGTGCGTTAAGCATTTCGCTTATATGAATGCCTGCATTGTACCTCCTAACAAGCTGCAACAGGGGATTAAATACCCATGTGGATTGCAGTGCACAAAGTCTTTGAAGCCCATTTCTCCTCGATACTATAAATAGATAACCATTCAAAAAATTGAACATAGATTGGAAGCAGATCCAAAATTTAGGCGGATCCGTTTGCAACTCTACCCAATACCACCCCAGAAGAACTCGGATTTCTGTCCTAGTATAATAGTATTGGCAGTGACAGTGACGCCTGCTTCAATTGCCCACCGGAAATCACTGCCAAACGCTGGATACCTCCATTTGAAAACAGGGGTGCTCCCACTATTCTGTTCAAATCCAAGATTAAAGACTTAGTAATTGGGCCTAGTCCATGTTTTTATTTTTCTTTGGCTACTAAATGATCCTAAATCATGTCATTGTTTGCCAACTCGTTTGAGCCAATGCAACTAAGTGAAAAGGTACGCACGTGTTACTTACACCCTAGTTATACTCATTATCACTACAAGACAAAGGCATATGTCAGCGGCTAAAGTCCGTTGACAAAAGTAAAAATTTCGTTGACAAAAACATATGTCAACGGCCACAGTCCGTAGACAAAGCCATCGACATTTTTGTCGTCGACTAAACATACGTCAACAGAAGAGTGGGCCGCTGACAAAAAAAAATTTATGTCAGCGGCTTTAGGCTGTTGACAAAAAAAATTTCGGCTTGTACCCGCTGACAAAAAAATTTTATGTCAGCGGTTTTTGGCCGATGACATAAAAATTGTTTGTCAGCGGCGCCTTTAGCCGCTGACAAATAATAAACTTATTATTTGCCGGTATAATTTTTTTATATATAAATTCTTTTAAAATTCTAATTTTTTGTTTATACAAAAATACCTACATACACACAACAAGAAAACAAGTATACTACCACACAACGGCGTTACTCCCAATCAGCTTTACAGCTCCTCTGGGTTCTGCCACTGTGTTGAAACTAGCTAGGCCCAATTCACTTGGGTTTAATTCTGGAACCACAAGGCAGCTCAGGTCGTCCGTCTCTCTCTTTATTCTCCTTCCTTTGCCCATGGTTGGTCCAAGCAAGAATTGGCAACAACTGCTTCTGCTGTAGGCACCGAAGCCATGCCTTTGCTTATTTAGTGCTAGTCAAGCACCTGTTCCAGTTTTTAAGAGGCTAGAAGTCACACGAGAAAAGAAAGGAATAGGCAAATTAATGAGACTTTGGGAGTGTTTCCTGTGCATAAGGAACTCTATCTACTTATAAATCCCTTTCTTGGGATGTATATCAAAGAAGGATGTGAACTTACGAGTGCTTGTCAACCCCAGTCAATAAAAGGGAGAGGTAGATAACCGCCTTCTGGTGGTGGTCTAAGTGAGGGAGGTAGGTTGCCCCAACAAATCCCAGCAGGATCATTAACTGCATTCCATGGTCATAACAATAAACTATATAAACACAGACATTGAGCAAAAAGTATTGGAGGAGGAGTTAATAGGTTTCAGGTATCAATAGAGATTGTGAAATGAATTAAGAAATCAGAGATGGATGGCCCAGAAGCAAAACGTCTAATGAATACAGATTACAGAAGATAAATCTACATCTTGAAAAGCAGATTTCTCTCATTCACCCTCATGCCAATCAAGTATTGCAGTCTTAGATACAGAGATTGACAGGTTTCTCTTGTCAGAAATTTCCAATGAAATACTTGGAAATCTCTATTCATACAGGCAAATCAAGGAAGCTTTATTACTCAGGAATTCAAGCAAAAATTCAAAAAAGTGTCGAAGGTTGGAAAGCTGCTCAACTATCTCAGGGAGGCAGGTTGGTTTTAGTTAAGCATGTATTAACTTCAATCCCCATGTACACTTTAGTCAGCACTACTTTGCACAGGGGTGTCCATTCTCTTATAGAAAAGTCTTTAGCTAATTTTTTCTGGGGAACCTCTTATGGGCTCAAAAGACACTGGAAATCATGGTCACAAATCTGTAAGCCACTTAGTGCAGGAGGCTTGGGTGTTATGCCACTGAAATTAATGGAATTAGCAATGAGGGTTAAAATGCTCTGGAGAGCATTAATCTCAAATTCTATTTGGCCAACATATTTTAAAGCAAAACACTTGAAGCATAAACAAATTTCAGAGATAAAGTTTATGACATTCAAGGGGCCGGCTCGTAATGTGTGGATGCATGCCAAGGACTTAATTCAAGAAAATAATAGTAGGAGAAGGTTCATCCAATTTCTAGTATGAAAATGGATTAGGAATAAAAGTTTAAGTTCTTATGTCCAGATGAGGTTCAAAAAAAGCTCCAAGGATGTTTGGCTACAATAATAGAAATTGTTGGTGCTCCAACTGTGGAGCAAAAGTTATATATGGATCCATTTTTGCCAATTGCAACTCTGAGGAAAGTTCAAATTCAGTGATTCAGTGAAGAAACTGATCTGCCTGTGTGGAGTCTTAAACTGCAAATGGGGATTTTACCACTGCTTCAGTAATCAAATATTTGGCTACTCAGGATTCTACGGCCCCACCTATTAAATGGGAAAGGATATGGTCATCTTATATTCCACTAAAGATGTCAATTCACATTCTTCAAAATATGCTTGCTACTGATGATAATATATCAAGCATGGGATTTCATTTTCCCTCTAAATGTGCTTGCTGTAAGCACAGTTCCCAGGAGACTTTAGGTCACTTTTTTTTTGTTTGGGAACTGGGCAACTTATATTTGTGATTTTCTAGAAGAACATGGTTTCCAGGTGGACAGGCGGACATCATGCAATCAGGTCATTATGTTAGTAACTATGACAGAAATCATCATTTAGCTATGACTTCTTTATGAATGTAGCAGTCTTCTGTATAATGTGGGAGATATACATGGAAAGCTAGAAACAAAGCCAGGATTGAGGAAAAGATGGAATCATAATTTTCTACACAATTTAAAGTATCTTTTGTCAATCAAATCAATCATGAACACAACACCTATTTCTGAAACTGACCCACCGAAGAAGAGAGCAACATTGGTAGCGTTTGGCGTTCAGGTGCAACCTGTTCCACACA
Source organism: Colocasia esculenta (assembly GCA_014218235.1). Taxonomy (NCBI): domain Eukaryota; kingdom Viridiplantae; phylum Streptophyta; class Magnoliopsida; order Alismatales; family Araceae; genus Colocasia; species Colocasia esculenta. Next base: position 103,566,921 of record CM024765.1, on the reverse strand, counting down.
AAAACTTTGCTTAGTGTTAAGCTGGAAGCTTCCTTTGAAATTGAATACTGATGGAGCGATGAAGCAGTCTGGAATTGCTGGAGAGGGAGGTATACTCAGAGATCATAAAGGAAATTTTATCTTTGCATTGTCTCATTCCTATGGTACATGTAGCAGCTTAATAGCAGAGGCAAGAGCCTTTCTGGATGCACTCATATACATTAGCAAACTGTCATGCAAGGTGGCCACTGACTCCAAAATTTGGTGGATATTATCCAGAATAAAGTCAAATGTCCATGGAAGCTTATTTATTACATCAGAACAAATCAAAGCTTTTATGGACTGCTTAACAGTTGTTTGCCACATCTTCAGAGAAGCAAATCAACCAGCAGATTGATTAGCAAAATATAGTTGTATTTCACTTTCTAGTCATCATTTTTTCACTTGGCAGTCTTTACCTTCGGAAGCCCGAGGGGCTGTCAGACTTGATAAGCTAGGAATGCCTAGCCTTCGGATGTAATTTCATTTTTTTTCTCATAATATAATGATCAGGGTCGTTTGAAACGCATACCCACATCATCAACTCAAAATGTTTCTTTACATTCTGATCATTAAAGATGAGCTTAGCAAGGGTAGTCTTCCTGTGGAAATGGAAAATTTCCCAATTTATAAAAAAAAATCTATTTTTTATCATGTTGCTCTTTTTCTCATGGCTGCGATTGCAACTTCAAATCCCGTCGGATGCTACCGAGCAATGGTGACGAGAGATGACCCTACAATTGCAGAGCGCGGGCGTGCCAGCCACCGGAGTGGCAACAAAGTGTTCTGCCTCCGAGAGTCGAAGGACTTTAGGTCTATTGTGCGCGCCGTTTGACTTCGTCAACGAAAGTGAAGTGTCGGGTCCTGGACCAAAATCCCGTCGTTGCCTAAACGCAACGACGTTAATTACATCTCTCCGAGAGAGAAAACTCTTGATTAATCGTCAGATTAGAAAATCTCGTGGCCTTAAAACGGAAACATCCGATAAAGGTGCAAAGTGCATGCTGAAGTGAAGTTGGAATAGCAATAAGAGCACAGTCTATTGAAAAGCATTTTTTATTTTCTGTGATTATTATCATCTTCACATACAATTTTGGAGGCATTTTATTCATTTATTTATTTGATATTTGACAATTAACGCCAATTGCATTCTCTTGGTTTCATTTAAAACATGGTAGTTGTAGTTATGCTAGTGAGTTGGCAGGCTGCTGAGTCGGCGATGCCAGTGAGTCGGCAGATTGCCAGGTCAAGTGAGTTGGCGGACTGCTGAGTCGGCAAGGCCAGTGAGTCGACAGACTGCCAGTTCAGGTGAGTTGGCAGACTGCTGAGTCGGCAAGGCCAGTGAGTCGGCAGACTGCCAGTTCAGATGAGTTGGCAGACTGCTGAGTCAGCAAGGCCAGTGAATCGGCAGACTGCCAGGTCAAGTGAGTTGGCAGACTACTGAGTCGGCAAGGCCAGTGAGTCGGCAGACTGCCAGGTCAAGTGAGTTGGCAGACTGCTGAGTCGGCAAGGTCAGTGAGTCGGCAGACTGCCAGATCATGTGAGTCGGCAAGCTGCTGCAGGGCTGCCGAATCACCTAGCTAACATGATTTTTTGAAGTCTTTTAATCATATAACGTCCTTTAATCTCATGAGAATGCGCGAGAAAATTCGACAGCACCTCCCCTTACTCATGGCGAAGGAGGAGGCACGGTACTCGTCCACCATGATGGAGACGGCACCAAAACGAGGTGTTAGCCGCACGCGGCGTCACCCAAACAACACACGATATCAATTCCCGAGGCTTGCCTACGAGGGAACTGATGAATCTCGAGGTCGAAAGCAAGTAATCTCATAGACCAAGGCTTGCCGACTCATCAACCAGAAACACTTAACGGTGCAAAACTCCACGAGGAAAATTCGGCAGCACCTCCCTTTACTCATGGCAAAGGAGGAGGGCACGGTATCCATCCACCATAATGGAGATGGTACCAAAACAGGGTGTTGGCCGTATACGGCGTTACCCAAATGGCACACGGTACCGATTCCCAAGACGTGGCTACGAGGGAACCGGTGAGTACCGTGACCAAAGAACAGTCAAATGGGCGATCCAATAATATATGGGTCTAGGAACTCGGGCATAGATATCATATTATCTAACCCGAGGCCTCATAGAGTCTCATTTCTATGCGAGTCGGTGGCGAACAGTTCTGCCCCCTGTGAGTCGGCAGCCCTCATTTGCAGCGGAATGATACCCGAATCGCGACAAAACGAAGTGAAACTTTTATGGGAGGGACTGACATGCATATAGATTAATTTGAATCTTTTACATGGCCGAAACACCATGCCAATCAGCCACGATTCGCCAAAAACGCGCATTCTGCCTGGTGAGTCGGCAGCCAGCCAGAAGTGAGTCGGCAACGCCCATTTATAAAGAGACGGCCACCCAAATCACACCGGAATGACGCGAAATTTTTAGAGTAGGGACTGATATATGTATAAATCGATTTCACCCATTCGCACCCGCGAGAAGTCGCGCCAATCGTTCCAGAAACGCCGGATCGTTCCAGAAACGCCGGAAACTCCCGTTCTGCCCGGTGAGTCGGCAACCAAACAGAAACGCGGATCATCGACCGGACGGCCATCCAAACGGAGTCGACATGACAAGAAATTTTTATGGGGGGACTGAGGTGCATATAGATCAATTTGGATCTTTTCCATGGCCGAAACACCATGCCAATCAGCCACGATTCGCCAAAAACACGCATTCTGCCTGGTGAGTCGGCAGCCAGCCAGAAGTGAGTCGGCAACGCCCATTTATAAAGAGACGGCCACCCAAATCACACCGGAATGACGCGAAATTTTAGAGTAGGGACTGATATATATAAAAATCGATTTCACTCATTCGCACCCGCGAGAAGTCGCGCCAATTGGTCCAGAAACACCGGAAACTCTCGTTCTGCCCGGTGAGTCGGCAACCAAACAGAAACGCGGATCATCGACCGAACGGCCATCCAAACGGACTCGAAATGACACGAAATTTTTTATGGGGGGACTGAGGTGCATATTGATCGACTCCCATCTTTACATGGCCGAAACGCTACACCAATCGGTCCCGAAACGCTGAAAACTCACTGCCCAGGTGAGTCGGCAGCAAACCTTCAACGGGGATCTCTTTCCTTATGCAATTTTGACTTCGGAAAACGGGACAAATGCGATGCGGGCGCGGTGTTTGGGCCAAATACCTCCCATTTAAGCCCTAAGCGAGGCATGAGTATCAAATTACTCAACCTTTTGTGCTTGGACCCGGGAATGGGGTGATTCGGCAGGGAGCATTCAAGCTTAAATCGGATGAAAGATGGGGGGATTCTTGCTATACAAGGGGGGTTTTGCAGCACCCCCATGATGGAGGAGGGCTGTCAGTCCCCATTTGAGGCTTGATCAAGATGTGGGTATTGATTTACTCACTCTTGAAGGCCCAAAGTTCCAAATGGCTGTGAGTCGGCAGCCCTCATTCAAAGAGGAAAAACCCAGAAACGCAGCAGTGAGGGAGTTCTTCTTGGGAAGAAGACCCCAAATCACTTAAAAAAAGGAAAATACTTGGGGGAAAGGGGGGGTCACATGCTCAAACACCAAAAATATACATATTAAAAAGAGAATTCTACACATGCATTAAATGAAAGAAGCAACACAAGCATATCATATCACATATTCTATTCAAAAGGGAGTGGGGCATTAATTGCCTTCCCATCACATTTGGGGGAAAAGGAGAGAGACAAAGTACACAAGGACCATGACAGGACAAGACATGGGGAGGGGGAGAAAAGAAATATAGAAGAACAAAGGAGAGGGAAGTGGCGATGGTCTTTCTCTTCTTCCTTCTCTTCTTTTTTTTTCTTGCACACCTTTTAAGATGGTAGAGCCCTCTTCTTCAAACCCCTTTCCTCTTCCCCACGTTGGCCTCCCTCTTCTTCTTCTCTTCCTTTTCTTCTTCTATTCTTCTTCACCTTTTTCCCCCTAGAAAGAAGCAGCCGCAACCCCCCTCCAGAAGCCTTCTCTTCTTGCTGGGAAACTCCAAGAAGAAGCACACCCAACAGCCTGGCCGCCCTCCTTCTAAGCAGCCCCTCCCCCAAGCAACGAGTTGGTATCTCTTCTCTCTCCTCCTTCAGCTTTTTGCAGGTGGGGTGCTTTTGTAGTGGAGTGGTGAGAGCTCCCTTAAAATGACCCCTTGCATGGGGTGTTTGGGCCATTTGCTAATGGGCCAATGGATTGGGCCTAATTGCTCTTTTCTGCTGTATTTTCTTTTGTGTTTTTTTTTGTGTTCACAAATGCCCCCCACCCAGGGGTGGTGCGAGCGAGGGACGAGCGGAGTGACGCCCGTGGGTGAACCCGTATGACGTCAACTGAGTCTCATCTTCAACTTGATTTGAGTCAACTTGCCAGCACCGGCAGTCGTTGACTTGTTGTCGTGCTGACAGCCTTGTGGCCCTTCAATGCTCTGACGGTCTCTTGGCTTTGGGCTATTGTGCTTGTGCTGTTGTATTTAGCTTGAGACAGTTGACGTCGATGCGAATCGGCAACCCCTGGGCTTGTTCGCATGATAAATAGGCTCCGCTTTGATAAGTGGATTAATCGCCAGCTCTTGTGAGTCGAAAAACTCTTCATTCCATAGCGCCTTGAGCGGACAGAGTGCCTGAGTCGGCAGCCCCTTCTGTTCAATGGCCTGGCCTTGTGATCCGGCAGGCCTCATGAATTGGTTGGCTCTGTGATTTGGCAGACTTCATGACTCAACACGAGTCGGCACTCACGTGAGTGAGTCAGTCATGCCTTGAATCAGCAAGCTCTGTGAGTTGGCGGCCTCTCACCCACGTGAGTTGGCAGGGCTTCTATTGGATTGTTGAGATTTCTGACCCGGTGGGACGCCTGTAATGTAGGATTTTTGGGAGCCACTTTGAGTTGGAGAGAGAGCCCTAAATTAGTGACCTCTTTCAATTAGCAAGGCCATGTGAGCTGGTGGCCTTCATGGGTCAGTCGTCTATTGGGCTATGTTGGCCCATTGTATGAGCCGATGGGGCATGCCAGCTTGATTTGTGAGTTGGTAGCTCCTTCTAGACCCAGTAAGTGACGTTGCTGCTTCCTTTCTTCTGAACCATCTTACTGACTGGTCACCCTGAATGTGCAACAATCTGAGCATGTAGTAGCATTGAGGTTTTAGTAGGAAGGAGTACACCGCTTCCATGTCATTGTCACTAATTGTGATAACCAGACTGTCGCTTTAGAGATCTTGTAGCCATCATCAATGCCGCTTTGCTCATGGCTAGATTAATGTACTCTTGTCTTCCTCTCTTGGCTTTTGTTTGTCTGGGTATCGACGGATCTCTTCCACAAGATTGGCTCTGTGGATGTCAACTGACTTAGCCATTCGTCGACACCTGCTCCATGAGGTGTTGACAGATTCAATTGAAGTCCACCATGTGTCGACACCCACTTCTCTGATCACCAGTCGACTCTAGCAGAGATTTCCTTCGAGAGGCTTGCAATTTGTCAGAATCGACTTCATAGATAATGACATTTCACTTCATCACACATGAGATAGAACTTTGACTGGCATGAAGATAGGCTTCGACTGCCAATGGCCTGAAGGCGAGCTTCGGATGGCACTGGTATGAAGATGAACCCCAACTGGCATGAGCGCGAGCTTCAGCTAGCAATGACATGAAGGCGAGCTTTGACTGGTATGAAGATGAACCTCGGCGGGCATTGGCATGAAGGCGAGCTTCGATCGGCAAGTACCACTTTTGTCAGAATTTCCTTTCTAGAGACTTGAAGTCTACTTGTTTTTGGCACCTATCTTTAGATCCTTCTTTTTTTTATTTTCACATTATCGAATTGAGCGCCCTTTCGGGTTTTCACCCAATCCGACCCCCTCTTGCTTTTGCCTACGCGCCCTTTCGGGTTTTCACGTAGCGGGGTACCCAATTTTGCCCATGGCGCCCTTTCGAGTTTTCGCCATGACCGGGTTCTAGCTCTTTTTACCCTTGTCCAGGGGAAACCTAGACAAGTCCAGCGAGGCACCTCTATTTTAAGCCTCTTTTTTTTTAAATATATATATTATAAAGAGAGATTCATGAGTGGAATAGAACTCAACCATCATACCATGATGTTGGTAGATGGTGTGAGGTTATTTGGGTCAATTGCAAGACGGAAACCTGGAAAACCTATGTACTAACTTCAACAAGGGTTCTAAAGGTAACATCTACTGGTCAGCCAAGGAAAGAAGTCAAGGCTGAGCTTATTTGGAATTTTGAAAAGGCAGAGACTATCTAAACCTAGGGTTCTAGAGAGGCATAAATGATAAAGACAGCTTGACACACAAAGTGTCTTTCTAGATTTAGGGAAACATAACAAAAGGAGGTCCACTTGGGGGGGGCAGAGATAGAACTCCCTCTTCTTGCAACTTTTTTTTTTTACACACATTTTTTTTTACCACATTACTGACCCAAGCGCCCTTTCGGGTTTTCACCGGAGTCAGCCCCTTCTTGCTTTTGCCCACGCGCCCTTTCGGGTTTTCACGTGGCAGGGTTCCCAATTTTGCCCACGACACCCTTTCGGATTTTCATCGTGGCTGGGTTTTTCTTGTCCTTTTTACCCCTACTTGGCGGTGCAATCCAAGTAGGTCCGACGGGCATCTCTATTTTTAGCCCTTTCATTCATTCTCCTTTTTTTTTAAGACTTTTGACATGAGCGTCAAAGTTGTTGACACCTGCTTCATGACCTGCGGACTACTCCATTGGCCTGGTTTTATCTTCAAGTGGCATCAGTTGTATTGGCGCCGCCGGCTTCAAGACCCACGAACGACTTCATCGATCTGGTTTCATCTTCAGGTGACGCCAGTTGTGTTAATGTCATCAGCTTCAAGACCTACGAATAACTTCGTTGGTCTGGTTTCATCATCTGAGGACGTCGATTATGTTGACTTCATCAGCTTCAAGACCTACGGGAAACTCCGTCGGCCTGGTTTCATCATCTGGGGACGTCGGTTGTGTTGACGACATCAGCTTCAAGACCCACGAATGACTTCGTCAGCCTGGTTTCATATTCTGGAGACATCAGTTATGTTGACGCCATCAGCTTCAAGACCTTCGGGAAACTCCGTCGGCCTAGTTTCATATTCTGGAGACGTCGGTTATGTTGACGCCATCAGCTTCAAGACCTACGGGAAACTCCGTCGGCCTGGTTTCATATTCTGGAGACGTCGGTTATGTTGACGCCATCAGCTTCAAGACCTACGGGAAACTCCGTCGGCCTGGTTTCATCATCTGGGGACGTCGATTATGTTGACGTCGACAGCTTCAAGACCTACGGGAAACTCCATCGGTCTGGTTTCATCTTCTGGGGACGTCGGTTATGTTGACGCCATCAGCTTCAAGACCTACGGGAAAATTCGTCGGCCTGGTTTCATTATCTGGGGACGTCGATTATGTTGACGTCGACAGCTTCAAGACCCACGAATGACTTCGCTAGTCTGGTTTCATCATCTGGGGACGTCGATCATGTTGACGCCATCAGCATCAAGACCTACGGAAAACTCCGCCAGCCTGGTTTCATCATCTGGGGACGTCGGTTGTGTGGACGCCATCAGCTTCAAGACCCACGAATGACTTTGCTGGCCTGGTTTCATCTTCTGGGGACGCCTATTAAGTTGACGTCGACAGCTTCAAGACCCACGAATGACTTCGCTGACCTGGTTTCATCTTCTGGGGACACCTATTAAGTTGACGTCGACAGCTTCAAGACCTACGGGAAATTCCGTCGGCCTGGTTCCATATTCAGGTGACGCCAGTTGTGTTGACGTCATCAGCTTCAAGACTTATGGATGACTCCGTCGACCTGGTTTCATCATCTGAGGACGTCGGTTATGTGGACGCCATCAGCTTCAAGACCCACGAATGACTTCGTTGGCCTGGTTTCATCTTCTAGGGACGCCGATTATGTTGACGTCGACAGCTTCAAGACCTACGGGAAACTCCGTCAGCCTGGTTTCATCATCTGGGGACGTCGATTATATTGACGTCGACAGCTTCAAGACCCACGAATGACTTCGCTGGTCTGGTTTCATCATCTGGGGACGCCGATTATGTTGACGCCATCAGCTTCAAAACCTACGGAAAATTCCGTCAGTCTGGTTTCATCTTTTGGTGGTGGAATTTGTGACCTGCAATGAATTGGAGTGGCCAACAATCAGGGGCAATCTATTTGGAGGTATAAGGTCAGAAACCTTTTCTTTTAATGGTTGGCAAATGCCGATTTGAAAAATGAGTTTAAACTCATGAAGGCATGGAAGCCCGATTTAAAATTGTGAGGACGTGAGAGTCGATTTGAAATCATGAGGGCGTGGAGCCCGATTTTTTTTTTTTTTCTGAAAGATGTGGGCACAAAGGCCCAGTTTGAAATCATGGGGGCAGAGAAGCCCGATTTAAAATTGTGAGGACATGAAAGTCCGATTTGAAATCATGATGGCGTAGAGCCCGATTTTTTTTAAAGATGTGGGCACAAAGGCCCAGTTTGAAATCATGGGGCAGAGAAGCCCGATTTAAAATTATGAGGACATGAAAGTCCGATTTGAAATCATGAGGGCGTGGAGCCCGATTTTTTTTGAAAGATGTGGGCACAAAGGCCTAGTTTGAAATCATGGGGGCAGAGAAGTCCGATTTAAAATTGTGAGGACATGAAAGTCCGATTTGAAATCATGAGGGCGTGGAAGCCCGATTTTGAAAGATGTTGGCACAAAGGCCCAGTTTGAAAGCACGAGTTAAAGTTTTGAAACATGGGCTTCAACACGTGACTGAAAAATATGAATTTTAAGATATGATTGGCAAATTGTCAATTTTGAAATATGTCTTTTGAAATATGATTGGAAAATTGTCAATTTTGAAATATGTCTTTTGAAATATGATTGACAAATTGCCAGTTTTGAAAGATGTATTTTGAAACATGATTGACAAATTGCCAGTTTTGAAATGTGTCTTTTGAAACATGATTGGCAAATTGCCAGTTTTGAAATGTGTCTTTTGAAATATGATTTTTGAAAACATGGTTGGCGAGACGCCACTTTTTAAAATATGAGTTCTTTTGAAATCATAAATAGCAAGCTTGTCGATTTGAAAACATGACTTTTGAAAATATGATTGGCGAGTCGCCACTTTTGAAATATGAGTTCTTTTAAAATTATGAATGGCAAACTTGCCAATTTTAAAATATGACTCTTGAAAACAAGATTGGCGAGTCGCCACTCTTGAAATATGAGTTTTTTTAAAATATGCGTTCTCTTGAAATCGTGAGTGGCAAACTTGCCAACTTTAAAATATGACTTTTGAAAACATGATTGGCGAGTCGCCACATTTTTTTTTGAAATATGAATTCTTTTAAAATTATGAGCGGCAAGTTTGCCAATTTTAAAACATGAGTTTCGAAAACATGATCGGCGCATTGCCACTTTTCAAAACATGAGTCTTTTGAAATCATGGAAGACAAGCTCGCCAATTTAAAACATGGGTCTTGAAAACATGATTGACAATTTGCCCTTTTTTTTTTTTGAAATGTAGATGATGCATGCATAAGGATAAATCCTTCGGCAATTTTATTAAAGACCCGGAGAAAGTATATGCACTCGAAATCCGGCAAGAAAATCAATGCATGAATATGGACATAAGCAGTGAAAACCCAGTGCGATATGATCATGTGGGCTCATATCATCGCCCTAGAAAACACGCAATCTTGTTGAGGTATTATTTGTCTCAGAACCATAGTCCGACTAGCGGTATGGCTGGCCTCTTTATTTTTTGCTGCTCGTCATCGACAATAGTACCTCGGTGGCCCAAGAAGAGCCAATTGAGACCGCCTCGATGATCGGGTCTCATGATGGGTGGTCGGTGTGACTACCCCAGCGAGCTGCTTCCTTTGTTTTTTTTTTTCTCATCAATTTTTTTTTACTCATTCTTTTTTGTAACTATATTTTTTGTCATTCTTTTCTTTTTCTTCTCCTTTTTTTTTGAATGAACATTTACATCCATGGACGTTACATATGTGATCAACACATGTCCCTAGAGTAATTCATTTTCAGTTAGCCGATCCTTGCTTGCTTGCTTGTGATGGGCCGAAGATCTTGGAGTTCCCTTAGGGTGCACGAGCTTCATCTGTGCATCGAGCCTCTTGAATTTCTCATGCTTTTCTAGCTCGTATATTACAACGTGCATCTGCCCCCACATTGGCCGGTGCAAGTTGTCATATGCTTTTCTTTTCTATTGCATTGGAGCCACATGAGATCGCGATGGGTACACCAAGTACTCGCCCACTTGCAGTTCTCCTTTTCTTATCAATGACTCAATTTGATCTTTGAGGATATAGCAGTCCTCTGTAACATGCCCCGGCAGCTGATGATATAAGCAAAACCGAGGGTCATTTTTCTTCTTGATGTCTTCCGGCTTTTTAGGCTCGAGTGGGACGATTTTGTTATGTCGTTGCCCCCATTCAAAAAGAACCAGTGTCTTATCTTTTAGGAAGGAGTAAGGCTTCTGCAACTTCTCTTGTAGCGGAATTTTCCTTCGCCTCGACGATTTGTCAAGTGAGGAACTGGCCTCCCCTTCAGCGGCTTCTAGAGTTTGGACATGCCTTTTCCTTTGGCCAGTAGTATCAGCAGAAGAGTACTTGGCGAGGAATGCCTCAATATCAGTGGCAACATCTTTTAGCCGATCGAAGGTTCTAATGTCGATGTCGCCCATTCTATTTAGAATCTCCTTTTGTAAGTTGTTCTTGCATATAATGACAGCCTCTTCTTCAGATAGTGGTTGCTTGTATTTTCTGCAAACGTTCATCCACCTCCGGATATAGTCTCGGGCTGGTTCCCCACCTCCCTGAGAAATGGCATGTAATTTAGTCGCCGAGATTGCTTCCTCAGCCATATAGGGGCCCGCTTCAAGTACTCCATGTCTGCCTAGTCTTTCTGCCATGGGCTTGACAAGGCGATTTGGATATGTGCCCCTACTTGATAAGGACCTACAAACTGTCGGCCCACGGCTCACATTTCTCATTGCCTCGGCATGCTGCAGATTATGAACCCCAGGGCATGGGGCTGAACGATCATAGGGCGTAGTGTTAACGCTACCACTCATCTCTGTCAGCTTTATCAAACTATTCACCAGTACTGGATCTGCCAAGCTTGGGCGGATATGAGCTGGTTGCTTGGACACCCTCTCTAAATGTGGCTTTAAGGCAAACTCTTGGCATGTTGTCGAATAGACCTCCGGCTGTTCCAAAGTCATTTGATATGGATGTGCGAGTGAGATGCCCCCAGTGTGGGCTGGCATCGACTGCGATACTATTGGTAGAATTTGGTATGGGCCGATGTTACTTTGCAATTCTTCGACCAAGCCTCCCATTTCTTTTGCTGCCAACATGTATGCCTCTTTTTCTTGAATCTGCTTTCTCAGCATTTCAATCTCCATTTGATATTTTTGCGACCGAGCTACCATGACAGGATTATCTGCAGGTATGCGGGGAATATTAGCCAAAGGCTTAGAGCCGCATTCCCTTTTGATATTTGAGCAGGTCCTGTTTGGAACCTCACTGATGGGATTACTTGGATCAAGGTCATTTCTTTCTCGTGTCGTTTGAGGAGCATGGGATGACTCAGACTGCTCCCTTAATGCTAGGAACTCAGCAAAAGATGGTATTTTGCCCCAGCTTCTTGATTTTTGTACACCTTCAGTGGAGGTGTAGCTTGCATACCTTGGATCTCATGCTCTGGAATCTCATAAGATGCTTCTCCCCTGAGAATAGTTGTGCGATTCATCAGAGGTAGTTTTTCCCACCTCCTTCTGGATCTTGTGAGAGACTCAGGGTTTGACGATCCGGTCTGATTCGCCCCATTGGAATTATGGTTGATCTCTTCTCCTTCACCATGTTTGTTCATATCTGGCAAGGATGATATAGTGTTGCAGAAAAGAGTAACAAGCATTTTCTTCTCCTTTCTCTTGGATCTTCTCTTTTTTCTTTCATGCTCTGCTGGTACTTGCCCCCGGAGCAATTCTTCTTGGGATTGAGACATTTCTTGTTCAGCTACTTCTTCTAGCTTCAACATTTCCAGCTCCTCCCATGGTACATATTCTTGTAGCTGGATAGAATGTCTTTCAGGTTGCTCATATTTATCTGATTCATCTATTAATGCTTGTAGTTGTTCGAGTGATGGGCTGCCCCCTCTATACAATGGTAGAGGTGTCTGCCGCCTTCTACAGCTAGCATTTCTCATGGACATCACTCGAGACTTCACCATTTGCCATACTGGAGTGACGGTTGGTAGAGATGGTTGAGGTATCATCCCTCGAACATGCATCTGTGGAGTAGGCCGTTTGGATGGCCCCCTCACTCCCCTCTGAGGCACCTTCTTCCCACTCTCTTGATTTATAGCACAGTCCAGAATGCAACGTTCATAACTCATCTGCGTACTAGCTTCAGAAATTTCTTCTGGCAATTGTTGGTATAGTGATACCATGTTGGCAGTTGGCTTCCGGACAGGGGCTTCATGTGGTTGAGGTGGACTTACTTTATATTCACCCATCTGTAGATCCCCCTTCTTGATCAAAGACTCTATGATGTCTTTGAACACATAACAATCCTCTATGCTGTGTCCCAAGACTTGATGGTACGGGCAGAATAGAGGATCATTGCTCTTTCCCGATTCCTCAGATCTTTTGGGTGTTGGAAATGTAATCTTATTGTAATGAGTGGCCCATTCGAACAATGTTTTTGTTTTCTCCTTGGGGAAAGAGTATGGCTTTCTGAATTTGTCTTGGAGAAGCATGTTCCGCCTTGGAGTCTTAGGCTGGGTGCCAAAAGACCCAGCACTCTTCCCTTGTTCAAAGTTCTTTAGATCGGCAGTGTTCGCCTCTTTTTCGACAGACTTTTTACTAGCTGGCTTGTCCTTCTGTTCCATTGATGTATTGTTGGGATATCTTGTCATGAAGGCTTCAATTTCTGCCGCCACATTGTTCAGCCTGTCGAATGAACGAATTTCCATCCCGATCATTTTTTCCAATAACTCTCTCTTCAGGTTCTGTTTGCAAATTTGCACCGCATCTTCTTGGTGAGGAGGGCGCTTGCATCTCATACTAAGGTTCCTCCACCGCTGGATGTAATCTAGGGCAGACTCATTGCCTTTTTGTTTTGTTGCATAGAGTTCGGTAGCTGTAACCTCCCTTTCTGCAATGTAGAACCTTTCTCTGAATTTCTTTTGCATGTCTGCCCAGTCCAATATAGACCCTGCTGGGAGGCCAGAGTACCATTCAAATGCTAGGCTCGTCAAGGAGGAGCCAAAGAACTTCAGTAGGTAGGACTCATCAACAGCCAGGTCACCCATCACATTAATGTAGTAAGCTATATGCTCTTTTGGAGATCCTTGCCCATTGAATTTGTCAAATTTTGGGGGCTTGGTGACGCCCGGGGGCAATTTCTTCATAGCATGGTGCGCAGGGTAAGGCACTCTATACACGTCGAAGGCGACGTGCTCCCCGTCACCCCGCTCAGCGAGCTTCATTTCAATCATCTGTTCCACCATTAGCTTGCTGATGGTAGCGGGGTCCACTTGTTGAGGATAGGAGTGGGCCGGCTGGTTATTTAGAGTGTTGATAATGTCCACCGGTGGCACTGTGGGCGGCTCTTAATTGTCAAGTTGCTGCTCAGGAATATGAGCGGGTAATGACTGTTGTTGATGCATAGAATAGCCTGGTTGAGGCTGATATGGCTGTTGCTGCTGCTGGGAGAACTGCGGCTGCAAGAGTTGGTGTTGGGCCTGTGGACGTGGTTGTTGAACCGTAACCACAGGTGACTGTTGGGGTTGTTCATTAATTGGTTGCGCGACAGTGCGCTGGGCCAAGACTCTTACTGACCCCGAGGTCCCTTGAGGGGTCTCTTCTGAACCCCCGGCCTCTCGGGCTGCATGCTCTTCAGTCTCTTTGCCTTTTACCTGCCGCTTGAGCACTTCGATTTCAGCTCGATACTGTTGTAGCAGCTCCAAGACGGCTGGGTCTAGGGGTGCGGCAAGAGGAATCTCCGGCGTTGTGCCCCCAGGAGTCATTTCTGGCGGTGGCGGTGGCGGTGGCGGTGGAGGAATCTCATCGCTGCCCCCACTGCCTTGGGCGGTAATTACATTGGCGCTGACCGCCATCATTTGCGTTGTCGGTGGATTATCATAACCGGCCGCCAGGGCTGCTGTCGCTGCTCTTCTCCTGGTGACAGCACCAGGTCTCTCTGTCAATTCTGCCAGTTCTTCGTTGCTCGTAGGCAAAGCGCCATAACGGCTCCCTACGCCAGCCATGTAGCATGCGACGACTTGCCATGAACCATTGTGGTATCTTTTAACCCTCCGCAATGCTTCATGCGGGAAGGTCAATCTTTCGAAGATAGATACTCTTCTCTGGGTCTTCTCACCCGAGCTACTTTCAGCTTCAGCTTGAGAGGTCTTCATGACACTCGGTGGTCTAGTCCACCGCAAAGGGGAGGTTGCGAGGCCAAGAATGTGGTCACGTGGCCTTCGCGTCTTTTCTTGTTGGTGGCGCGTGGCCATGACAGTGGGCGCCTGCTGGTTCTTCTGAATAACTGGGATGTGAGCAGATCGACGCAGCTCCATTCTTTTGTTGTGGAAGCGGGCATAGTCACATGCCCCTCCCTGTCGGACCCTGGCCTTGAAGCCTCTGGGTGGCTTTTGATAACTAGCAACTCCCATAGTGGTCACTTCTTTTGGCGCTCCTTCTCTTGGCACAGCATCCTCCAGCCTGGGTTTCTGTACCTTCTTGGGCCTCCAACTTGCCTAAACTTGACTGGCTTCGGGGGCAGCTTGCCCCTGAAAGTGTTAAACATTTCTCTCTTTCCTGCTATAGCTTGAAATGAATTATTTACGGGTACTTTGGGTGTAACCCGTTCTGGTATAGCCTCTACTCTCTTGGCTTGTAAATAAATTCTCATGTCGCCGATCCGCACACTCTTTCCTGAATCGGAGACTCGCGCACGGCGAGTGACAATGTTTTCAACCTCCTTTGCCTGTTGAACATGTCTATTGGTTCCTTTTCCTTTGTTCTTGATGCCGTGTTCCACATGGTGCACATGGCAGCTCAGCTTCTTGGTAATCTCTTTGACTTCAGCCTTAGTTTCAACTTCAGTTTCACCTTCTGGGTGTAAGACGTCGACGAACGCGACCCCCAAGAAGTTGGGGAACTCCACCACCGGAGGAAAGCTTCCAAAGCGGGTCGGGACGGCGAGGTAGCCATACCTCGCATGATCCTGGACGACCAGGGGTCCGAAACGCACTCCAGCCATTGCTTGGTTAGCACCTGTCGGTCAATTCAAAACGACAGTTAGTATCAAGTATGTAAAGGCCATAAGGCTTTCTATTCTGGCGAAGAGATGAAGGGAAGCTTGGTCCCACCGGGCGTGCCACGCTGTGGAAATGGAAAATTTCCCAATTTATAAAAAAAAATCTATTTTTTATCATGTTGCTCTTTTTCTCATGGCTGCGATTGCAACTTCAAATCCCGTCGGATGCTACACGAGCAATGGTGACGAGAGATGACCCTACAATTGCAGAGCGCGGGCGTGCCAGCCACCGGAGTGGCAACAAAGTGTTCTGCCTCCGAGAGTCGGAGGACTTTAAGTCTATTGTGCGCGCCGTTTGACTTCGTCAAACGAAAGTGAAGTGTCGGGTCCTGGACCAAAATTCTGTCGTTGCCTAAACGCAACGACGTTAATTACATCTCTCCGAGAGAGAAAACCCTTGATTAATCGCCAGATTAGAAAGTCTCGTGGCCTTAAAACGGAAACATCCGATAAAGGTGCAAAGTGCATGCTGAAGTGAAGTTGGAATAGCAATAAGAGCACAGTCTATTGAAAAGCATTTTTTATTTTCTGTGATTATTATCATCTTCACATACAATTTTGGAGGCCTTTTATTCATTTATTTATTTGATATTTGACAATTAACGCCAATTGCATTCTCTTGGTTTCATTTAAAACATGGTAGTTGTAGTTATGCTAGTGAGTTGGCAGGCTGCTGAGTCGGCGAGGCCAGTGAGTCGGCAGATTGTCAGGTCAAGTGAGTTGGCGGACTGCTGAGTCGGCAAGGCCAGTGAGTCGGCAGACTGCCAGTTCAGGTGAGTTGGCAGACTGCTGAGTCGGCAAGGCCAGTGAGTCGGCAGACTGCCAGTTCAGATGAGTTGGCAGACTGCTGAGTCAGCAAGGCCAGTGAATCGGCAGACTGCCAGGTCAAGTGAGTTGGCAGACTACTGAGTCGGCAAGGCCAGTGAGTCGGCAGACTGCCAGGTCAAGTGAGTTGGCAGACTGCTGAGTCGGCAAGGCCAGTGAGTCGGCAGACTGCCAGATCATGTGAGTCGGCAAGCTGCTGCAGGGCTGCCGAATCACCTAGCTAACATGATTTTTTGAAGTCTTTTAATCATATAACGTCCTTTAATCTCATGAGAATGCGCGAGAAAATTCGGCAGCACCTCCCCTTACTCATGGCGAAGGAGGAGGGCACGGTACTCGTCCACCATGATGGAGACGGCACCAAAACGAGGTGTTAGCCGCACGCGGCGTCACCCAAATAACACACGATATCAATTCCCGAGGCTTGCCTACGAGGGAACTGATGAATCTCGAGGTCGAAAGCAAGTAATCTCATAGACCAAGGCTTGCCGACTCATCAACCAGAAACACTTAACACTGCAAAACTCCACAAGGAAAATTCGGCAGCACCTCCCCTTACTCATGGCAAAGGAGGAGGGCACGGTATCCATCTACCATAATGGAGATGGTACCAAAACAGAGTGTTGGCCGTATACGGCGTTACCCAAATGGCACACGGTACCGATTCCCGAGACGTGGCTACGAGGGAACCGGTGAGTACCGTGACCAAAGAACAGTCAAATGGGCAATCCAATAATATATGAGTCTAGGAACTCAGGCATAGATATCATATTATCTAACCCGAGGCCTCATAGAGTCTCATTTCTATGTGAGTCGGCGGCGAACAGTTCTGCCCCCTGTGAGTCGGCAGCCCTCATTTGCAGCGGAATGATACCCGAATCGCGGCAAAACGAAGTGAAACTTTTATGGGAGGGACTGACATGCATATAGATTAATTTGAATCTTTTACATGGCCGAAACACCATGCCAATCAGCCACGATTCGCCAAAAACGCGCATTCTGCCTGGTGAGTCGGCAGCCAGCCAGAAGTGAGTCGGTAACGCCCATTTATAAAGAGACGGCCACCCAAATCACACCGGAATGACGCGAAATTTTTAGAGTAGGGACTGATATATGTATAAATCGATTTCACCCATTCGCACCCGCGAGAAGTCGCGCCAATCGGTCCAGAAACGCCGGAAACTCCCGTTCTGCCCGGTGAGTCGGCAACCAAACAGAAACGCGGATCATCGACCGGACGGCCATCCAAACGGAGTCGAAATGACATGAATTTTTTTATGGGGGGACTGAGGTGCATATAGATCAATTTGGATCTTTTTCATGGCCGAAACACCATGCCAATCAGCCACGATTCGCCAAAAACGCGCATTCTGCCTGGTGAGTCGGCAGCCAGCCAGAAGTGAGTCGACAACGCCCATTTATAAAGAGACAGCCACCCAAATCACACCGGAATGACGCGAAATTTTTAGAGTAGGGACTGATATATATAAAAATCGATTTCACCCATACGCACCCGCGAGAAGTCGCGCCAATCGGTCCAGAAACGCCGGAAACTCCCGTTCTGCCCGGTGAGTCGGCAACCAAACAGAAACGCGGATCATCGACCGGACGGCCATCCAAACGGACTCGAAATGACACGAAATTTTTTATGGGGGGACTGAGGTGCATATTGATCGACTCCCATCTTTTACATGGCCGAAACGCTACACCAATCGGTCCCGAAACGCTGAAAACTCACTGCCCAGGTGAGTCGGCAGCAAACCTTCAACGGGGATCTCTTTCCTTATGCAATTTTGACTTCGGAAAACGGGACAAATGCGATGCGGGCGCGGTGTTTGGGCCAAATACCTCCCATTTAAGCCCTAAGCGAGGCATGAGTATCAAATTACTCAACCTTTTGTGCTTGGACCCGAGAATGGGGTGATTCGGCAGGGAGCATTCAAGCTTAAATCGGATGAAAGATGGGGGGATTCTTGCTATACAAGGGGGGTTTTGCAGCACCCCCATGATGGAGGAGGGCTGTCAGTCCCCATTTGAGGCTTGATCAAGATGTGGGTATTGATTTACTCACTCTTGAAGGCCCAAAGTTCCAAATGGCTGTGAGTCGGCAGCCCTCATTCAAAGAGGAAAAACCCAGAAACGCAGCACAGAGGGAGTTCTTCTTGGGAAGAAGACCCCAAATCACTTAAAAAAAGGAAAATACTTGGGGGAAAGGGGGGTCACATGCTCAAACACCAAAAATATACATATTAAAAAGAGAATTCTACACATGCATTAAATGAAAGAAGCAACACAAGCATATCATATCACATATTCTATTCAAAAGGGAGTGGGGCATTAATTGCCTTCCCATCACATTTGGGGGAAAAGGAGAGAGACAAAGTACACAAGGACCATGACAGGACAAGACATGGGGAGAGGGAGAAAAGAAATATAGAAGAACAAAGGAGAGGGAAGTGGCGATGGTCTTTCTCTTCTTCCTTCTCTTCTTTTTTTTTCTTGCACACCTTTTAAGATGGTAGAGCCCTCTTCTTCAAACCCCTTTCCTCTTCCCCACGTTGGCCTCCCTCTTCTTCTTCTCTTCCTTTTCTTCTTCTATTCTTCTTCACCTTTTTCCCCCTAGAAAGAAGCAGCCGCAACCCCCCTCCAGAAGCCTTCTCTTCTTGCTGGGAAACTCCAAGAAGAAGCACACCCAACAGCCTGGCCGCCCTCCTTCTAAGCAGCCCCTCCCCCAAGCAACGAGTTGGTATCTCTTCTCTCTCCTCCTTCAGTTGTTTGCAGGTGGGGTGCTTTTGTAGTGGAGTGGTGAGAGCTCCCTTAAAATGACCCCTTGCATGGGGTGTTTGGGCCATTTGCTAATGGGCCAATGGATTGGGCCTAATTTGCTCTTTTCTGCTGTATTTTCTTTTGTGTTTTTTTTTTGTGTTCACACTTCCCCACTCCTCCCAAGCCTATGATGGGAAGAACGGAGAAGCATTTGCTGTTGCTACTGGATTCAGCAACCTGATCAGCAGAGGACAAGAGGACCTCTATGATGTGTTCCTTCTGTGTGTCTCGGCCTAT
Source organism: Colocasia esculenta (assembly GCA_014218235.1). Lineage (NCBI taxonomy): Eukaryota > Viridiplantae > Streptophyta > Magnoliopsida > Alismatales > Araceae > Colocasia > Colocasia esculenta. The sequence goes on along the minus strand of CM024765.1, from coordinate 103,547,611 downwards.
CACAGATGCCGCATCTGGGAGGAGGGAACCAGTCTGTCGTCGTTTGGACAACTCAAGGCAGCTATCTTCTGCAGTTGATAATTGGAGGCCAAGCATGGGAAAGAAAGATGTGCATACATATTTTAGCAAATTCCCTGTATATTATCCATTAGGACAAGGAGAAACGCAGGATGAGCTGTTTCCAAAATGCCGTCAAAGTACTTAACAGGTACCCAGAAACTAACAGAAAGACCGGCGATGTTTTGCACACCTTTTCTTTTCTGGTACTTGTCTTACACAGGGTTTGATAGGCTGAGCAAATTAAACGCAAACCTACTGGCCGGTTCTTACAAGATGGACAAATCTCTGGGAAGTTGTTTCGCGTTTCTTGCTTCCTTATGTCTTTATCAATCTACCGAAGACAAGAATCCTGGCGGCAACAGCTTCGATCGAAGCCTGCAGATCGAAGCCTGGAAGATCAAACCAGAGGTGGAGGAGATAGGAAGAGGGCCTACAGATCCGCCATTGTAGGAAGAGGGCCAAGAGAGAGAGAACCTACAGATCAGCTTGAAGCTAGCCAGAGGAGAAGGAGGTCGGCGCGAAGGGGACGGGATCCCTCGCCGGAGGAGGAGGCGGCCGGCACGAAGGGGACGGGATCCCTCGCCGGAGGAGGAGGCGGCCAGCGCGAAGGGGATGGGATCCCTTGCCGGAGGAGGAGGCGGCCGGCGCGGGGGCGATTGGAGAACGAGAGGAGGCCGCCGGCGGCGGAGGCGGCGCGGGGTGGGGAGATCTTCGCCAGAGTCGGAGCTGCAGTGGAGATCGCCGCGCAGGGGAAGAAGCCGGGTTTGGAGGTGGAGATCGCAGTACTGGGACTGGGAAAAGGTTTGGGGCCGCGAGGGTGGAAAAGGGTTGGGGCCGCGGGGGTGGTATAAAAAAAAATGGGAAATATATGTCAGCGGCTAGTCTCGCCGCTGACATTAATAATAAATATGAAAATTGCCATTTAAAAATAATATATTAATAAAAAATATTAAAATATAAATTATAATTATAAATATTTGTCAACGGATAAATAAAACCCGCTGACATATGTTAGGGATATGTCAACAGGCGAGCCTTAGCCGTTGACAAAACTTCTATTTGTCAACGGCTTAATAAAGCCATTGACAAATATAAACTTATGTCAACGGTCTTCCCTACTAGTTGACATAAATGCTTTTTGTCAGCGGTTTATGGAAGCCGCTGACATATGTGCGTTGACAAATTCACTCTTTCTTGTAGTGTATATAAGATCTAGTTACATTCTAAGAGGAGCTACTAAATGAACATAACTGTGATACTTGAAACTATAATCAAGTTTCTTTACAAACATCCATGACCCACGTATTTAATTTTCTATATTCGAGCACAGCTTGTTTCTCAAACTAAATTTGTTGTACATGTATTCTTGACTGATGCAGCTAGTCGAATGAGCTAAATCAGGAGTTTCTTATGGAGTTTCTTTTACGAGTTGTTCATCGAATATGCCTGTTCGTTTGCACCCTTCGTCGGAGAACTATTTAGGCTGGGCATCCAATTTAATAAAATCACTAAATATACGACTTTGGAATGTCCACAAAACATCTTAAGGCTCCTGGAATGTTCAAATTGAAAACTTCCTGGCGTGCTTACCCATCACGGTAGCCAAGACCGTGGATGGGGAAAACCAGATCTCCGTCCTATACATAATACTAGCCCTCATTTCAGCACTTTTCAACTATTCTGCCATGATATTTGTAGCCGTTTCGTGACGATGTCAGTCCAGAAGCAAGAAAATAGATGATGGAAACCGACGCTGGGGGTACAAACGGAGCAATGGAGTCCATGAAGAAAAAACCTGACGTCCAGATTGGACTGATAAAAAAAAGACTTGCAGCGTTTGGAAACAGATTTATAGAGATTTTAGACTGCAAAATCTCTGACAAAATTCATCTCATTTTTAAACACGGCCGGGCGGTATTGGATTACACGCTGTAGAAATTCTGCATACAGGAGAGAGATATAGAGAGCGGTCCCCTCTCTCTCTAATGCTGAAAAGTGGATGAAAACCTGTTTTTCGATACTTTAGGCATAAGTGATGAGGTCGAACTTGTCACCGTATCTAACCGATGTGGCGGGGTACTTGTTTTTTTTTTTCGTGGTACACTCGCCTTTGTTGCCGGTGCCGTACCACGAAAGACGCGGGCAACGAGACGGTAAAGCGCCTCTATGCGGCGCTTCACAAGAAAATGAGAAAGATTTATTGCACTTGCATATTGCACTTTACTAGACAACAAATCCATATAACATTCAACAATTTGATTGCCACTTCCTTACTCTTTATGTGAGGGGTGCCACATGAGCTATTGCCTAATCATATTGCACTTAAAGTGCAATATGTAAGTGCAATAAATCTTTCTCCAAGAAAATAGGTTTTTGCCGAAGAAGCAGCTGTGTTTCCAAACGCAGCCTTAGAGATCAGGATTCAGAAGGGGATTTTACCACCAACTGAGTTGGTTCTGAACTAGTTGACGCGGGCATAGTCCCAGGAACAGGGTCGGGACTGGGCTGTACTGGATTTGGCTCCCTAGGAACCGTGCTTGTATGCTCAAATCAGCTATCACGTTGAGCAGATCTTGGTGTTCTTGATGTTCTTTGATGCCAGATGAGTACCTAAAAAGAGCAAGCCTTGATCAGTTCTTCAAACCTGTGGCTAAATCTGACTATTGGAGGAGGGTCTTCACAGAGTATAAGGAATAGAGACACGTAAATCGGAAGGGTCCCAGGCAAAGAAAAACCCTGGGGATGGTTGGAGAACTGGAAGAAGCTTGATGAGTGAAATGTCGCGGGTACTTGGCTATGAATCTCTTAGCCAGGTTGACAAGGTGGAGAGCTTTGTTGCTTCCAGATGGAAATTGGTAAAAAGTTTTAAATTAAAAAAAAATTACACCGTTGAATTTATTTTAGGAATGGTAATTCCTGGTGAAGTAATATGAGTACAACAAACTTCATCGGAAGAGATGCATGGAATAAAGATAGCATCTGTAAGGAAAAGTAGACAACAGGTGGTGTTGAAATCACAAAACTACAATTTTCTGATTTTAATATGTATCAGAGCATGAGCTTTAGCCCAACCCCACTCCTTTCCACCTCCACTCAATTAACTTCCACGACCCATCTTGGCCGTGAGAGAGAGTGTTGGAACTTAGATATTTAATCTCACATCGATGTCTAGGTTGAAGTTCCTGTTGCTTATGACCCTGGACTTGTGAATCTTAACACCGTAATTTTGTGATTTCAATACGATATCAGAGTCGATTTTTATTCTTTTCATTTTGGACTCCATATCATCACATTAAGATCCACGTGGTCTTTGTCCTATAAGGGGTTGGCACGTGCAAGGGCGTGTGAGATTGTCTCATATCATTTAGTTTTGAGAATGAACTTGTCCTTACATAGTATTGTCTTTGTCCTCTCCATACTTAGATTTTGAGGGTGACTTTTTATTTGCATGATAGGCTCATAAACACCGAAACTTCCAAGCTTAAGATGCTGAGACATTTGATTGTTTGAGAGCATCAGAATCCACAGGCACACATGCCTGTGGTCAGAATTCCTATTTATTCACAGATACTTTTTTTTTTCAGAAAAAGCAAAAGAGCTGCCAGAGAACTAATTACGTAAATTACAATATCGAGCAAATCAGACTAATCTTAAGTCACACATGCAAGTACCTTCTCTTCATGAGTTGTAGCAGATCCACGACCATAGCTTCCGAGGACATCCAAGAGTCACTTCTCATCCTCATCATGGCACGCTGAAAAGTAACAGATAGCTAGGAGTAAATGAGAGTACGGAGATTCAGATGATTATATGAGTTTAATGGCCTCTGGATTGTCAGAAATATGTAGGGACAGGGGTTGGGTTACACCAAGACCGCAAGCATTAGGTGGAGGATGAAAAGCTCGAGGAAGACGGAGGAAGTCGAAGAAGAACAGTGGCGAAAGCAATTCCACCAAAATATTATGTCAAATGCTATTATGCTGGTGACCCGGTAGAGGAATGCCATGAGATTCCGCCCTCAAGGGGATGGAAGAGTCGCAAAATTGGAGGAGGTTGCTTGGGTTGGGAGATGGAGAGAAGAAAAGTACTTTTCCCTTCCCCTTCAGGTTAAAAGCCACTTTCAGATGGCTAAAATGATCAGGGGGAGATTAGAGCAGTAGTGGGAAATTTAATTTTTGCTTTCCACTAGAGCAGCAAAGTTCTTCACCGTGGTTAGATGGTGGCCTTGGAGCGAGTGGGCACTCCAAGGCTAGTCTGGTGTAGTTCGAGTTTTGGTGCACATCCACACATCAATCAGACTCTGTACGTTTTCCAAGTTTTGTCGTATGTTACACTACAAGAATGAGAAGCAGCTTTCCTTCGGTGCAGATCATTGCTCTGTTTTGGCTTCATCCACTATCAAGCTTCGCTAGCCGTTTTCCGACCTTCGTAGTTGGTAACATGTGTTGAGACATTCCGAGGCTAATGCTATTGATATTTTTTGTATACAATGAGTGGCTCTCCCTCCAATGTACACCTTAGGTCTTGATTGTTGGTAAAACAGTGGGTAATTGACATGGAACATGATATTTCATCATCAAATTATTCAGTGCAAACCGTATGACATTGATAATAAGAAACAACATGTTTATAGACATACCTCGAAAATAAAAATATAAGATGAGTATATTCAACATAAACATGGTGATTATATGATAATCAAAAGACAAAATTAAATTGTGGAGGCATTCCATAATGGAATTCACCTTAGAGAAAGTATCGCCCCCACTATACGGTGTCATTGGAGTCCGACAACCTTCTCCCAGGGTACAACCACAAGCAACGAAATCGGTCTCACACAAGAGTGATTCCGTAAGACGAAAGTTATATGTAAATATAGTTCCTCTTCAACAAAACGAAGGGTGAAGGGATAGAGATGCATGCACTGAATACTGCAGCGCAAATCCTGGTATGGCCTGATCTCAGCAACAGCACGAGGAAGAGCCACCGAGGAAGAAGCAACGTGTCGGAGAAGTACCACGAGGAAGATAATCACTATATGAAACGTCTCACGCCCACAAAAGCCAAGAAAATGGGCTGTTCAAGGAACCGGCCCAAACAGGCTCAATCTCTCCAGGAAAAGGGGAAAAATGTAAAAAGAAGAAATAAAAAGATACCAAGACAAGCCGACAGGACCACGACATCACACGCGTGCATCCCGCCCAACCCGGCCCGGCGACGCGCGTGTGTGATATAGTCTAACATAACCCCACCATTGTCTATAAGATATAGGCCGCGTTTGGAACCGCGGCGTCACAGCTTTTCTCCTGCAAAAGCTCTGACAAATCCGGCAACGTTTCTAAATGGTTTGCCTCCATTTAAGATTGTGCGCCAGCGATTCCCGGTTAAAAGAGAGAGATAGGCAGAACATTATATCTCTCTCTGCACTGCGCAAAAGCGGCTATGAGGCCGCTTTCGGACATTTTTCACCCGATTTTAATATTAGACGGCCGTTTGGAGAGTGTTTAGGCGACAAAATTTATTTTTTAATATTTTTTAAAAGTTAAAATTTGTTATGGGCGCAAGACACGATGCACAAAGTTTACTGCATTTATGGGCACAAGACACGATGCTTAAAATCTCCTATCTTCACTGCTTTTGCAGAAATAGCCGATTTTTAAGATTTTAAATTTTTATAAGCTTTCCCAAACGATGCCATAGTCTCATAGACACTTGAGGTTATAGAACTCTACATCTCCATAGAGATTTCTCATGTGAGACTAAGACCCTCACATAAGGGACAAAACTTGCACACATTTTACATGCACCTTTTTACTTTATCAAACATTGTATTTATTTTCTCCCTTTCTAAATATTATCCCTCCTCAAACCTCTTTTTACCCAACATTAAGTTCAAATTCCTGGTACCATACTTATCTACCAACGAAAAGAGGCTATTGATATGTTCTATATCCTTTTACACCTTCAAAGGACTCCTGCTCTTGTTGTTATCTATGCAGGCTTCTATCCTTTTGCTGGTCCTTAGGTTAGCCTCATTAGACCCGATATATGCAATCCCTTTTCATCTACTTTGTATTCCGTAATATGATCGAAATAGTAAATTATTGATCTTTCTTTGACCAAAAAAAATGTCCTACTCTATGTTCGGGGAGGGAATAGATGAATGATGCCACATACCCAGCTCGATCCAACTGTCATGTAAGCGATCTGGGGTATGAAGCGTCTTGCATCATATCAGCAAGGCATGGAAGCAGAAGATACTACTTTTTCCGTGCTATATTTTCTTTCCTCTCCCCCCCCCCCGCCCCTCCCCTCAAGAATTTCTTTGTTTTTGTTTGTAGTTAATTTATTTGCGGAGTGGCGGTAAGGATGCATACAACAAAATTACTACAAAAGATTTTAAAGGAGTAGAAGAAGGTAAAACGAAAATAAAGAGAGCTGACCTCCGCAGCAGAAGAAGCAACAGCAGCAGCAGGAGATGAGGAGAAGCAGGGTGTCCCTCAACAGATCCGTGGAGCGACAAGAAGGGAGATCGTTGTTCTTGTTGGATAGGAGAGGCTCGCAACCCTGGTCATCGCCGGCGGCGGCAGCTGTTGCTTGTTGGCTTTGGTGGAAGTGCATGCGGCGGAGGTTCCAGTCAAGGTGGCGAAGGTGTGCATCCTTAAACGAGGCCCGGATCCGCACAGACGGCCATAGGTGCATCTTCCCTCTCTCTCTCTCTCTCTCTCTCTCTCATTTATTCCTCTTCTCCAACAATCCTCCGCCCCCTCCCCCCAGCGGCCAGTTTCCTTCCCCCTTCACGTCTCTCTCATTAAAGATAGATGTTGTTTATATTATATTATCTTTATTAATAATAAATTTAAAAGATTATGTGACTTTACATGACGCGTAGTCGATCAGCTCAACTTTTTGTTAGATAAAAGGGCGAAGCTTATATCTCCATGCATTAGATAATGTTATTACATAGAAACAAGGCAAGTAGAAGACAAGTGCTCAATATAAGAGGAGAAAGAGAGGAAATATGACTGCCCATATCACAAGTTTGGAGGCAGCCAACCGCCACTACCCAAGCTAACAAACTAAGATTACACATTTTAAAAGAGAATATAGTGACCATCAAACAACTGACTTGATTACTCCAGACCGAAGGTAAAGGCACGGACGAGTAGAGCTGTATGAAATATGAATGAGGATAGCACCAGACTGTAGTGAGAAGATTACTCTAATGGAGCAGCTACAACTCCATTATTCAGCAAACCAGGAGTCAGGAGGACTTACACATGCTTAAGGTGTACGAAATAACTACGATCACGAGCATCGCCATTGCCCCAAAGTTCTAACTCAGGAGAACACGAGCGAAAGTGTTTCGGGCCACTACTAGCAAGACCAATCCTTCAAATTATATAGCACGATCAGACTTAAAAGACAAAAAGAGCTACCGAACAAAAAGAAGAACCACAAGAGGAAAGTGAATATTAGGCTTAGGAGAAAAGGACACAACTTGCCAAACCCTACGTCCGAGAAATCGAAGGGTTTCAGGTGCAACCAAAATAGAGATCACACAAGGAAGCAAGAGAAAGGAGGGAGAAAATAACAAATCTATAGATCTACATAAGGGAGAGAAGCCACTGAGCAAGCAAGAAGAAGATGATGATAGAGGACGGCGAAACACTAGTTGAGCGGGAAGAAAGAGAGGGGGAACAAGAAGATCATAGACAAGATCAGAGGACGAGGGAAGACGGCAACCATAGAGGGAAGAGCTAGAGATAATTGGGAGGGAGAACATCAATGGGAGAAAAAAGGGGGGGTGGGACGGGTGGAGAGAGGAGCCCTACCAACAGTGTCCCCCTCCCCCCACCCAGAAACTATTGCCTGAGGGAGACGACAAATCTATTAGGACCACTGGGGATGAGTCTGCTAGATGATCGACGATGAAATCGCGACCACTGTCAACGAGGATCGTCGAAGTCGACGACACAAACCACTGCAGGACGACTCGAGGAGAGGAGGTCTCTAGTGAAAATCCCAAAGCTTCTCTCTCTAGAAGATGAGTCTAGAGAGAGCTGGTTTATTCGATCAACTCATCTTATGTGTGCATAAATGCTTGAGACACAACGTCAATAAATGCAGTAAGTGTTTAGTTTGTCTATATATATATTCTCACGTATAAGGTAAATGTCTAATGGTGGCTAAAAAATTTACTGAGCCACAGTCGTGATTAGCTCAGGCATAGAGCCCATGTTTGTCATAGTTACTTAGTAGATGGTGGCCCATGCAGCGAGCCAATCATGGTGCAGTTCGGTAAGATTTTTAGAAGTTGAAGAAGGCACAGTCACCTATGGGGACAATGAAAAGGGACTGTAATTGGCAGTGGATCAGTAGGCAGCAAAGACAAAACAGTTATTGAAGATGTAATATGTGTCAAAGGACTGAAGCACAACCTCATCAGTATCAGCCAACTGTACGATAAAGGACATCGAATCAAATTTCAAGAGTCAAAATGCAGCATTATGAAGAATAGAGCAGTCATTTTGAAGCTAACAAAGAAAAGAACATGTACGTGCTTTACCTAGAAGAACTAGAAGATCTGGATATCTGTCTGGCCGCAAACAAAGAGCAGTCAACTGAGCCGTGGCACAGAAGATTGGGCCACTGCAGTCTGGATGGCATGAGAAAGCTGATCAAGAGAAGCTTGGTGGAAGGTCTACCGAAAGTCAGCACAAGAATGGATGGTGTTTGTGTGCCATGTGCAAAAGGAAAGCACACCAAGTCATCCTTCAAGTCGAAGACTGTGGTAACAACCTCAAAACCCTTAGAAATCTTACATATGGATTTATTTGGGCCAATGAGAACCACAAGTCTTGGAGGAAAGAATTTGGGTTTGTTATAGTAGATGATTACTCCAAGTTCACATGGGTTTCTTTCCTAGAACACAAAGATGGTACCTTTGACAGTTTGTAAGCTTCAGCAAGAAGGTACAGAAGGATAAGAAGTATAGTATTATCAGCATTCGAACGGATCATGGAGGAGAATTCCGAAATGAGAGATTTGCTAAGTTTTGTGATGATCAAGGCATAGAGCACAATTTCTCAACACCAAGGACGCCTCAGCAAAATGGAGTTGCTGAGAAGAAGAATAGAACCCTATTGAACATGGCAAGGACAATGTTGTCAGAATATGATCTGCCAAGATAATTTTGGGCCGAAGCAGTCAATACGGCATGTTACATTATCAACCGAGTTATGATCAGGCCAATCCTGAAGAAGACCTCATATGTGCTATACAAAGAAAAGAAGCCCAAGATCAGTCACTTCAGGACATTTGGATGTCTATGTTTCATCCACAACAACGACAAAAGAGACCTCAGTAAGTTAGATGCTAAATCAGATGAAGGTATCTTCATGGGGTATGCCTCTAAACTTAAAGGTTATAGAGTATTTAATAAACGAACCTTATTAATTGAGCAAGCAGTACATATTATCTTTGATAAAACTAACCCTTCCTTGAGAAAGGAAGTCGATAGTGATATTGATGATACAGATGAATTGTCCAAGAAATTAAAGAAATCATCTATCGAGGATAAGGAAGATCCACCTTTGGAAGACCTGCAACAAAAGGATAAAACCCACGATAATCTTCCAAAAGAATGGAGACATAAGAAAGATCACCCACCAGAAAACATCATTGGTGATCTATCTGTTGGGGTAAGGACAAGAGGTAATGTAATCCCTTGTGATTATCAAGCTTTTGTTTCACAAATAGAGCCTAGGACAGTCAATGAAGCTCTCACTGATGAATCTTGGATTTTAACCATACAAGATGAACTGAATCAGTTCAAGGGAAACCATGTGTGGTCACTTGTTCCTAGACCATCAAATCATCCAGTGATTGACACCAAATGGATGTTCAAGAACAAATTGAATGAAGCTGGTGTGATCATAAGAAACAAAGCCAGACTGGTAGCTCAAGGCTATTCCCAAGAGGAAGTCACAGATTTCGATGAAACTTATGCACCCGTAGCTAGACTTGAGGCTATTAGAATCTTACTTGCATATGCATCGACATTAGATTTAAAATTGTTTCAAATGGATGTTAAATCAGCTTTTCTAAACGGTTACATAAAGGAGGAAGTTTATGTAGAACAACCTCCAGGTTTTGATGACATCGATTTTCCGGATCATGTATTTAAATTGCATAAAGCTTTATATAGTTTAAAACAAGCACCTAGAACATGCTATGAACGATTAAGTGCATTTCTATTAGATCATGGTTTCATTAGAGGTCAAGTAGATAGTACATTATTTGTTAAGTATAAAGTCAAACATATCTTGCTTGTTCAAATATATGTTGATGATATAATATTTGGTTCTACTGATAAATCTCTTTACAAGTATTTTGAAAAGTTTATGCAGGGAGAATTTGAGATGAGCATGATGGGGGAGCTTAACTACTTCCTTGGATTGCAAATCAAGCAAGGAAAAGAAAACACTCACATCTGTCAAGCCAAGTACACTAAGGAATTGTTAAAGAAGTTTGGATTCGAAAATGTCAAGCCACTGTCAACGCCCATGAACACATCAACAAGGTCAGACAGTGACAAGGAAGGTAAGAATGTAGATCAAAAGGTTTACAGAGGTATGATAGGATCCTTACATTACTTAACTACCAGTAGACCTGATATACTGTTTAGCGTATGCATGTGTGCTAGGTATCAGGCAGACCCTAAAGAATCCCATTTAATTAGTGTCAAAAGAATTTTTAGATATTTAGCAAAAACCCATGATTTAGGTTTATGGTATCCAAAGTCATGTGAAATCAACTTAGTAGGTTATTCTGATGCTGACTACGCTGGATGCAAGGTAGATAGGAAAAGCACCAGTGGATGTTGTCAATTTCTTACAGGATGTCTAACCTCGTGGTCTTCAAAGAAACAAAATTCAGTGGCACTGTCTATAGCTGAAGCTGAGTACGTGGCTGCTGGAAGTTGTTGTACACAACTCCTGTGGATTAAGCAACAACTTGAGAATTATGGACTCCAGATCAAGACAATTTCACTATTGTGCGACAACACAAGTGCAATAAATCTAACCAAGAATCCAGTACAGCACTCAAGAACTAAACACATTGAGATTAGATATCATTTTATTCGTGATCATGTAGTAAATGGTAACATAGATATTTCTTTCATTGATATTAATAATCAGTTAGCAGATATCTTCACACAGGCCTTACCTGAAGAGAGGTTTACATCTCTTAGAAGGGAACTAGGCATGTGCAAATTGTGAAAGATTTATCTGTATAAAAATTGAAATATTAATTTTCAGAATATCAATTACTTTTCCTCCTTGAATTTAAGCAAAATTCCAAATATTGCCTGTTTGCTAATATCCTTGACGGTTCGTTATTTAATAAGGTTTTATTTCTCACGAACTAGCCAGTTTATCGTTTTCTGTCTTTATGGCGCCTCAGATTTCGAAAAGTCACTTTATCTTTAATTCATATATCCCGAAATCTGTGTGGCAACGATTCACATACCACCTTCATCTCCCTCTATCTGCCTGAGGCGATACCCTATCGACTCTGGCATCAACTCTATGAGATTTCAAGCTTCCAACTCCTTCCCGCGAGAAATTTCTTGAGGGTTTCTTGTAGTCCCCCGAAAAATTCATTAATTAAGAATTATGGATAAATTGAAATTTATCAATTAATAAATTCAACTAGTTAAAAAGGTACGCATTATTATCACATGCATAGAAATCCATATAAAAATTCCATAAAAATAATAGTTATACTTTAAATAATATTCTCTAATGACCCATCATTTAATTTGGGCATAGAAAAATCATTTAGACCAATTTAAGAAATTAGGTGACTTATTAGTATAATTAAGGAATAAGTCGGAGAACTCATTATTTTATGGGCCAAAGTGGATTATAAATGAAAATAAAAATGTGCATAGACTTTAAATAATATGGGTTGATAGCCCATTATGATAATTGGACCAATGTGGAAATGGAAAATTTAAAGATTAAAATCTTTTTGGTTCTTTTATCATGTTGTCTCATGTTTCTCATGGATGCATGCGTATTGCTAATCCAAATCTCGTCGAATGCCACTTGAGCAAGAGTGACGTGAGATGAATCGGCAATTCGCGCAGCGCGGGCGTGCCAGTCACCGAAGTGACAACCAATTGGTTTGCCTCCGAGAGTCAGAGGGTTTTAAGTCTGTTGTGCGCACCGTTTGACTTCGTCAAACGAAAGTGGAGTGTCGGGTCCTGGACCAAAATCCCGTCGTTGCCTAAACGCAACGACGTTAATTACATCCCTCTGGGAGGGAAAACCCTTGATTAATCGCCAGAAATTAGAAAGTCGTGTGGCCTGGACACGGAGACATCCGATGAAAAGTGCGACTCAAGACTAGGCCGGAATGATAAACAGACACGATGCCTATTCGAGGTTACCGGGTCTTTTAATTAGATGTGATTGAGTCTTTTTTTTTTTACCCATTTGCCCATTAATTCTTTCATTGACATGAAACTCAGTCTTTTGCTCTTTTGAAAACACATTTGCTCTTTTATTACAGAACGGGGCTTCATTCGGGTCTTTTATTCTTTTGAAATGTGTGATGATCTATTTGCTTTTCTTATTACAAAAAGAATTTCACTTGTTTTTTTTTGTTCTTCTCCCTTTTTGAAAAGGAGCCTTAATCAGGTCTTTTGAAAACATGAGATGGCCCATTTGCTCTTTTACATCAAAAAGGATTTCACTTTGATCTTTTGAAAACATAAGAGGGCCCATTTTTTTAACGTGAAAAAAGGTTTCACTTTTGGTCCTTTGAAAACATAAGGTGGTTCATTTGCTCTTTTAAGTAAAAAAAAAAGAGTTTCATTTATTCTTCTATTCCATTTGAGACTTGTGAGAAACGAGAGTTAGCCTATTTGCTTCTTTTTTTTACTTTTATCATGAAGAGATTTCTTTGATTTGGTCTCTTGCTCTTTTAAAACATGTGCAACATAGAATTCTTTGATTTGCCCATTGGTTGCCCTCATGATGAAATACTCTTTTAATCAGCTCTCTTATTCTCTTAAAAGGTGTGCAACGTGGTTCTATTCGCGATTCGACGCCACTCCATTAGACTTTGGGGGTTTCTTTTAAGGGAGGAGGAGGACCCTTGCCGATTCGACCTTCACGGCAAAAATCCGGCAACATCTCCCCTTACCTTAGTTGGTAGGGGGAGAGCACGGTACATACCCACCAAAATGGAGGCAGTACCAAAAGGGAGGGTGTATGTCGAATGACGACATAACCCAAATGGCACATGGCACCAACCCCCAAGGCAAGCCTTCGGTGGGGGTGGGTATCACCATGACCACACGAATATCGATCGATAAGTGAAGCATGTGCGGGCCCATATGCCCGGGCATAGACATCACGTTGTCTAACCCGGATTTAAATGGGCTTCTCATCGGTCCATTGTCCATTTCCTCAGCTTGAACCCCATGAAGCATGGCTTAGCTTCCATGGTCTGGCCAAGGGTGGGTAGCTGGCTGCCGAATCGGCAGGCCTGTTCAGGGCTGCCGAATCAGAGGGCCACCCACAGAATTGACAGCTGGAACCCTTCTCTTATGAGCAAAGAGCCAACATTTTTTGAAGTTGGTCTCACCCATGTGAAGGGGGGGGGGGGTTCTGGGCCCAAATCAGGCTTATTGGGCTGTCCATTATAGGTGCTAAGTATGGGGGCATGAGCATTGAGTGCTCAACCCTTGGCTTGCAAATGGACACACCCTTAAGCATAAAAGTCTCTTAATGGGCCTATTTTAGAGCCATAGAAACCTGAGCTTTAGAGAGGCCCAGAACATGGATCTAATGGGTCTTTTGCAAGGGTTGATAAGCAAAAGGGCATGAGCATTGATTGATCAACCCCTTTGCTAGCAAATGGGGACATTTCTAAGGCAAAAGTGCACATTTAGGGGCGGTTTTAACAGTACAAACCTGAACCATTAAGGGGCCAAAACAGAGGGTTTAAGGGGATCTATTGCATGCAATGCCAAACTTTAAGCATGGGCATTAATTGCCCAACTCATTTTTTAGCAAAGGGGGGCATGTCCCCAAGGTGAAATGCACCTAAATGGACTATTCTAAACAGTGAAAGTCTGCGGTTTTGGAGGGTCAAAACAAGAGGTTTAATAGGCCTTTTGCAAGGGGTGCTAAGCAAGAAGGCATAGGCATTGATTGCCTAACCCCTTGGCTAGCAAAGGAGTATGTCCCAAGGGGGAAATGCATACCCATGGGTCTTTTAAACATCAAAAAAAAATCTGAACTCTTAAAGGGGGGAAAAAGGGTGAGGGAACCTCACAATCTCTTAGGAAGAACCGTGAGAAACTGGCTCCTCAGGAAGCCTAAACAAGGCCCATTAAACTCCACCCCCCCAAGACCTCATTTATTGAGGCATGGAGAGGTATGTGAGGTCTCATGTTGGCCCTTTGGGATGAAGGGAAGTCCACCATGTAGAAGGTGGTTCCTCACCATCCCGTAGCTCCTTGCAACACCAAGACAAAAGGGGAATTTAAAACTCCTACCACACAAGAGAGAGAGAAGAAGGCAATAAATGCAAGAAAGTGACATTTGCATCCAAAAGAACCAAGAACACAAGGTGATCTCTTCTATTGCCAAGAGGGGGAGAGAGGGTACAAAGGATAAAAAAAAAATAAAAGAAGGGGGGAAGGGGATCCTACGCCATCCCACTCATCTCTCTTCTCTTTCTCCCCTCACATGATGGGACTACACATCAAAATAGCACTCTCTCCTTTTTCCTTTCTCTTCTTCTCTTCCTTTCTATTCACCTTTTCTTCTTCTCCCTTGCAGTGGCCTTCACGGGTTGGAGACTTGAAGGGAAAGAAGTTGCAGCAGCAGCCGATGGAGAAGGAAGAAGCCAACTCTTCTTTTCTTCTCTTCTACCCGAAAACCCCTCAGCCAGGCCTCTCTGTTCTCTGGTTCCGCCCGAAGCCTCCCCAGCCCTTTTCTTCCTCTTTAGAAAACTCCAGAAAACCACCTAGAAGGGCCCCAGCCAGCCCTCTGCCCCACTACCTGCGCAGGCCACCTTTTTACCATTTTTTGGCAACCACCTTTGGGAGGTGTTGCCATGGCTTAAGCTCACCCCCAACTTTTGCATGGGGTGAGATCTGCCTTGTAAGTGGGCCTCATATGGCCTTGTGGGTGTGGGCTGAGTGGGATGAGCCATTTCTCATGTTCTTTTGCATGTGGCGGAATTGAGCCGGCATGATGGGCCCAATAGCAGATTTAGGTGTCCACAAATGCCCCCCACCCGTGGGTGGTGCGAAAGGACACGTGAAGCGACATCCGCGGGTGCACTGTAGCTCGTTTAACTATTTACACTGATACAAGCAGGTCTTTGGACTGTTGCTGCATCAGTGGTTTGATAGTCTATTCGGGATCTTTTGCTTCTAGTTGATGACGTTACCCGTGGACGACGGATGCATGTCCCTCTCAGTGGGCAACTGGGGGCTCTATTTCTTCCTTTGAAATTTCCTTTTCGTGCGGAGCCAAAGCGATTCGGAAAGACCTGCGCGATTCGACAGGGTGCGCTAGCTGGCCAGGGGGGGTGTCGATTTGGCGACCCCCCTGCTCGATTCGGTGGGCTCGCGGCTTGGGTGGGCCCAAGGGCGGTTAAGGCGTTCCGCGGGCGGCTTGAGGTGGACCGGCCGGATCGCGGGCCGGCGTGGTTCGCGTGGACCGGGCGGGTCCGGTCCGCGCCCTTTTCCCCCCTTTTCTCTTCCTCAAAGGGGCGCCAGCCGCCTCCTTCGTCTTCCTCGCTTCTTCTCTCTTCTCGTCTCTTTCCTCTTTCTCCGAGGGCGACGGGCTCCCCTTCCCCTCTTCGTCTTCCTCCCATCCGGCGATGACGAGGGCGGCGCGCAGCAAGCGTCGGTGGCGCGGTGAAGCGGCAGTGGCGGAGGGGCTGTGGGAGACGCGGCGGCGGCGGCGAGCAGCCTTCGGCGGCGTCGGGCGAGCTCCATCGGCGAGGAGGAGCGCAGTGAGGTCTCTTGGCGGTTCGGGGGGCCGCGGCGAGGGCAGCGGCCGATTTCGCTCCGGCTTCGAGCGGGTGCCGTGCTCACGGCAGCGACCGGGTAGGGCCGGCGATGAGGGGCGCGGCGGCTAGCAGGGCGCTCGGCGGTTCCGGCGGAGCTGGTGTACCGGGCCTTCAAAGGCGACGAATGACGGTGACTCTGGGGTAGGACGCCGGTGAGGGAACCGACCCATTTACGAGGGTCCTTTGTGGGGTTTCTTTTGCTGTTTATCTATTGTGTGCCTTCTTTTTTTTTTGTGTAACGCCGGCGACGGCTCGAGGCGTTGGGTGTTATTTCGGCCGAGGGCCAGTGGAGGGGGTTTTACCGAGGGGCGCCGTTGGAGGGCTTGCATGCCCTTCCCCTCTCTCTTTGTCTTTTGTGCATGGGTGAATAGGGTCTTTGGGAGACGGGAGGTGAGTGCTTTCTGAGGCCATGGGGCCTTGTTGTACAGGGGTGCGCTCATATGCGTCTGGGGTTCGGTGGGGTCTCCCCGATCCAAACGTGAAGGGAAAGGCCCGGTAGGTCCCAGGGCCAGTCCGAGGTTCTCTTTTGTTTCTGTCCCTTTTTCTTACTCGGGCGATAGTATGGGCCCAACGCCCTTGTAGGACCGCCAAAGGGGCCCTTCGAATTTTAGCTATTAACGGGGGCCCATTTAGAATGGGCGGGTCCCGAGTGAGTCCCTTCAGCTCAAAAGGGTCATCGCGTGGCAACGACGCTTTTGAGTAACTTAGTGGGGCCCAGAGCCTCTTGTAGGGTCGGAGGAGAACTTTCCCAGCTCTGAATGTCTTTTGCTGATGGGGGCCTATTTAGGGTTGGCGGGGCGGCCCGCTTGTGCCTTTTTTGTTCACGCGTTGCCACCTCGAATGGTGGGGCCTCAATGAGAGCCACTCCCGATTCAAAGATCGACATGAGGGTAGCGACGACTTAGAATCGCTTTAGCGAGGCCCGGAGCCTCTAGGGAGTTGTAGAGGACGCTTTAAGTCCAAGGTTCTATTGATTCCTTTTCTTTGCTGGAGGCCCGACTCGAATCGACGGGGCTCCCATCGGTACGGTTTCCTTTCTCCACGCTCAGATTCTGAATGGCGGGTCCCTTGACTGCGGCCAGGCACTGGGCTACCCCTCCCTGTAGGCTAGTCCTTCGGGATGGTGTTGTAACGTCGCGTGCTTTTCGGATCCATGCGGATCGTGTGTGTTGCGAATGTGGCGGCCATTGTGGGGCCAGTGTGAATCAGTTGTGTAAAATGTGTAATGTGTATGCGTGGTTTGAGCAGGTGAAGAGCAGGGTGGGTCCTGAAATGGAATAGGACCTGCTGCTGTTCTGTCTGAGTTGGCGGCTAAGGGGTGGCCGTTGACTGTTGGCGTCCAGATTCATGGACGTTGACTTCTTGAACTGGGCGGCAGTAGTTGTGGACGTTTAGTCTGGCGGTGGCTATTAGCGGCATGGGGGTTGACACCAACCTGACAGTTCTGCAGGTTATATGCTCACCCGAGGGCAGCTCTCTCAGCTCACCCTCTCTCCCTCTTGCCCCAGCTTCGCGCCCTGGTGGTCTTGAAGCTTCTAACAGGTTCTGAGGAGTAGTGGGACGATCATAGAATGCGCGGCGTTGCTGGATGGCGCGAGGAAACGTCGCGGTGTGGTGCAATTCCCGTGGGAGCTCGCGGAGGGCTTGGCGTGAACCGGGGGATTGCGGGAGATTCTAACGCGTTCTGAGGTAGGGGACGAACCCTGGTAGCTCCGTAGAAACATTAAAACACATCATAACCATTGGAATTAACATGATAATGCATGTTTGGATAAAGTTACACCATGCGGGGATAATGGGTGGTTTGTGTAATTTAGCTTGTAAAGCATGTTGTAACGGGTTATAATGGGTTCCTGCATGTTAAAGGAATCGTTTTTATATGTTTTTTTGTTATTAGAATGGTTTGGAAACCAGCAGAGCCGAATTAGGGTTTCTGCAGGGTTTTATGGCCGGAGAACTTGGCGTCAACATCGCTTGTCGCCAAGCTCCTCAGCCAAGAGTTAACGGCCAGGACCTTGACGTTGACTCCCTGTAAGCGGCAATCGATGTGGCCGCCTACTGCTTATGGACAGAAATGACTATTCTTAATATTTATCGTTATTGCATGCGTGTCGATACATGAGGTGCACTGAGTGCACTTGATTCTCGTGTTTAGCATACAAAGTATGCAGTTAGCTACTTACTTAGTGACTGTGCGTTGTTCACGTGAGTCAGTGGGTTCACGTGTAGTGGACCGTGGTTACTTGTGGTTTACTTGAGATTTCACGTGGTTTGTGTGTGACGTGCACGTGGTTTCGTGTACGTGGTGAGTAGTACGACGCCTACCGTGGTTACCTCTCCAGTTGGGTGCCCCAGGTTCCTTGTGAGCCAGGCTGTTAGCTCGGGGCTTTGTCCCGGTACTTGTGTTGTACCGTCGAGGTCTGTGTCGTCTGACCTAGACACCCTCACTCTTGTGTTGAGTTGCACGTCCGGCTGAGGGAAAGACGACAGTGGGACAGTGACAGTTGTGGTTGTTTTTAGTCACTTGTAGCGCGCTCGTAGTTGGGGGTGACGGACACCAGTAGACGTACTGGACCCCAGCTAGTCCTTTTCCAGTGCCTCACTCTAGAGAGTTCTGGGCCAGGATCTCTAGAGGTGTCAAGCATGGGCCTGTGACCGTGTGGTCCGCAGGTTGTGGTGGTTTAGTTGGTCTCCACAGTTGCTTGTCTTTTTACGTGGAGCGGCAGCTGGACCTTTCGTCCGTGGCTGCGAGACTGAGAGGTAGACCTGTGTTAGTTTGTCCGAGTCAGTTTCTGGTGTCGCGAACCAGTTTACGTGGCTCGTGTTGGCTGTCTCTACTCTAGCTTGTACACCTGTTTGGGTTTGCCGTTTAATTATTACAGCTGTTTCTCGTAGTCAGCAGACGGTGAGTACCTTTACAGCTTTACTTACCTGCTTAGCTGTTATATGAATGTTATTGGTATTGTTTACTATTTCGTACCTATGGTTTGTGGTTTGTTCGGCTTTGGGGGAGTTCCCTACTGAGCCAGTGACTAGAGAGGCTCACCCCCTACCCCCACAGGTGAGGGCGAGGAGGACGTTTCTCGCCCGACGTCCAGTTCTGGGCCGCGTCGTAGCAGTGCAGGGTCAGTACCTCCAGCAGAGTAGCTCCAGCAGTGTAGCTTAGTTTGTTGTTTACTTTCTTCTGTTGTACCTCGGGGTATGCCCCAGACTCTTGTACATTCTTCCAGTTTTAGTGGAAATTTGGCTATGTAAATTGTGAAAAATATATGTGAAATGTGGTGTGTTCCTTTATGTTTACACGGACTGTGGTTTGGTTTCCCTTGCGAGGCTTCGGTCCGTTCGCGGGAGGCGGACTCGGACCAAGTACGTTATCGGTTTAACGGGCTTGGCCGAGGCGTTCCGCCACAGCTGTGGTTCCTGGAGAGCCATCTGACATGCTTGCATGTCTTTGTTTGGGGCCATCTCGCCTTAGTGCGTGGATGAGCACCTGTTGAAACCCCCCTTGCACGCTTGACAAGGGAGGTGCTGTCGAAATTTTCTTTGATTTGTGTGCTTGTCTGTTCTATTGACATGGTTTCTTTTCCTATTGCAGGCATCATGGCTACTCAACCCTCCACTGACAATGCAGAGCATTTGGAGGACATTCCGCTAGTATCGGGGAGGACTTCCCAAGACTGGACCTAGGCCATGATCGGATAGCTATGATAGCCGACTCTTCTGATGATGAAGCTAGCACAATGGATGAGTCGATGTTGCATGTCAATCCGACGTCCATTTCATTTGTTCATTGTGAGGGTTAAAGGGCTGATTACCCAAAGGACAAACATATGTTGCTGTTTCTGGATTCTTATGCTCCCGGTGGCAAGAAGGATAGTCTCGTAACCCGAGACGTGGAGGCGGCTATTCTGGAGGAACGAGACAGCTTAGCCAACTGTGTTCCCCGCTTCGAGCCCATCTACCGGATCGGTGAACCCCGGTGGCGAGCTGCTGTTCTGAAGTTAGGGGATTTGAATCCGGCAGACAATCGGCTCACCCGCGCTCCCACTTTTATCCCGGCCAGGTGGGATAACTCGGCGGGTCGCGTGAATAAGGAGAAGTCATCCTTTGGACTATTTTTGTGTCCGCTGAAGTGGGGCTACAGAGATGAGCCCTTTCTCTTAGATTGTTTGGTTGTTCGGTTTAAGCACCAGCTAGCCGCCGGTTGGTTCGGAGATTTGAGAGCGGCCGACGCTCATCATTTTGTTCTTTTGTAGTAGAAGCTGCTGAATTCGTGCTCCACCACTATGCACCGATACTAACGATCGCGGGTGTATATCACAGCATATTTGCGTCCCGTTATCGGTATCCCTTGTCTAAGGGTCTTTGCTGCGGGCTGGCAGAGGTTTTCATCCCAGAGTTCAACACTTTCTACACAGCTGAAGGGGAGACCTCTTTAGACATGTGGAGTCTGCACCAGCTGACCGGACTGCCTATTGACGGAGAGCCTTACGAGGAGGTTTGTCTCTCCGATCTGTTGAAAGATAGGACTGATGGCGAAGGCCAGTATTCCATGGGGTTCTCATACAGATTTCTGATGAAGGCATATCGCCACCTCAGCCTCACTTGCCGTGCTGGGCGAGCCAAAAAGAAGGGAGAGCGGAAGAAGATCAGCCTCCACGTGTGGTTGACTTATTTCTTTTCGATTCAGCAGCGCTACGATGACTTTGCATGTGCTAGTGTGGCTGTTGCCAGGAGGAACTCGGGTCGGCAGAAGGTGACCCTTCCAGAGTCAATTCTCAAAGGCCGGCTCTCAGGACCAAACCCAACAATGCTGATCCGCACACTCACTGTGCGGCCTATTTAGCGTACTGGCTCTGCTCCTTCGCTTTGCCAGTGGGTGATGAGACCGTTCTTCGCCCAGAAGTTATATACCCCCGCTTGCCGCATGGCTTGGGGGACGAAGCTGTCTCTGTGTCCGGCCGCCCTCTGTTTGGTGTATCGGGCCCTCAGTGAGTTGCACCGTCATCTCGTTCCTCGGCAGCACCGAGTGATTGGTCCTTGGCACTTTATTAGTGCGTGGGCATGTAGTCTATTCCCGGAGTTTGCTCCAAGGTCCCTTCAGTCTCCTCGATTGTTTCCGAGGATGTTAGAATTCGCCAGTGCAGAGCCCCATTCTACCACTGACCAACTTTTTGAGATCCGGGGAAGCTCACCAGCATCCCAACTGACTCCCCCAGGACTATTCATTTCTGGCACCTGGCCAGCCACACCAGCCCGCTGACTAACCGCTATCGAGAATGCACAGACAGTGTGGTGGAAGGGTATATACATCCGTCCAGTGGCCAGAGGCTGATGAGGTCACTATTGGAGCCCGAGCTCAGAGACTGGGCCTTGTCTATTCAGCCGAGCGTGCTGACATTTCGCCGGGGAAGCATTGTCTATTTGGAGCCATACTATCCGTTTCGGTTCGGCCGAAATTTCGGATATGGTCAGCATATTCCCCTTTCAGCAAAGTTCGATGTGTCTGCTCGGGCCGTGGCGGGAGCCCCAATTGTAACGCAGGCCCGTAAATGGTGGGACGTTTTCCATCGGTTCGACCCGTCCACCTTTCGGGTACCAATGCCAGGCCGCACCCCTCGCGTTACAGCTGAATATATTAAATGGTGGAATGCCCGCACTGGCTTTTATCGGGCTTGTAAAGCTGAGTGTTGGGATGTAGCGGAACGTCAAATCCTAAGACTACAAGCTCAGCCGGCTATTGACATTGACAAGGACCACCTGATGCGGTTAAAGTCCAACGACAAGAGGGCCGTTGATCGCTACATGGCGGCGAGAACGGCCGCCAAGCAAAAGGGCTCTTCTCCTTCGCTGACCCTGCCCAAGGTCGCGGAGGACAAAATTTCGGCGATCCTTCGGCGCCTTTGCGGTGCCAATTCAGAACGGCTGGCCGTAGCGCAGCCGTGGCCGCTTGAGGAGGCTCGTCCGGCCGTGGTATCTCAAAGCGGGGAGGTTGACACTGCCTTCCCTTACAGAACATTCCAGACACGGCCTGATCTTGACCGTTCTCGGTATGAGCACACCTCGTGGCTGTTCGTACTGCTCCATTCGCATAGCTTGACTGTTGAAGCAGATTATGAAGTGATTCTGGAGCAAGAACTCCATGCAGCTTTTCATTATGCAGACGGCTGGGGAATGGACGCCCTTAGCCTTTACTATTTTCTATCTTCAATTGGCCGAGGCGACTTGGCCATTTTCACTGAGGACTGCTGCAAAATCAACGACGTATGCTGGTTGATTCGCAAGGCAGCTACCCGGGCCCAGCAGAGCGTGCACACCTATTGTCCCTTAAGTCGCTTTTATACCGGCATAGCAGGTATATGTTCTCTTCTTTAGAGTCCATTGCCTCTTGTTCTTTTGCCATGCTTTTAACCTCTTATCTCTTTACTCAGATCTCTCGGCCAGAGACCGGCGACGGAGATACCATGAGCTCATAATGAAGGTGAAGAAGCCAGTATATTTTGATGACGAGAAGATTCTTTTCCGTCCCGTTGTAGAGAAACCACCAAAGCGGAAATCCAGCATGGCAGCCAATATTGCTAAGGCCAAACGGGCCTCAAAGAAGAAGAGGGAGGAAGTTCCTCCAGAACCAAGCTCCACTGAGGGTCCTCCAATACCCTCATTTGAGGAATTCTCCCAGCAACAAGAGCACACTGCTTCCTCAGGTAGTGGTCGACTCATGCTACTTTTATTCCGATATTGTCTTTTCACTTCGCCTCTTCATTGACTACAGACGGCATCACTCCGGCGACCGAAGATTTTGTTGCGGAGGAGGACTCCCCAGTGCCATCTACTGCGCCCTCGAGTGCGCCTTCCCCTCCAGTGATAGGTTGGGGTCATGGCAGAGTCTCAATCCTGAGTCACTTGTAGGGTCGTCTCTTGTCTTTTCTGGGTGCTAATTTGCCATACTTTTTTTTATGTCAGCCGCAGCTGTTGCTTCTTCTCAGGCTAAGGCCGTGGACAAACGTCCGGCCAAGAGGAGCGTAGCTCGGAGGGCTAAGAAGCCATCTGGTCCTTTCCGCACAAGCGGTCGTGCTGCCGGGAGACTGGCCCTTCTGAAAATTCGTCAGGGCAGTCGTGTTGCTTTACCAGAGGAGTCGCAGAGCCCGGTCACTATTTCCTCTGACAGCTCCTCGAGAGAGAGAGATGCTCGTACTCCATCTTCCTCGAGCACGAGTCTCTCCCTTGAGCGATGCCCATTGAAAGGACTGAAGAGGGAAAGAATTTCTGCGCTGGACGACATAGGGGTGGATTCCGATAGCAGCGTGGGAAATCCCCTGTTGCCAGCACAGGCTCAGATATTGCTGGTTCCCCTGAGCCTACCTTTGTAAGCACTAGTCTCTTGCTTTTGCGGGGCAGGCCTTTCTGTACATGGTCAGCTCACAAAGTCCCCTCTGGTCTTATGCAGGACTTCGAATATGATCAAGATGTCCTCGCACCCGAGTCTTCGCCGACAGTTGGCGTTGATCTCGTAGACATTGAGAGAACCAAACCCGACCTTTCCTTAGTTCCTGACGTGCCTCATGTGGCTGAAGAGACTGCGCTTGGCAGAGAAGAGAGCTTCCCCCAAACTTCTTTTGAGGATCTGCCTGGCTCCCCTTTTCAAGCGCCAGCTAGTTTACTTGCCTCCACCTCTCCTGATGAAGGGACGACTGCTTCAGGGGCAATCACTATTCCATCCGTGGTGGGTGATGCACGTTGCCTTTCTTTAACCAGTGTCGGTGTCTCTTCGGCTGAGCTGCCCTCTTGTTCCAAAGAGCTGAACGTGAGTTTATGGGCGGATATAGATGCCCAAGTGGACTTTCAAGTGCCAGTCATCACCACCTCCGGGGGCATTTTGCAGCCTGATGCCATGGTCCAGCAGCAATTACTTGGGCTTCGTTTGATGGTACAGCAAAACCAAACGTGCGCTATGAGATGGTAAAGTCTGTTGCGGACCAAATGACTGGGGTGCTCGTCACCATGGGGTGTCCTTTGACTGACTGGGCGCACCGGGTCACTTTACTGCGGAAATTTATGAAGCGTCGCGCTTACCTCCAGCATGAACTACCCAATCAGATGACTGATTTAGCAGTGCAACAATCCGACTGTGAGGCGGTGCTAGAACCCTTGCATAATGATCAAGAGCATCGCTGGTCTTTTATTGGGGAATATGAAGAGGGTTAGTTACTCTGAACTCCAGGATAGCTGACTTGGAGGCTGAGCTGGTCGCCGCGCGAGCCCAACGGAGCAACTTGATCAATTCCCGAGCTGAACACGAGGAAGCCATCTGCCTTGATGACAGTCGGGCCAGTCTGGCAGAGAAGACATTGTTGGAGGTCCAGACCCAGCAGGCGATTTTGCAGGAGAGACTCTCCTCTCCCCATGTGGGCATTTTATCCCTGGAGGAGCTATTCCGGGACCTGCCTTGAGGAGCCTTAAATCTCCTCTGTTCCTTTTTGTCGTTTTTCTTTTTTACTTTCGGGGCGTTACCCTGATGATTGTGTACTCCACTTTCTATCAATGACAAAGCTTCATTTGGACACAAATGTCTATGTTAAGCACTTTATTGTCGTGTAAACATCTTCATTCGTTGTTGCTTTTCTTTTCTTTTTTTTTTGTTCACATTATCGAATGGAGCGCCCTTTCGGGTTTTCGCCCAATTCGACCCCCTCTTGCTTTTGCCTACACGCCCTTTCGGGTTTTCGTGTAGCGGGGTACCCGATTTTGCCCATGGCGCCCTTTGCGGGTTTTCACCATGGCCGGGTTTTAGTCTTTTTTACCCTCACTCGGTGAGGTAGCCCAAGTGAGTCCGACGAGGCATCTCTATTTTTAGCCTCCTTTTTTTTTCTTTTTTTTTCTTCTTTTTTTTTAAAAAAGATATCTTGTACTGTCTACCAACCGTACGAATAACGGAGCTTCTTTTGAGATGACGGGATCTTTTGCCGCCGAGTAACCGTTGGTATGACAGGGACTTTTGCTGTCAAACTAACGGCATTCTTTTCACCGTCCGAGTGACGGCCTTCTATTTGACTATCATCACCGTCCGGCGACGGCCTTCTATTTGCTTTTTACCGTTGGTATGACAGGAACCTTTGCTGTCAACCAACGGCCTTCTATTTACCGTCCAGGTGACGGCCTTCTATTTGACTATTCACCGTCCGGGTGATGGCCTTCTATTTGCTTTTCACCGTTGGTATGACATGAACCTTTGCTGTTAACTAACGACCTTCTATTTTAACCGTCCGGGTGACGACCTTCTATTTGACTATTCACCGTCCGGGCGATGGCCTTCTATTTGCTTTTCACCATTGGTATGACATGAACCTTTGTTGTCAAAATAACGACCTTCTATTTTACCGTCCAGGTGACGGCCTTCTATTTGACTATTCACCGTCCGGTGACGGTCTTCTATTTGCTTTTCACCGTTGGTATGACAGGAACCTTTGCTGTCAAACTAACGGCCTTCTATTTTACCGTCAGGGGACGACCTTCTATTTGACTATTCACCGTCCGGGCGACGGTCTTCTATTTGCTTTTCACCGTTGGTATGACAAGAACCTTTGCTGTCAAACTAACGGCCTTCTATTTTACCGTCCAGGTGACGGCCTTCTATTTGACTATTCACCGTCCGGGCGACGGCCTTCTATTCTCTAACTTTCGTGTCTATTGGAGTTCGACACTTGTCTTCATCCATTCTTGCTTTGCTCCTTGGATTTCTCATTATCAGAATGGGCGCCCTTTCGGGTTTTCACCCAATTCGACCCCTCTTGCTTTTGCCTACGCGCCCTTTCGGGTTTTCACGTAGCGGGGTGCCCGATTTTGCCCATGGCGCTCTTTGCGGGTTTTCACCATAGCCGGGTTCTGGTCCTTTTTACCCTTGTCGAGTGGACAAGTCCGATGAGACATCTCTATTTTTAGCCTCCTTTTCTTTTCTTCCTT
Source organism: Colocasia esculenta (assembly GCA_014218235.1). Classification (NCBI taxonomy): domain Eukaryota; kingdom Viridiplantae; phylum Streptophyta; class Magnoliopsida; order Alismatales; family Araceae; genus Colocasia; species Colocasia esculenta. The sequence continues at coordinate 103,521,484 of CM024765.1, read as the reverse complement.
TTTTGGAAAGGGGTGAGGATATTGGCATAATTTACCAACGTCTCGACTAACGTCGGCCTTGAGCTTGTTGACGCTTTTCCATTTCGTAACCCATTGCCGATGCGGCTTCGTGTTGGATTGGCGCGACGCCGGTGGGACTTCATTGTTTTAAATGACGTCGATCTCTTAAACTTGTCGCTGTCATCAGCTTTAGAGGTCCCTGCCCATAAAAGATAGTACGATTCAGGTTAATTAAATGACGACTATTCATGTATGCTAAAGTATATAATTCTCATTTAAGTCTTTTTTTATTTTTGTGTTATGTGTGTTTAAGAAACACGAATTTTTTTGTCTCTATTTTTCTTAAGAGATCTTTTTCATGCGAGGGGAGATACAGAAAACCCGAACAACCTTCACACGGCTCATGGAGGGGTGATATGTTAACTGCGGCGGAGGACTCCTTTCATTGCCCTCCCCTCGGAAATCAGCGGAAATCACAAAGGTCTTATAAATTTTGTTGGGACATTCGTCGCCTCAGAGCCATAGTCCGGCTAGCGGTATGGCTGCCTCCTTTCTATTTTTGCCATGCATTGCATGCCATCTTTTTTTTTGCGCTGTTTGGCTCTTCGCCATTGGTGACTAGTGTCCCGGGGGTTTAAGAGCTTAGTATTTTAATTTTTTGTTGTTTTGTTGTTTTTTGTTTTTTTTTATATGGGAGAATCGGGGGTAGAAACTCCCTGCTATTGCAAATGCAACAGTTCTTTTGCAGCCAAGCTCTTCATTCATCGAACAAGTCGATCAGGTCTATTTCTTGCTCGGCCTCTTGCTGCTCATGATGTTGGGCACTGAAGCCTGGACGACATGCGTGGTACAGCTTCAGATGCCTTCCATTGAGGGGTGAAAATTGTATGTCACCCCGATGGTTGACCAGGACGTAGGCGCCGCCTTCATAGACTCTTTGCACCACATATGGCCCAGTCCAATTCACATTCAGCTTTCCTTTTGGGTTGCCGGCCATGACCTCTCTTTTCTTGACCATGACGAAGTCTCCCTTTTTGAACTCACGACCCCTGACGAGCTTGTCAAAGGCACGCGCTATACGGGCCTGGTACACTTGGATGTTCTGTTGAGCTCGAAGCCTTTTCCCTTCCAAATCAGATAGTTCTTTGAGCCTCCTTTCAATGTTGGTTTGATCTTCGGGGGCCATCCCATGTTGAATGGCCACCCTTAGGACGGTACCTCTAATTCTATCGGGACCACGGCTTCTGAACCGTACACCAGTGAGAAAGGTGAGCAGCCTTTGGTGTCTTATAGATGGTCCGTAGGCCCATAAGGCTTCGTACATCCGGTCCTCCCAGTCTCTTTTGTTGGCACTGACTGTTTTGGCTAACAGAGTGCACAACGTCTTATTGAAAGCTTTGGCCAAACTGTTGGCCTGTGGATTGTATGGAGTAGAAGTCCTTCAGTCTATTCTGTATTTGGCGGCCATTTTAGACACTTTTTGGTTTTTGAAGTGTGTTCCATTGTCTGATATGATTCGGTCTGGAGTCCCGAATCGGAAGATGATGTTGCGCTGAACAAAGCGTACCACCAACTCCCCCGTTACTTCTCTTAGTGCCACAGCCTCGGCCCATCTTGAAAAATAGTCCGTGATCGCCAAGATAGAGGGTGGCAGGGGGCCTACTACATCTGTGCCCCATTGTGCAAACGGCCAACTCGGGATGGTCGGATGCAGGTGTATAGGAGGCCTCCTTGGGATGACCGCATGCTCTTGACATTTTTGACATGACTTGGCAAAATTGCCACAGTCCTCAAACATGGTTGGCCAATAGTATCCGAGCTTTTTAATTTCTATTTTCATTTTCGGCCCGGCCTGGTGGGCGCCAGCAGCTCCGGCATGCACCTCTCTCACGACCTTTCCGGCCTCTTCGGGCAACAGGCACCTTAGCAAGATCTTCTTTTTGGAATCTGCCATGACTCTGAATAGAGCTCCTCCTCGTAACTCATACGAGTCTTTTGTTCTAACCAACTTGATCCTTTCTCTCTTTGCCTTGGCAGTTGCTGGTGCTCGAACCACTGTAGCAAGGGTTCTCTCCAGTCTTTTTGTCTGATCTCTTCAGCCACGGTCACTTCTTCTTGGCCGTTCTCTTCATTTTCAGATTCCTCTTCTACGCACTGGGAATTTGTCGTCGATTCATGACAACGATTTCCAGCTTCTCATTTGGCGGCACTGCTAAAGAACTAGCCAATTTTGCAAGAGCATCTGCTTGTGCGTTTCTGCTCCTGTTAATATGCTCTATTTCTATTTGATAGAACTTTGACATCAATCTCTTGGCTTTTCGATAATAGGGCAGCAACTCTGGCTTTTTAACGTCAAATTTTTCTTGTACTTGTTTGACGATTAGCATTGAGTCGCCAAAGACTTGAAGCACCTTTATGTTCATGAAGAGGGCCACTTGCAAGCCGATAATTAAGGCCTCATATTCGGCCTCATTGTTTGTGCATGGCTTGCTAATTGAGCAGGAGGTGGCGTGACTTCTCCCTCGGACAACCTCAGGACGATGCCCGCCCCTGCTCGAACTCTTGCACTGCCGTAAGCTGTTGGTTCTATTCGGGACGCCCCGTCGAAATATAATTGCCAGATCGCCATTTGCAATTGATTCACTTCGGCTCATCCGGCCTGTGCCTTGTCGATTGCCTTTTGGGGGATGTATTTGATGTCAATTCCATCAAGATGACAGCCCATTTACCTATTCTCTCCTTCAACGCTGGTTGGGAGAGTATGTATTTGACGGGGTCGGCCCTGGAGATCAACCTAACCTCATGTGATAACATGTAATGTCTCATCTTCTTGGCTGAAAACCCAAGGCTAGGCATACTCTCTCAATCGGAGAATACCTCTCTTCTGCCCCCACCAACCTTCGGCTGAGGTAATAGAGGGCTTGCTCTTTTCCCTCCTCATTCTCCTGTGCCAACATGGCTCCCAAGAGTGTTCTGTAGTTGCTATATACAGGATGAGAGTACGGCCTTTTACCGGAGCACCCAACACTGGCGGGGTGTTCAGGTACATTTCAGTTGATCCAGGGCGTGCTGACACTCCTGGTTCCATTGGAAAGGAACATCTTTTCCCATTAGTTTGTGAAAGGGGTGACATCGCCCAGACAAATTTGAGACGAACCTATGAATGTAGGCCAGTCGTCCTTGTAATGACCTGAGCTCGGTCAAATTCTTTGGTGGCGGCAACTCTTGGATAGCTTTGATCTTGACAGGGTCTATTTCTATTCCCCTATATCGGACAATGAAGCCCAAAAACTTGCCACTGGATACCCCGAAGGCGCACTTCATCGGGTTCATTTTCAGCTCATACCGCCTCAGCCTTTCAAAGACGACTCTGAGATCGCCAATGGTCCTTTCTTTTTCTGGTTTTGACCACCAGGTCGTCAATGTAGCACTCCACCTTTTATAGAGCAGCTCATCAAAGATTTTTGTCATTGCTCTTTGGTAGGTTGCCCCGGCGTTTCTGAGGCCAAAGGGCATTCTCTTGTAGTGGAAGATCCCTTTGGGTGACCTAAAAGCAGTGTGCACCCGGTCTTGTTCGGCTATCCAAATTAGGTTTGTTCGGCTATCCAAAATAGTACTAAGGCAGATTCAGATATGATGTTCTGGACCATCCAGAACTAAGAATAAACATGGCAGAAAGGTTATTTGGAAAGGATGAAGTTTACATATGCTCAGATTTGAGACAAAAAAGAATAAATTAAATGTGTACCTTCCATATGCTCACCTGCTCACCAAGGTTTTTCAACATTTTGGTATAAATTTATTTGGCAGTGCTAGAGAAGATTGGGCAGGCAATCCGCAGTAGAAATTTGAAGAAGAGCAGATTCTCTCTGGTTAATGGTATATGGACCAAGACTTCAGGGATGAGGGTGAGCCATCATCGGTGAAGCCCAGAGGTCTAGCAAGCAGTAGCAGCAACAACAGTTCAGGAAGAGGTAATTGAGCAGTAGATACCAGGGTAGAAGCACCAGCAGCAGCAGAACTAGCAGCAGCACCAGTAGAAGAAGCAGCAGGCAGCAGAATAGAGGATATTCCTCCTGAGCAACTTGAACCTGTCGAGCAATTGCAAGTGATTTTCCCTCCAACTTCTATGGTAGGGTCAGTCCTCAGAAGAGTGCTAGACTCCATTCCAAGCACTCAAAGTGTGTCAGAGGTTGCTCCTGAAGAAGAAGTTGTGGCATCAAGCCACACTGCAGATGTGGTGATGAGGAAGCTCCCATTTAGGGGGAGCAGGAGATGGTGACTGAAGATGTGTGCAAGGAGTAACCACTCCTATTCAGAAGCAAGTTGTTGAAGAGAAAGCAGCTTCTCAGGGGAGCACACAACTAATGTCCCCCATGTTGATCAGTTCAGAGAAGGCATTGTGGAAAGTGCCTCAGATGATAGTGATGACTCCGTGGAGCCCGTTGCAAGGGCAAGAGAAGTCAAGGGAAAAGAAGTGGCTCAGGAAACTCCTCTCTTACCTGGCGCCACATCAGAAGAAGAAGAAGCTAAAGATAAATATGAAGCCTGTTATCAAAAGACTGGATGAGCAAGGAAAGATTCTGTGCTCTGTGCAATCAGATATTCAGTCAATTTTCATAAGCCAGAGTACTTCAGCTAAGGAAATGGGAACGGTAAGAAATGCAGTGAGATGGGTGCGAAGTGTGCTCATAGCATCAAGGAATCTATAGCCGCACTTGGAGTTTTGGTCAGGGCGCAATCCTCAAATGCCCCTCCTTCTCTCCTTCTCCTGCAGATCTATTTTGGAGTCAGCTGGGCCATCAGGGCCAGCGTCCAGAAAAGCCAGCAGGCCATCCGGACCAATTGCATAAAAGTCACAGGGCATCAGGCCATCGAGAATGTGGCTGGGCCATCAGGGCCATCTAAGAATGTGGTTGAGCCAACAGGGCCAGTGGATCCAAGAGTAGAAGAGTCTATTGCAGCTGCAGAAGTCCCTGCGTCTTCATCTCTCGCAACACCAGCCCCTTCTTAACCACCTTCTTCCTCCATAGCACCTGCAGCACCCATCACCTTCAAACAGCCTATGCCTCGCACCATCTCTTCTCCCACTCCCTTTCCCTCTCAATCCATTTCATCACCTACCACCTCCTCTTCCATCTTTCTTCCTCCTCCTATCATTGAAGATCCTCTAGCCTCATCATCAGCTGGACCTTCATCTTCATCTGGTCCTCCATCTTCTGACCATCCACCATTCCTACCATACTAGTTCATCATCCTTCATCCTCAACCTCCTCCTTCCTTTGTTGCTTTTATCCTGAAAGTGCACAACTTGTTAGTGCATTTTCAATAATTTGAGGATGAACTTGAGCGCAAACTCTCACCTCAATCTTAGCGCTTGCAATCATGTCCACAGGACTACTCTCCCAGTCCTGTCTCTAAAAAGAGAAAAATTTCCACCTCTCTTGCTTTTCTTCTGAACCAAAATTTCCTCCCTTTGGTTTTCCCTCACCGTTGAAAATAAGAGGAAACTATCTATAAAGAATCTCCATAAATGCATTCTTTCCACCCTTGTGGACTTCCTCATCTCAATCTCACTGATCACCTTCATGTTGTTCTTCCCTATTGTCATATCTCTAAAGCCGATCAACCCCAAATCTCCAAATGGCTGAGTGCAAGACTAAAGAACAATGGGCTAAGGTGCACAAGGCTCTCTACAGAAATTTTTTGCTTGCAAAGTCTGATCAGTTTCCACCCAGGGATCATCCCCTTACCTTATCTGAATGGTTTGTGATCCATCATCAAGCCATCTGGGGACCCACTATTCTCACAGAAGTAAGACTCACTCGATACTTCTAGCTTTTCAATACTATCGATATCTCCACAAACTACCTGAAGTTCAGTTAAATCAGTTTTAGGGAGCCATTTCTTTGGTCAGATTGAGAATCCTGTCAATCGCTCCTTCAAGGTAGATTTTGCAACTTTGAAAATACCAGAAATAGTCTTTTCTTCCCAAGTTGCATTCTTTAGTCATGGACTCCTTAGTTGGTCCATCATTTTTGAAAGATTTGCTAGAGTTATGGGAAGAATCTCTGCTCAGCAGGGTCCCTCCCCTCCTTCTCTCGTTTCTTTATAGAGATTCCTCAGGGGCGCATATCATCTGAAGTTCTTGCCCCTATGCTTTCTGAGTGTGAAAGGCTTCCTCCCACTGACTGGGAAACGTATTATAACCAGTCAGCCCTTCAGTTGGAAGCCTTAAACAGCTCCTTGTTTAAGGCAGGCAAGCCTATTCTCTCTCTGAAGCCTTTTTGGATTTAAATTCCATCAATCTAGTTCAAGAACCCTATAATCAGTGGTCGCGCGGTACAAGCCTTTGTATGGATTTGAAGAAGAATCTTCTGCAGCATCAGATCCATACCCTATCAAGATCACTAATTTCTTCGTTTGCCAGCTTTGGAACTTTCATTTCCTCACAGAATCTCTTGGCAGGATGAATATGCTAATTTTCTAGAAGATCAGCACCAACTTCATATCAGAGAATGCTTCCTAACATGGGGTCATCTTATTCTTTACTTTTGGGGTTTTTCAAACCTATTTTGAGGAGCAAGATGCAGGACTTTGCGCATTTTCAGCGGCATGCCTCCCTTCTATCTCCTGCTTTCTACCTTCATGTAACCCCTCAAGAGAAATAGAAAGGTCTTTGATCTTATCTCTCTTTTATCTTTCTTCTTTGTCTCCGAATGATACTTTTTTGCGTTAATGACAAAAAGGGGAGAAATATAGTCTTCTGAAAACATCATCTCTCATGATATTTTAATCCGCAATTATTTAGATTCTTTCAGAACATCTTTAGTTAATGATATGTTTTGTCATCTCCAAAAAGGGGAAGATTGATGATCAGATTTTCCCATATAATTTAAACGAATTACATATCTATTTTGGTGATTAACAAAACTAAGATAATGTACACCTCTAACATATTTTTCTGAGATTGAGCACAGAAAATCTAACCAAGCAAAACAAGCTAATTGGTAAGTATTCTTCATACTAGCAATTTAAAGTTCAGGGCATACAATTTTTCTAAGTACACATCGACTCACACTGTGAAGTGTAACGATTTCAATAGAGTCATAACGATTTCCTCGATCGCAACGATTTTGCCTCTCATAACGATTCGCTAAGAGATCGCAACGATTTGTCTCATAACGATTCGCTAAGAGATCGCAACGATTTGTCTCATAACGATTCGCTAAGAGATCACAACGATTTGCCTCTCATAACGATTCGCTAAGAGATCACAACGATTTGTCTCATAACGATTCGCTAAGAGATCGCAACGATTGCTCTCAGAACGATTCGATAAGTGTGCACATCGATTCCGAGCTCATAACGATTTGGTTATCGCATCGATTTCTTAGGTGAGAACAACGTTTGCTCTCACAATGATTTCGGTTTCAACGACGACTCGTTAAGTCTCATAACGATTCGATAAGTTACACAATGACTCAGTCACTGTAACGATTCATTAAGTTACATAACGACTTGGTCGCCGTAACGATTCGATACATTAAACAACGATTCGTTCACTACATCACTGATAAGTGAAACAACGATTTGCTTATAACAATATTCACAACGATCGTTTATCGTTTGATTATAACGACTTGCTCATAACGATTTCTCTCTACAACGATTTGTTATGATTGTATAATGATTTATATATGCATCGATTTGTTTATGAATGTGTAATGATTCACATGAACAACGACTCATCCACACATCGATTTCATAAGTTATGTTCATATCGATTCATGGTCTATAACGACTTGATATTCAAACCTATTCTCAGTTAGTTTGAAAGTCAAAGTCTCCCTCACTTTCTCTCACATCCATGCATTTATATGACTGAACATATCTGCAATGCATGCACCGATATTTTCTGCTCTCATGCCTATATTAGAGACATCTTTTTTAAAAGAACAGAATGAAACTTCTATTTGATATAAAATCATTCTAACGTTGACTGACAACAAGAGACAGCCTGCTGTCTATTGTTTTAGCATTTAATGCGTGCAGGTCTCTAACAGCGCACCTCAATACAACGTTGGACATATGAAGATAAAAGACATCAAAGAAGATCCTCTCTCTTTGTGCGTGCATGCAAAGCTAAAGACTGTTGAACAAGAGCCTCTACAGTGACATGTAGTCTAATGTAAACAAAAGCTTAGAGATAACGAACACTTCAACTTCATTTTCAAATGAAAGACATATATAGAAGACTGAAGCTCCAGAAACAAGAACACTGGCAACAATCTTTTACAAGCTGTCTGCGAGCATCTAAAAGAGCGAAGCTCACTCTGCTTGTCTAGCTCTTAGCTCCCTGCATTCATTGTGTTAATCCTTGAGAGCTTCTATGTATGAGAGTGTTCCTCATCATAGAACTTTACCTCTCAGTCGTTGCTTCAGATCAAGCGTTGGTCTTTAAGCTTGATCTAGGGGCTTGTCTTCCTGAACACATTCTTGTGTTTATTTCCCT